>PVKU01000319.1:0-547990 GCA_004027475.1 Anoura caudifer | reverse complement strand
AGAAAGAGAAGACCTTGGTACTTCTTGAAGTCTTGGACACAGGAAATGGTAAGACTGTACAGAGGCAATTCTATAGTAAGCATAAAGTTGGTAGCCTCTAATTACTAAAGTACTCAGTTCTGATATACATTTCCATGTATTATGTGACACAGAGAACAATATTGTCATCATCCTCTGAGGAATCACCCATGGTTTGATCAGTGAGGAGTCCAGTAGTATCCATTTTAGAGATTGCAAATCTGCTTCAATTGTCAGCAACCATCAGGATTGACTCAGTTTCCAAGAAGCCTCCAACCTAAAAGCCTAGTAGGAATTCAAGGTCATATAAAATTACAGCCAAAACATATAAAAGTGGATATTCACTGCTCAGCTGAACTTGAAGAATATGGTTTACAATGCTTATACATTGAAATTAGGTTAAATCTCCATTTCTATGGTGTATATTTCCTTCTGTTTGATTGGCAAAAATTTTTAGAATAAATTGTCTACCCTGTCATGTCCCCTTAATGAATTATAACAATTCAAGAAAAAGAAAACAGATAACTCCTTCTAGAGAAAATATACACATTGCAAATTCATTTTTAAACCTGAGGGACAGACACAATGTCTGTCCCTCAGGTTTAACCTTATTTGCCCAAGGTTAAAACCTGCTTTTGGCTTTTTGGTCAATCTTCTGAGTTACTTTGAAAACTTGAATCTCTTGAAATAACTAAGTTTTTATTATTAGACAACAGAAGCCTTGCTTCATGATTTACCCCTCTGCTGCTTTTTACAGAATAGGGATATTGACTATTATAAACACAGACTTGTAAAAGGCCAGAGAAAGGAACTGTATCCCTGTGCCAAGATACAAAATCTAAGTGCAAAATTAAACTTGTGTTGGCAAATTTTAGACACACGTCAGACTAGCCCTTTGAGACATCCATTCTGTTTTAGAGACTTTGTACATTTAATTCAGAAATTTGAGCCTTTAAAGCTAATACTAGCAAACATTGCAGAAGCCACCCATGACATGTCCCTGGTCGTGTCCATTGGCATCAGAGAAACTTGGCTAGATAGACAGTCTTGATATTTTCATGTTTCAAATTATCTCTATTTTGGTTGAATTAGGAGGCAGACATTCTTCTTTAAATATTATAGAATCATACACTGACATAAAGTGATTTTCTTGAAAATATGAGTCTTATCATGAAAAATATTTCCTCTACCATAGTGTTGCTTATTTTGAAAAAGATGAAATTCTAACCATAGAAAAGTATGATTTCCATCACTTTTTTGAGTACTATAGAATTATAAGTCATGCACTGCAAAAATTCTAGACATTTCTAAAGAAAATTCTTATATTTTCTAAAACAATATACAGTTAAAAATTAGCAATAGTATTACAATTTGCTTTACTATCATAGTATGTATACTTGTTCATATTTTTTGTGTGATGAATTTTCAGTAGTGAAAATAGATGTGGATATAAAAAGACTTGATTTTTTTTTTTAGCTTGTCTAAAATACCACATTTATAATGGGTGTCAGTGTGTTACAGTGAGAAGAACATGGAAATTTCAAAAACTGTTTTTGAGTATTGGCTTTAACTCTCACTGATAATATTATTTATATCACATTGCTGAGATTTTATGAGGACCACCATTCTATCATGTAAAATGGATAATAAGTGTGAATCATAGATGAAATATTAAATTAAAAAGTGGAATGTTTCACAAATTTTAAGTTGTAAAATATATGTGAAAAATATAGAATTATATGTAAATTTTTTTCTACATCACATTTTTATTACTTCATTATATTGCATTTGTCTTTTTTGATATAGCTTATAGGTATTTTTATGAGGGTTATGATGAATTACTTTTGCATTTTATTTGCTCTGGACTACCATAGCTCTGGCTACTAAATGTATTGCTGATACATACCCTACATTTGTGGTAATAATATTGCTTGCTTGTCCTATATTATTTGTCTGCTTAAGCTTAATTTTGTTGAGCTTAATGTCATTGTGGCATTTTCTAGATTTCTCCTGTTTATTGTTACATAACTAGTAATGTCTAAGTATATGAAGACACTGACAAACTTTTCTAAATAGGGAAGGTTCTACTTAGGTCATTGTGTGGCCCATGTAAAGATAGCTATCTACATTTCTCATCTGTTTATTTTTAATTCACTCAATATTTGTAATACTAAAATAACACCAGATTTGACCCCTATTAGAATATATGCAAAAGTAAAATTTCTAGAAAATATCCTTTAACTTTATTATACAAAGTTTTCTTATTAGCTATGGTGAATTAAAGTTATAACCAAACTTTTCTTAAACAGTCTTTCTCAATCACTTCAAACTATTTCTCAATTAGAGGTTGTGGATTTCATCCTTTCCGATTCTCTACTTGTGTCGCCTTTTGTATGCTGTACATGGCTGTCTGTCTAAGAACTGTCTAATATTATGCCAACTGTTTAAATATAAAAGAGGCATATAAATGTGAATAACTTTAGTAAAAATTATATTAAACACAGTTATTATTAGAATAAATGTGCTTTCCCTCAGCATGAATAATTTCTGGTACATGAATAGAATGGATTCAACTTTTATTGTTTGGATGTTCAGTTTCCTGTTTTAAGTCTTACCTGCCTGTTACTTCTTCATACCTTGTTTTAGAGGAGAGCTCATGTCAATGTGGGGTCCTACACAAAATTCTATTTTTATTTGTATGGGGAGGTAAATAAAATTTTCTTTTAATTACCTTAAAAAGAAGAACTATCTATTGCTAAGTCAGGTAGTTAATTCATCTCCAAAGGAATGTTCTAGCCTTGAAATTAAAATTTTAATTAATTATTAAAGAATACAGTATTTTTCAGCCTTATTAAAAGAGAAAAAGATATACATACAAAAAATGAGATACTTTCAGAATTAGTAAAAGTTGTAGTCACACAAAAAAGATACCTGAAGTTTCATTTGTCTGCATAATTGGACCCTGACACACATTATCTCATTTTTAGTATTACTAAACTTTCTCCAATAAAACTTCAACTTGTCAAATTTCTAAGTAGGAAATTTTGTAAAGTATATATACTACTATAAAAACATTATACTTTCTGATGTGCCATCAATAGTTTAACAAAAATGTCACTTAAATAATAAAATTAATCATTTTACCATGTACCATACCAGGTACATCCCTCTTTTATTCTTGGCTACTGGTTGCTTGTATATGCAAATGATGTCTTATTTATATGGTCAACATCAGTTCATAATTTGTAACTAGTAAAATTGTATTGTCATATTAACTATGTATTCTTACCTTTTTTGATAACAAACATATTTTGTTTGTCTTCTAAACATTAATTTATTCCTTTACTCATATGTGTTTATATATTCATAAATGTACTTATCATCTGTTTAACCAATGGTATTATTTTGTGTGGAGGCTTAAATGATGTACAGTGGGACTTCAAATAGAGATTTTTAATAATCAGTGAATTAATTCATCAACATATAAAATGCATGAGTTAAAATACAAAATTAAGATAACTAAACAGCCCTCAAATGTTCTCTAATAGTTAAAATAAGAGTGAAAGTAAATGAATGTGTTAGCCAATGCTAAAGTCATGCCAACCATAAAATTCTATGCTCTCTTTAGTCTAGTATGGTAGAAATAAGTTTGTACAAATTAAACATCAAAGTGTGTACTATATTATGAGAAAACCAAAATCATAAAGGAAAAGTCATATGTTCAATTGAAAATTCCGTTAACTTAATACATATCAACTTTTAAAAAAGTTAGTTTGTAATGCTACTAGTCTATTTTAATGTATTGAAAAGCTGTTTATTATAAAATTAATATATTATCCTGCAAGTAAAAATACATTTAATAAATAGTTAAACAGAATTTCTGTTACAAATTTTACTTTCTGTTTCTCAGAATAGAATAAGGGTTTTTTTTGTTTGTTTGTTTTTGTTTTAAAGCAGTTGTTTTTCCTTAGCTGGTTTAGAATGGCAAGGTAACAGATGTTATCATTTTCATATTTTTTTCATAGACAAAGCTAGGAGTAATTGACTCTGTTTTGTGGAAGATGATGTATTCACCATCTCTTATTTTGTTATCATGGTCATCTGATAGTTTGTTTTGTAAAATAGGCAATGTTCAGATGTCTCAAATGTGAATTACAGTATAGAATGTCATAGAGAATTCATCTTGGATAAAAAATGCATTTAATAAAATTGAATAAGATTTCTTTAGCTTTCCATTTATCTGCAGATGCACAGAAAGATACCATATTTATAATTCTGGATGGTTATTTAGTATTTTTAGTCAGTAAATCTGATTCTAACCATGCAAAAAGTGTACATTGCTTACCCTGCATCAATTCCTTCAGAATATCAAAGTAGATTTAATGTAATTTTTCTCTCACTTTTTCTCTCTCTTTCTGTTAGAAGGGCCAAATATTCTAAAATTTACTTATTCTGCTATTTATGATTGCCAGAAAAATAAAATAAAAATGCATTAGGAAATATAAAATTAATTAAAATAAGAATGAAGAAAGTAATGTCATTAGTCATCTTTCTGGTTGAGTGATGTTGTAAAAGTTAATTATCCATGTTGAACTGTATTCTCAGCAATTGAAAATTGGTAGTTTCTGTTAGTTGCATCTTAATCTATATATTTATGGGTATGTACTATATACAAATAAAATTCTGACTGTAAAGATAATATGCAGTATAATCAAGTACATAAAGTACACATATGTGCATATATAATATTCCATATTATCAGTAGTTTTTTGTTACTTGTTAATATACTTTGCAATTTCACATTTGACATTCTTTTACTAGAATTAACCTCCTCAAGGACAGTGGCTGCACTGTGGCTTAGGTAAAATATTTGGTGAAAAAATAGCCCTTAGTGATGTTTACCTGAATGTAAGTTTAGTCTCCTCCACAAACCAATGGCCTCCATTGTAGTTTAAGACCTCCTCATCATCTCTTGACTAAAATAATGCCCCATCTTTTACTTTCCCAAAGATTTCTTCACTCACTTTTCTGGTGACAATGAATGTCCAATATGTTAAATTAGAAAATACTGCTTCCTTTATTACAGACATTCTTTGGCACATAGTCACTTCTTTTCCAAATTAAAAATATAAATAAATATTGATTTATTATAGGGATAGAGAAGAAGGGGGAAAGAGAGAGAAGCATTGATTATTTATTTCTTTATTTATGCATTTGTTGGTTGCTTCTTCTACGTTCCCTGACTGAAGATCATACCCACAATCGTGGTGAATTGAGATGACCCTTTAGCAAACTGAACTACCTGGCCAGGGCTGGCCATTTTTAAGATTTAGCTGAAATTTCTTAACAAGTTTGTCAAGGTGCTCCAAAATTTTTCTTTTTCCTTATTCATTAACTTTTAAATATGTGTGCTTAATATCTTGCATACCAGGCAATGGGATTATTTTATGTCATTTACTACATTATAGTGACATAAAAATATATCACACTATTTCACACTTCTGTGCCTTTCTTTTTTTATTGAGATAACATACACATAATGTCACCATTTTAAGTTACATAATTCGGTGACTTTTAGGACATTCACAATATTGTGTGATTATCACCACTATCTAATATCACAACATTTTCATTACCCCCAAATGAAAACCCGTTCCCACTAAGAACTTACTCCCTATTCATCCCTCCCCCATGCCATGGAAACTGATACTATGCTATCTTCATAGATTTTTCTGTTGTATATAATATGTATAAATGATATTATATAATTAATATGCAGCTTTTGGGGGCCGAGTACTTTCACTTAGAATAATATTTTAAAGAATCATTCTTGTTGTAGTAATGTATCATCATTTTATTCATTTTAAGGCTGAATAGTATTTTATTGTAAGTATATAGCATATTTTGTTTACCCATTCAACAGCTGATGTACATTTGAGTTGCTTCTACTGTGTCTTTTTTAATGCTCATCCAGGGAAACTCTAACAGTTTTTGGTTAGATAAACTCATACATTTATAAAGATATGCATGTAATTTTACATGTAATATCCTAGTTAATTTTCCATAAAACTTCTCTTGAACCTTGATAATTCTGCTATGTTTATGGATTATATTATGTTGAAGTTGCATATCTTTTCTATGAATGAATGTGTTATAAACTTAAGAAATATTTATCTATATTGTTATTTGCTTAACATATCATACATGAACTCATGTTTGAACTATATAAACCATATACAACTGTATAGAGATAGCTGTATATAACTATACATTTTTATTCACTATAACATAAAATTTCAGTAACATAATTTGCCACATATTTCTCAAATGGAGCAAAAAATCTGGCATAATTAAGGGATTGAATAGAAAAGTATGTGACCAAAAGAAAGTGTGTCAATACAAATTTAGAATTCCAAAAAATATTCTGGAAGATTAGAGAATGTGTTTAAATAGCTTGTATGTTTTCCATAGTAGCCACAGTAGTTGTAGAGAGAGAGAAAGAGAGAGAGAGGTTTTCTTACTATAATGTCAAAGCCAGTAAATGATAGATTAATTCCAATTTGCATCACTAAAATTCCGGATACTTTCAAGAAATAATTCTATATGCATTACAACAATAAAACATTTTTGTGTTTAGGTACAGCACCAAAAAATACAGATGTCATATTCCAGGATAGATCGGAGTTAAATTAAGAGAATTAAGTAGAAACAGCTCATTTCAAGATGCCTATACAACTTCAGATAATCAGTCATTTAAAAATGCAGTTAGAAATTTAAAAGGACAACACTGAATATCTATAACTTTGGAAAACTAAGCATGTGCTTTCTTATTGTAACTTCAGTAGTATGTACACACAGCAAATATAATTACAACTAAGGAAACATGAGTTTAATAAAGAATTCAGAAATTGATTATATATATATATATATATATATATATATATATATATATATACACACACACACATATTTGAGACTATTCCACAACATTTTTCATTGTTCACCAAGAATTTCCTTGGTGAAATTTGTTTGTTTTATTGATTAGGTTCCACTTAAAAGTGAAATCATATGATATTTGTCTTTCACTACCTGGCTCACTTCACTTAGGATAATGCTCTCCAGTTCTATCCATGCTGTCCTGAAGGGTAGGAGCTTCTTCTTTCTTTCTGCTGAGTAATGTACCATAGTTTCTTGATCCAATCATTTACTGATGGGCACCGAGGTTGCTTCCAGCACTTGGCTATTGTAAATTGTGCTGCTGTGAACATTGGAGTGCATAGGTTCTTTTGAATTGGTGTTTCAGGGTTCTTTGGGTATAATCCCAGCAGTGGAATTGCTGGGTCAAGAGGCAGTTCCATTTTTAGTTTTCTGAGGCAATTTCATACAGTTTTCCACAGTGGCTGCACCAGTCTGCATTCCCACCAACAGTGTACTAGGGTTCATGAAAATAAAAAGCTTCTGTACTGCTAAAGAAAACATCAGCAAAAGGAAAAGGGAAACAACTGTATGGGAAAATATATTTTCAAATGATAACTCAGACAAGGGTTTGATCTCTAAAATATATAAAGAATTCACATGATCCCACTCCAGGAAGACAAACAACACAATTAAAACATAGGAAAACAACCTGAACAGACACTTCTTTGAGTAGGCCCTACAGAGGGCCCAGAGACACATGAAAGGATGCTCAGTATCACTAGCCATGAGAGAGATGTGAATTAAAACCACAATGAGATACCACTTCACACCAGTCAGAAAGGCCAACATAACCAAATCAACAAACAATTACTGGCGAGGTTGTGGAGGAAAGGGAACCTTTTTATAATGAAATTTTCTTTCTTAAGATGTTGTTTAATAAAGGATATAAAATTTTCTAAAATGTACTGTTTTCTCAAAACACAAATTACCATGTCATAATTTATGTATAGTATTGTAAACAATTTATTACTGATCATGTTGCTTCACTAAAAATAAATGTATCATATAGGGTTATAGTTGTTGATATGTAATGATGCAAACTTTCTTTATAAATATAATGGTAATTATGGAGAAGAATGGACCAAAAAGATGAATTCCCAAACAAAAGAGGGAAAATGGTGAACCTTTGACATCCTAGTCTCCTTAGGACAGAATGGAGACTCCCTGTACTATTGTGATCTTAAATAAAAATTACAAATTATTTAGACAAAATTAAAGTCCATTGAAAGCCAACACCTAGCCAGAACAAAACACAAAGTTCCTTCATTCAAACAAAAATTACTAAGCACGTAGGTGCTAATCAGCCTGCTTAAGTGGACCATGGTTTGCAAGAGGTCTTGTAGGAATATACATTGTCGCAAATGGTGGTACTTTATTTTTCATAGGCTGAGTAGTATTCTATTGTGTGTGTATGTGTATATATATTTGCATATATATGTATACCGCATCTTTATTCAATCGTCTGTCAAAGGTCACTTAAGTTGTTTCCATGTCATAGCCACTGTGATTAATGTTGCAATGAACATAGGGGTGCATATACTCTTCCATACAAACATTTTCAAATTTTTTAGGTAGAAATCAGGAGAGGGTTAGTGGGTCATAATGTAACTCTATTCTTAATTTTGAGGAGTCTTCATATCATTTTCCGTAGAAGCTGTGTCCGTTTACATCCTGCCAGCAATGAAGGAGGGTTCCTTTTTCTCCACAACCTCTCTAACATCTCTTATTACCTGTCTTATAGATAATAGCCATTCTAATAGGGGTAGGGTGATATCTCATTGTACAATAGTTTTGATTTGCATTTCCCTAATAGCTAGTGAAGTTGAGCATCTTTTTTATATATCCATTGGAAGAAACAAATAAATAAGAAAAACATACAAAAATCATGGCCACAGACAATAGTACTGTGGTTACCAGAGGGAAGGGGAGTAGGAAAGTAACAAAGGGGAAAGGGATCAAACATATGGTGATGGGAGAAGGTTTGACCTTGAGTCATGGGCACATGATGCAGTACATAGATGATGGGTCATAGAACTGTACACTTGAAACCTATATATTTTATTGACCAAAGTCATCCCAATACATTTACTCTAAAAAGAGTATATGAAACTAACACGTGTTCTGCAGAGTATTGAAGAGGTAGAATCCTTTATGCTGGAAAATGTGATAGCATTTTATTATGAATTTATTTCTCTAGACCAAGAGTTATAAACAAAGTTTTCAGGGTTTTTTCACTGTATCTTCTCAATTAATATTTATATTTTGGTAAGTAGAAACCCTAAAAATTATAGTTAATAAGAGAAAATAATTCGATATCAAGACTGGTCTTGAATTATAACAACTTGGTCTCTTCCCTTCCTTTCTCCCTCTGACTCTGTTTGCCCATCTCCCTCCATCACCCTTTCTCTCAATCATTCATCCTTACACTTATTTTTTTACTATATTATCACAAATGACTTTCCTCAGAAGGGTCCATCTTTGTCTACATCTACATCCTGTGATGACTGAGACAGACCTTGTCATATTTTCCTCTTTAAGTTGATTCTGATCTTATATTTATTTATTTTTTATCATGTTCCAAGAAAAGTGTTTGCACTTTAATATGTGTTAGGAAGCTTCACATTTTCTGTATCCATTAATCTTACAACAATTATCTTAGATAATTTATATGCACTTTTATTCCCATAAGGAAAATGGAGTTTGGAGATATTCTTTCGTAAAATTTATTGGGGTGACATTGGTTATTGAAATTATGGAGGTTTTAAGTGTTTTTAGCCTAAAGTTTAGTTTTAATCAGGCAATTTTAATATGTCTTAGCATTTTTGGTTTGGCAAGCCTAACAGCTGTCAGTAAGTTACTATATCATGCAGATTTCAGAAATAAATAGCCCCTATGTACTTTGTAATAGCTACAGATATTGAATGGTTACCATGTGTCATATGGTCTATTAAACATTTAACATATATGTAGGGGATGTTCTATTCTATATATTGACATAGATCAGTTTTCCATTCTTATACTATATATATATGTTTTATATACTTGTATATGCATTTATATATTATAATAATACATAATTGTGTATATTTTATGTATAAACATATATTTATACATACTTATAAAATACTTATAATATTTCTGTGAGGTATCACTCATTAAAGCCTCAGGCACAAAGGGAATAAATAAATTGTTAAGTCCCAAGGCAGAAAGCATCTCAGTACTGTATTAAACTGGTACATATCTTACCTGGATTTAAACTCAGTTTTAATAATTTTCAACCATTTTGTTTAATACCTAGAACATGGTTGGCACACAAATTAAATTGATTATTCCTCATAATGTCAAGTGAATTGCCTGACACATACTAGCAGCCTACAAAGTGGTTTAAATTCTAAGATCTATGTTGTGAAATGTTCTGCAGAAAGTAAATTGAGATAATTACTAACTTGTGATGGGGAAAACACTTCTTTCAAAAGCAGGCATATTTAAATTTTATTCCTAAAATAAAAGGATAATATCCATTTTACCAGAAGTTCGATAATTACCTGACAAAAATGACAGTGATTCTCACTCCCACTAAATATTTCTTTCTTCTGTTTTATTTTGAAGAATCAAAGGGAAACAATAGTTGTGCTAAAAAAAAAAAATCCAACAATGTGTTCCACTAAGTTGCAATACCCATACTGTCATTAAGTGTGCAGAAGTACAATTAGAAAGATACCTCATTCCTTTTATTCCACAGCCTTTAAATTTGAGTATATTTTTTGTCCAGTACATCCTTTAAGCATTCGATTGCAATTATGCATCTTTATAACATGTTGATCATATTCTCTTCTGATTTGAGATGAATTAGAAAATATTTCTATCATTTTTCTAAAACATTGGAGCCTGGTAATTTGGATCAATAATACTCCCTTTTTCCCCTTCCTTTCTCCTTTTTCCTCTCTCACAAATATTCTAATTTCACATTGCTGTCTCACAACCTCCAAAAGGAAGAAAAAAAGTTTTCCTTACCACTTCGTAACTTGTAGCAGTTATTATCATGCATAAGTTTTAGTAATCTTCATGAGAATATATAACAATTATAAGATTTTTTAGATGAAGGTAATAAACCATCATGTTAAAAAGTTAATGTTTCTGGGTTCAGAAAAGGATGAATTAGGTGGTGAAATTTATTTAAAATTATCTTTTTTCACTTAGCATAAAGACCCCTAGGTCCATGCATGCTGTCATAAAAGGTAAGATTTCTTTCTTTTTTTAAACAGCCAGGTAGGATTATATTGTGTAAATGTACCAGATATACTACAGCTTTTATATTCACTAACCTACTAATGGGTACTTGGGCTATTTCCAGAATTTGGCTATCAGATTTCGGCTATGCTGCAATGAATTTAGGGGTGCATATATTCTTTTGAATTAGTGTTTTGGGTTTCTTAGGGTATATTTCCAGAAATTGGATTTCTGAGTCAAAAGGCAGTTCCATTTTTAATTTTCTGAGGAAATTCCTTACTGCTTTCCACAGTGGCTGCACCAATCTGCATTCCCACCAACAGTGCATGAGGGTTCCCTTTATCCACATCCTCGCCCACACTTGTTTTTGACAGGCATCAGGTGATATCTCATTATGGTTTTACTTTGCTTCTCTCTGATGTTTAATGACATTGAGCATTTTTCATATGTCTATTGGCCATGTCAATAGAGAAGTGTCTAGTCAGGTCTTTTGACCATGTTTTATTTGGCTTGTTTGTCTTGGTGCTGAGTTATATAAGTGTTTTTCATATTTTGGAAATTAATCCCTTATAGAATGTATCATTGGCAAATATATTCTCCTTTTTAGTAGGTTGCTTTTTTTTTGTTGATGGTTTCCTTAGCTGTGATAAATTTTTAATTTGATGTAGTCCCATTTGTTTATTTTTCTTTTATTTCACTTGATGAGGAGCTATATCAGAAAAAAGTACTGCTCTGAGAAATGTTTGAGATTTTACTGTCTATGTTTTCTTCTAGGATTTTTATGGTTTTGAGTCTTACATTCTAAAATCTTTAATCCATTTTGAGTTTATACTTGTGTATAGTATAAGTTATTTTAATTTTATGCATGTGTTTATCCTATTTTCCCAAATACCATATAATCTCACTTATATGTGGAATTTAATGAAGAAAATAAACAGAGAAAACAGAAACAGAGGTATGGATACATGGAACGGACTGATAACTGACAGAAGGGAGGGGAGTTGCAGCCTGAATGAAAGAAGGAAAAGGGATCAAGCAAATACATGTGCACACATGAAACACATAGTCACAGAGAGGAAAAGGGGAGTGGGTGATAGGTGGGCAAAGGTGGGGATGGGGATTTAAAGAGACTTTGCTTGGGTCTGTGATTGGTACATGATGCAGGGTGCACATGATGATTATTGAGTTGCACACTGGAAACTGTATGGTTTTACAAACCAACATCGCTACAATAAATTCAGTAAAAAAATTATCTTCTTTTTCCTCAGCTTTTCCATTCAGTATTTATTATTCTTTGTTGGTCCCCACTCTGAGTGTCCTGTGCTCTCACATATAATGAGACTGCATGGTTTTACAAGAATCCCTACGTGGGTAATCTAGCAGACCTTACATAACACAGTCTGTTCAACTACCCAATGCACCCAATCCCTTCTCTCAGAATTTCCCTATCATGTTCGCCATTTTCCTGGAAATGTGTGATTCTCTGGGACTTGAAAAAGAAGGTTGCTGTTTCCAGGTTAATACAAAATATGACTGAAAAACATTTAACTAAGTCTGGTATAGAAAAAATGTGATAACCCGATGATGAAAGGGGAACCCTCCAAAAGATAGCGTCACAGTGTTCTCCCTTAAAAGGGAGCAGGGACTGGATATTTGGATAAGACAAGAAATGTATAAGCCCAGGTTGAGTTCCCAATCTCTTACAAGAAGAGCAAGTTAACATTTTTATGCTCAAGTTCTTTCTAATATTAAGGAATTGATTTATACATGATTTTCAAATGCCATTCATAGGACAGCTTATTAAACTAAACAGAATAACACAAAAGATTATTGCTTCAAGGCTACTGAATCATACTTTTATGATATCTATTTTAAAAATGAACTTTCCAAATTCTAACCAGAAGCCAGATTTGGAAACATTGTTTATCTGATTATCTGTTTCCCTTTCAGTATTTTTTTTTTTCCCTAGAGATCCAACTCTAAGGCTATTAATTTTAAGTATCTGACAGGGTGATGAAGATCATGGTTTGGGGCAGGAGAGCAAGTTGAAGTCCCTGCATCCTAACACATAGGTACTGCGTGAACCACCCTGTAGGCAGAATCAGCTATGCACACCAGAAGTCAGTGTTCCGTGGTCTGCTCCCATTGCAAGAGAATGGCACATAAAATACTAAAGTGAGCATATTCTTATCGGCCAGAAATGAGTTTGAATTCCAGTTTTGGTGATACATTTGGAAAGGGGCTCAGGTAACAATAATTCTTCTCTTCTCAATAGCCCTGAGATACATAGGGTCCAGCCCTCTGAATTGAGAGTGTTTGATTCTTTCTAAGGCACAATTAGATATTGATCATTAGGTACAAATGATGGTTCTAACCATCTCAACATATGTGTTCAAATATTAGCAGGCTGTAAGATCAAATACGGAGTATTAAAATTAATTCAGATCAACAACGGGTCATTTTTAGCATAAGTATGCCACAAAATTGCATTTATCTGGCATCTTGTGCAGTATTGGAGACATAATAAAAATGACTAGTTCTTCATCCAAAATTAAAATAGAACTGGGTGTATTTTGATTCTTGCATTTTTTCTTGCTAAATTAGGTAACCCTAAATTAGAGGCTGCTTTTTTAAAGGGAGACTCACAGAGTTTCCAGGTAGAGGTAAAAATTCTCAAAGGAATTAAGGAGGAATAATATCCTAAACACTGGAAGTGGTAATATCTTGTCTACATACCAAGAGAAAAAAAAGACTGAACTGTTACATAAAGAATTTACTCAAACAGCCACATTTTAAACCAATGTTATTTCCTTTGTGTGTCTGCCTGTGTGGGCACATTCATGTGTGGACGTGTATCATCGGAACACACTCTCACTTTCTGAGAGCAGCTCTGTGCACAAGGGCTTAGAAGGCAATACGTGTTCAGGCTTAAAACATTTTAAAACTACAGCTACATCACATCAAAAAGGATATGAAAAACATCTATATTTTGAGATTTTAAAATAATAGTTCACAGTTTGCAATATGGGGAGCTATATATAAATTATATTTCAACAACTGCTTGCAACTTCAACTTTTAAAGCTTTCAAAAATCTTTTTCTATTGAAGACTTGTCTATTGATATCATAATTGCCTTCAAACTGGATTTGAAGAAACTTAGAATGAAACAGATGGTAGTCTGCAAAGTAATGCCTACAAAGTACAATTGAAAATCAGTATTCAAAAAGAAAAACTTGGAACTTTTTCTTGAAATAATTGTCAAAAGAAATCTGCCTTATAAATTTAGGAAATGAAATTCCTAGTATTTATTTTTCATAAGTATTAAATAAACAAAACTAAATTTGTTGATATATACTAACATTTTAATGTAAACTGTTACAAATTATAGTCTCTTAAATCACATATGTGTTATGTCGAACTCATTTTTAACTCCAACTTTTAATGATAATCCTCCAAAATCCTCCCTGGCATATGAATAAAAGTAATTTTTCTATGCTGCATGATTAATACTCTATAATTAGTCAAAAGATAAAAAGCTCTAGGACTGACTGCTATATTACCACATAGTTTATCTCATACATAGCTTGTGAATAACTTCAATAAAAAGGTAATTAGAAGAGCTATTATAGATCAGTTTTACTTTGATCTCAACAGAAAATGGTTTCTACTGAAATGTGAGCAAAAACATACCATATTGAGGAATATGATGAAAAGATACAAACTTCTAGTTATCAAATACATAAATTATAGGGATGTGATGTACAATATAGTGACAATAGCTAACACTGAAATATGATACATAAGTAAATTTTTAACATTGTAGATCCCAAAAGTTATCATCACAGGGAGAAATTTTTTTCTTCTTTTTTTTTCCTGCTTTTCTGCTTTTTTTGTATCTATGTTGAGCCCTGTCACTGAGCCCTGTCAGCCAAGACCACCAAATAACATTTTCAAGTAACCTATACTTGACCTATAATGTTTATCATAAAAGAAAAATGGACTTGCAGGTAATTCACTAATTCTAGTGAAAATAATAATAAAGTCTGCATTGCAAATATATACTAATTTATTTTAGGAAAATAAGATTAGAATTAAATTAGTATCATTAACATGATCAAAATTAACTTTACTGCATATTCAATCTTAATATTTTATTCATTTTAAAAATGGTGCTTTAAAAAAACTGTAGTTTCATTAAAAATATGTATCAATTAAGAACTTGCAACAATGACCTGTTTAGTTAACTATAAAGTACAACAGTATTTATATTATTTTTGAGATACTACATGTTTTATATCTCATGATATGAAAAAAAATTCAGTTTGTAAATTTAACTGAAATTTTTTTCTATTCATCATAGAGTATAAAATGTGTATGTGTCAGCTGGGTTATAGAGACTGAATAAAGCATTTCAATTGCAGAAATTCTGCACATCACTGAAGAATAATATATTCTTCATGAAAGATGTGTCTCCTCTATTGATCTTTAAAGAATACATGATTTAGCCATGTGGATATGGAGAATCTGATATTTAGTGAACTAATGATGTTAGAGAAAAGTTTATCTCCTAAACTGATTTTGTGCAGTCAGCTTCAACTGGAAAGAACATGTTAGGGTAAAGATGGCGGCTGAGTGGGCGGAAGGGGAGCTCACTTGCTCATGCCCCCGGAGCAGATTTGCAAACGATCCTCTGAAAAGTGACCTAAACAATCAACAGAATCCTAGCTGATACGAATTTTTAAAGCCAGGGAGTGAAGAAGAAGCTTTGCATTGCCTGGTAAGACATTTTAAAATTTGAAGAGGAAATACCCTTCATAAAGTGCCTGAAGCAAAAGAGGGAGCAGAAGAGAGAAAGTGTAGCTTGGTAGCTCCTGACCCTCCTGGAGTGGAGGGCCCCAGTCCTGCTCAGGGAACCCCCAGTCGTAACCAGGAGAGACTTGGGAGGGTATGTGGACTCTGGGAGACTCAGGCTGCACACGCACAGTGGCACCGTGAACGGCGCATCTTTGGCTGCAGCGCCACCTGGGAGAGTCAGGGAGAGATATTCTGGCTTCTAAGACTGTCGGAGGCACCAGAAGTCTGTGGACAGCCCTGACAGAGAAAGACTTTTCGCATTTTGGGGAACTGGAGTGCATGGAGATTCAGGCAGTGGCTCAGGGCTGTAGTGCAGGTGCCATGTAAGGACTTTTTAAAAACGGGGAGCGGAGGTGAGCAGGGAACCCTTACTCATGCAGCTGTCCAATCAGCTAGACCAGATCCAAAGCATAGTTCATGCTCACTGAACCCAGCTGGCCCAGAAGGCTGCACACTGAAGGGGCTGTGGGGCCTCACCCAGTGCAGCTGGTGAGAGGTGGCAGGGGACTGCATGCAGAACAGAGGGTTTGGATCTGAGTTCCTGTGAGAGCAGTGAGTTGGGGACTGGATGGGCTAGAGCTGAGCAGCTGAGATTCTTGGCAGCCAGGCATGGCCACCCAACCACAGAATGGAAGCCTCTGGGAAGAGGAAGGCATGCCCATCCCCCACCTGCAGGACTGCAATCTCTGCCTAACAGTAACGGCAGGCTCAAAAACTCCCTGTCAGCTGCACATCTGCAGGGGGAAAAAAGAGAATCTCCAAAGATCCCCTTTATGAACTTTTATCAGACGCTACGATGGCTTCTCCTTGGGCCACATTCAACTGAAAACAGCAGATCAGACAGATTAGAAACTGGCACAGCAAGAGATAGTCCCCGCCCCGCCAGCCTTGGCTCTCACACAGAGCGGCCATTAGCACCGAGCAGGAGAGGGCTGACCCTTTTACACAGATTGGTCCCACACATGAAACACACAGCTGATTCATCAGAAACTGTACATTAGCTGAAATAATCTAGGACAGACTAAGACATGTGGTGAAGAAGGAGGGAACGCACCCAGCATACTTCCTAGAGGCTGAACAGCACCTCCTGAGGGTTGATCTAGGGATTAAAGGCTCCTTCTGATCACACCAGCGGCCCTCTCTGCAGGCGGGTAGAGGCTGTCTGACAGTAAATGAACCATCCCTGGGCCTTGTGGTGATACAAAGCCAGCAGGGCAGAAGAGCGAGGGACAGCCAAGCCTGAAGGAGACAGCACAGACTGTGGACTGCTTGTGTCCTCGAACAGGCCACCTAAAGCTAACTGGGACATCAGCTGACATCAGGGATGAATTCGGAAGAAGACAGTAGGCCAACAAGCACTAGACTTTGCTGAGATGAGTTCCACCTCATTCTCTTTCATAATTTGGGCTATTTTTCTCCTGCAAAGCTTTTTAACATTGTTTTTTGTTTGTTTGTTTGTCTTCAATTTTGTTCCTATTATTTCACTATTTTTATTTTTTATTGTATGTGTTTTTTATTTTTATTACTTATTTTATTTTTATTTTAGTTGTAATTCCAATCTCACATTTCACTCTCTTCTTTTTCCATTTTGCCTTCACCTTCTCTTATTTCTATTTTAAATTTTATTTTTCCCTTTTCTACATCTTGTTTCTATTCCTCACTCTTACTACTTCTCTTCCCTCTATCCTTTCAAAACCATCTTTTTTTCCATTAGTCATCTCACATTCTTTTCCCTTTCTTATTGCCATTCCACCTTATTAATATTATCTTGATTGTCATTGATATCGGTGTTGAGTTGCAGTTATTCAATTCTATCACTAGGTGTTCACTGTTTTTATTCATATATTTTTTAAATTTTAAATCCCATATTTTACTGTTTTCTGGTCCTACATTCTACCCCATTTCTCCTTCCTCCTCCCCTATTTTTTTTGTTTTAAATTTTATCTTCTCTCTTTCTTAGCCTGGGTTCTAACCATTGCACTTATTATTTCTCTTCCCCCATCCTATCAAAATTATCTTTCTTTCCTTTGGGCATCTCATGATCTTTTTTCCTTTTTCTTTCTTATAATTATTCTTTTTCCATATATGAGAAACCTGTAGCCACCATCATATTCAGTAAACAAAAACTAATTTTTTTCTCCCTAAGATCAGGAGCAAGACAAGGATGTTCACTTTAACCATTCTTAACACAGTGCTGGAAATTCTAGCCACAGTGACAAAGAAATAAAAGGCATCTAAATTGGGAAGGAGGAAATAAAACTATCATTTTCAGACAACATGATAGTGTACACAGAAAACATATGATTTCCACCAAAAATTACTTGACCTAATAAGTGTATTTGGCAAAGTAGTGGGATACAAAGTCAAAATTCAGAAATTGATGGCATTTTTGTACACCAACAATGAACTAATAGAAATAGTAACTAGGAAAAAAACCCATTTACTATAACAACAAGAAAAATAATGTACCTATGAATAAATTTAACCAAGCAGGTAAAAGACCTACACACACACACACAAAAACAACAACAACAACAACAACAACAAAAAAAAACTATAGAACACTGAAGAAAGAAATTGAGTAATATACAAATAAGTGGAAGTATATACCCTGTTCATGAATTGGAAGAATTAACATCATTAAATTGTCCACACTACCCAAAGCAATCTATAGATTCAAAGCAAGCCCTACTAAAATACCAATGGCATATTTCACTGATCTAGAACAAATACTCCAAAAATTTATATGGAACCAAACAAGACCCTGAATAGCTTTGGAAATCTTGAGAAAAAAGAATAAAGTTAGAAGGATCACAATTCCTGATATCAAACTATACTACAAGGCCACTGTAATCAAGGAGCCTGTTACTGGCATAAGAACAGACACACAGACCAATGGATCTGAACAGAGAGCCCAGAAACCAACCCAAGTCTCTATGGTCAATTAACATTTGACAAAGGGGGCATGAGCATACAAGGAGTAAAAGTAGTCTTTGATGAGTGATATTGAGAGCACTGCACTGGAAACTAGACCCCAACTTCTACCATACACCAGAATAAACTCAAAATGTATGAAAGAATTAAATATAAATAATGATACAATAAAGACCCTAGTGGAAAACATAGGTAGTAAAATTTCAGACATCCCACTTAGCAATATTTTTGCTGATATATGTCTTAGGGAGAAGGAAATAAAGGAAAAACCCACAAATGGGACTACATCAAATTAAAAAGCTCCTCACAACTAAAGACACCATCATCAAAATGAAAGGAGAACCAACAGTATGGGAAAATATATTTGCCAATGATGCATTAGACAAGGGTTTGATCTCCAAAATATATAAAGAATTCATACAACTCAACACCAGGAAGACAAAGAACCCAAACAAAAAATGAACAAAGGGCCTGAATAGACACTTCTTTGAAGAGGACATACATAAGGCCCATTGACATATGAAAAGATGTTCAACATCACTAACCATCAGAGAGATGAAAGTTAAAACCCCAATGAGATATCACCTCACTCCTGTCAGAATGATTATCATTAATAGATTAATAACAAGTGCTGGCAAGCATGTGGAGAAAAGGGAACTCTTGTGCACTGTTTGTGGGAATGGAGACTAGTGCAACCACTGTAGAAAATAGTATGAAATTTTCTTAAAAAGAAGAAAAAAAAAAAAAAAAACCTCATGGAACTGCCTTTTGACCCTTCAATTACACTGCTGGGAAAATCCCCTAGTTCTGAAACACCAGTTCAGAAGAACTTTGCACCCTTTTGCTCATAGCAGCCTAAGTGCCCATCAGTAAATGAGTGGATCAAAAAACTATGGTACATTTACAGAATGGAATACTACACAGCAGAGAGAAAGAAGGAACTCCTACCCTTTGCGACAGCATGAATGAAACTGGAGAATATTATGATAAGTGAAATGAGACACTTGGTGAAAGACAAGTACCATGTGATCTCACTTTTAAGAGGAACCTACTGAACAAAATAATGAGCAAAATTGAAGCAGAGACCTGGAAACATGGAACAGAATGACAGTAGCCAGAGAATGGGGGAAAGTAGGGGGAGGGACTAATCAGAAAATATATATAAATGACCCATGGACATGGACATGGACAACGGTGTTGTGATTGACTGTGGAAGCGGGTAGTACGCTGGGTGAAGGAGAGCAATGAGGGAAAGACTGGACCAACTCTAACAGAAAAACAATGAAAAAATCTAGAAAATGTTGACAATATTTTACCAATTTTATTCTCAAAAACAATGTTTTAAAAAACATGTCTGTGTTTTATTTTTAAATATAGATATTACTCCTGGAATTAATATTTTTACATAAGTTTGTTTGTTTGAGTTCATATATAAAGATATATGTATGTCAGAAAAAAGGTCCAATAATTAATATAATGAGAATGGTTTGCGTGACATTGATGTAATCTGACCACCAAGGAGAGTGGACTGGAATGCACATGAACAAGCAATGATGACTTCACTGTACTAGCCAGTGGGGGCAGTAGATGCCATTGAGTGAGCATGTGTACTGTGTGGCTGTCGCATTCAAAATGCCTGAGCTAATAGAGCAAGGAATCTGGGTCAGATTTTGCATTCAGTTTGAACATTCCTCTGTGGAAACTATTCAGATAGTTTAGAAGGCTGTGGCTATGGGCAACTGGTGATTGGCAGCTTCATCAAAACAATGTGCCTGCTCATGCATCATGTCTCCTGCAGAATTTTTTGGTAAAACATCAAATTACCCAGGTGACTCAGCTCCCCTAGGGCCCAGATTTGGCACCCTGTGACTTCTGGCTTTTCCTGAAACTAAAATCATCTTTGAAAGTGAAGAGATTTCAGATCATCAAAGAGATTCAGGAGAATACAATGGGGCAGCTGATGGTGATTGGGAGAACTGTGTGAGGTCCCAAGGTGCCTACTTTGAAGGAGACTGAGGTGTCATTGTCTTGTGTACAATGTTTCTTGTATCTTCTTCAGTAAATGTCTCTATTTTTCACATTACATGGCTGGATAATCTCTGATTGGACCGATTATACATATGATTTGATGTTTTGCCGAAAGACTCCATGGTTTCTGATGGTAAGTCAGCTGTTAATCTTGTTACTCCTTCATATATAAAACATTTTTCTTAACATCTTTTATGATTTATTTTTTCATTGAATTTTAACAATTTGAATATGTTGTGTGTTGGTGTGTTGGGAGCCACGCTGCCTGGTTTCAGGAGCTGTAACTCCCCCATGGTTAAGGCTGAGTGAGTGACCTTGGGACCATAAACCACTAAGGAGACAAGGCCTATCTCCCTGGCAGGAGCACCACTTCTGCTCCCTTTACTTCATCCATAACTGGCCCACAATGCTTGATCTGTTAGCCAATGACAGGTAAGATTCCCCAAGGGTGGAATGATCTAAGCCAGGTATGATCATGTGGAGGCCCCAAGGAAGGACTTGGGTGGCTATAGCAAAAGGGGGTGATGGACCCTCAGCTTTGACATAGCCTGAGTCCTCATTGTGTTTCCTAATCTCTTGGCCACCTTACTACCCCTGCTTGACTTAAGCCTGAGACAATGCCTTAAGACTGAAACAATACTGCTGGTGAGTATTGCCCTGTGCTAGGAAGGGCGGGTTCCTTAAGGCAATCAGACCTATGAAAGAATATGTAAAATCCTGTGAAACCTGCTTTGTTTAGAACACTGTCAATTAAATAAGGGTCCAAGCAAGAAGTGAGTTTGTTCCTCAAGGTTTTGTTGCTCTTTAGCTATCTGACCCTGACTCAAAATAGGCCCTCAGAGTTCTTTGTAGTTATCTATTGTTTGATCCTTACTGCCTGACAATAATTAATGAGCTTTACCTGTATTCCTGTGCAAAAGGAACCCAATAAAAGCCCATTGAGGAAAAGGCTCTTGGCCCTTCTCCTTTGAGAGATCGGCCACCTCTCCTCCCCAAGCAGATCATGTCTTGGTAGACTTATCCTCATCCATGGTTGAGGGGGGGCTCTGCATGCAAAACTCCCCAACATTGGTAAAAACTTCTTTGAGTTTATTTTAATGTTTCTTGAGCTTTGTAGGCATTTCAAGTGAGTTTTACAACAAACATGGAAAAAGTTTTCAGCTATTATTTTCATGGGTAAATTGGTATGCTTGATGGTGCACAACAGGTCTAAGGCTTTTTTAGTCTTATTCTTTTTTACTTTCTGTTCCCCAAACTAATCATCTCAATTGACATGCTCTCAAGTCTGCTCTTATGTCTGCTATTGATACCCTCCAGTGAATTTTTCATTTTAATTATTGTACTTTACAACTCTGGAGTTTCTATTTGGTTCTTGCCTTAGAATATCTATTTTTTGCTCATATTATCTAATGACTTGTACAGATGTTATTTTTATCCCTTATTTTAATTATTTTTCCTTTTCTCTTTTTTTCTTTGAACATATAATAACTGGTTAAAGTCTTCATTTACTTTGTGCAACATTTGGGCTTCCTCAAGGACAGTTCTATCAACTACCTTTTTCTATGTGCATAGGACAAGCGTTTTATTATTTGGTGTATTTTTGTTGTTGCTGAAATGTGATTACTTGAAATAGTAAAAAGGAATGATTCTATAAATCAAATCCCCTCCCCCTTCCTCACAAAATTTGCTCTTGTTGACAGTTGTGCTCCTTGTCATTACTGTTTGCTAAATGAATGTCCTGGGCTAATTCTTGGTCATATGCATCCATTGAAGTCTTGTTAAGCTAGTGATCACTAAATTATTAAAAATAATTTTTTAAATGACTTTAATCAATAAGTCTTGTTGAGTGACTTTGTATGTGTTTTGAGATATTTTTATGTTCTAAAGGACAGTAGAACTCTACCTTCCCAATTATGCAGTACTTCAAGATCAACAATATTTAAGAGATTATGACCTTTTTAGGTTTTTCCAAGTCTTGCACACAGCACTGTACATACAAGGGGGGGACCCATAAAAACACAGAATTTATTTATAAAAAATTGTGTATTTATTGTTACATGTTTAAACTTCAGTCACCTTCAAAATACTCTCCATTTGATGCAATACACCTATTGAGACTTTTTCCCCACTGCTCAAAACAGTTTTTGAATGTGTTGATTTTTAAATGAGCTTTTATTGCGGTTTTTAACTTTTAACCTCTTCCATATCAACAAAGCATTTCCCCTTGAGGACTTTTTTTCATCTGATGAAACAAAGCAAACAAAAAAAGAAGTTGCTTGGGACAAGATCTTGTGAATAGGGAGGGTGAGGCATGGGGGCCATGTAGATTTTGGTCGCAGAACTGCTGAGCCCTCAGCGTGGTATGGGCAGGTATACTTGTAAATCACCCATCATGAAATGGGCAAACACACCGAGAGTCTTCAAAAAAATTCACTGAATCATAACACAGCCTCTTACAACAATGCCAACTGGCACATTGATACAGATGAGTTCCTAGAAAACTCCCTAGTAGGGGAAGCCTGTACTATAAGGGGTCTGCCTTCCAGAAGATAATTCTGTTTTGGGGGGGTCCCCCTTGTATGCATAGCATTTTGGATTCCCAGGAATATTTCAGAGATTTTAGTCTCCTTATATCCATCCCATTGTCAAATATAAAAACAAATAAAACTTTTTTTTGTCATCCTCTTCTTGGTCTAACTAGCAACAGCACCTCAAACATTGCAAAGTTAAATCATTCTTAGTGATTATTTTTGACAACTTCTCTGGAGATAGGACTATTTGCAGAGTCAGCTCAAAGTCAGATCAAATGAGAAGCCCAGAGAATGGAACTTCTCAGGAAGCTGCCAAGGCAAACAGTAACAATTCTCGGAGAATAGGTTCTTTGGGGAGCTCCAAACCCATCTGCCTCATCCAGATGATGATGCTAAGGCTGCTTAATTCTAGAGCTACCATATTTGAGAGACTCTTACTTTTCAAGACATTACAAAACTGAGGAGGAGAGAAGATTGGGGTAATTTAATAAGGACAACAGATTTACTGTTCTCAGCAATATTTCATCATTTTTTTAAACCCATGTTTCCTGGATTGGTAAAAGCTTTTAGTTAATTTAAACAGTTCTGAAAATTTGATTTTGACAATTTTTCCAATGTTCTATTTGTTTTTGTTGATGAGCTGACTTTCACAGTTTCTTACTTCATCATGATAGGAGTATAAGAGATTATACTAATATAATCTAATTAAAAATATTTTAGAGAAGGAAAAACCTACTTAGATTAATAATACAGTATCTGAGAATGATTCATAAATGTTGAAAATATTAAGTGTAGGATGATTTGCTAAGCTTTTCTCTTCATATTTTACAATAAAAGAAAAATTAGATAATCCATGGGTTGTGTTTGAATAAAAGTTTACATTTGTGGGTTTCTTACCAGATACTGATTTGTATATAATTAGGTCTTTGCACAAATTAGCTCATGCAATGTTTATAACGTTAAATTGAAGTAGAAAAGTCAAAGGAGAAGCACAGATAGGTTAATTTGACCAATTTTTTTTCTACTAAGAGAACCTGGGTTACAATGGGCAGTGTGATTCTAAAGCTCGGGATATAGCCATCATATTTATTTCATGTCTGCAATATAGACAAGTAAAAATGCCTACAGATTCCCAGCCCACAGAGAAAGAGGCTTTTATAGGTCACAAACCATCTGGAAGAATCTCACCAAAAGGTGCTACAGGGCTTTCAATCAAGAGCTAATTGGACACAATCTTTGCCTGCTTCACAATTTTGTCATTAATTAAATCTGATAGAGACTACAGTTTACATAACTAGAATTTTAAGTGTGTACCAATTTAAGATATAGGCATAAGGAATTAAGACAGCTCATTAAGACACACAAAAAAATCTCTTTAAGCCAAGTCAGTTAAAAGTCAGGACTTGAGTGGATTAAATACTTATTAAAATATGGCAGATGGCCTCCTTAGCATCTTATGAACTCTACTCAAACTCATTGCAATTTTTCCTTAAACATAATTTCTCAGTATCTACTATGGTACATAGAATAAAGAAGCCCAGAAATATTTATTGAATGACTACACCTAAAACTCAGTGTCTTACAAACTGACAATTGCATTGTGATGAGGGGTTCAGGGTTCGAGGTCAATGCTGACCCCTTACTTGAAAATGCTTTCACCATTCGAGGTCTCAAATTTCTTAATGAAAAATGAAAATTTGGGGAAGATCATCTTTAATATTCACTAATATTCACAATAAACACAATCTGCGTCTGCCAAATAAAAGGGCATTTATAACATAATCTCCTATAAACCAAAAATATAACATCTGTAGTTCCTTGTGTGTGTGTGTATATATTTATACATATACTTATATTTATATATTTAATATATAATATATATTTATATTCATATATATTCAAAGATATATATATTCAAAGATATAAAGGACACGGACCCTGCCTTCAAATATAGATAACAAAATTATGACAGAAATATTCAGATCAGAGCAGATCAAGAATAGTTTGGTACGCTCTGAAATTTTATCATTAGCTATGTAGACAGTTCTCATAGTTGATGAAAATGCAGCTGAAGTGGAGTTTAATTGAAAATTTCTTGATTAGCCACTGTAACTCTAATGAATGCAAATTTTAGCACTTTCAAAATTATACCCTACTGTGTGAATCTTTTTTATGCAATCAACAACAAAACCAAGTACTGATTTACTAAAAGGATCTCAAAAGTTACTTCATTGTTAAACGTAATCAAATTTCACTTTCTATCTTTCTAAAATCAAGTTTTTCATACACTTTTGTTTATATAACATAGTGGGACTCTTTTGAAATCTTAACTGGTAAAGAAAAATAAACTAGAAATTAAATATATTTTAAACCATTTATTTAAAAGAAACAATCAGAAAGCAATACAATTTGCTAGTATCCCCTTTAAATTAATTAAACAATTTCTGTCAAGCACAGCACTTGGCAACAGTGGACATCTGCTTAAGACCTAGCCCCTCTTTTCACACAGGCTCAAAAAGATAGTACCGTAATGCAAGAAAAAGCATGTCTAACCATTTTCAGAAATTTAGGAAAACACTTATCTTGTAAGCATTCATTCCTGAGCATGGATTATGAGGGTTGGAAAAGGATTCAAATCTTCTAATTCAGCTTTTTATTTATTTCACAAGAGAAAACAACACTCTACCTGCCCCACACAACACATCCTTCTGCAATGTATAAACTGTGTATTTAGTGCAGAGCCTGGAAGATAAAACAGATTTGATTAACAGGAAGAGTACCTGTTGAGTGCTTTCAGCTAAACTACCATTATCTTGTGGAAAGTCAATTGGTTTTGTCTTGACACTAAATAAACAAAATATTGTAATGAGCCAACTGATAGAGGGGTTCTTCAAAGTTAATCAGAAATTTCACTCACAGGCTTATACAGTGATTTATGCTTCTTTGCCAAGTGCATTTAAATATCCTGTCCTGTGTCAGTTTACTTAGGGAATACACCATAAGTATGAAGTTTCAGTAGTATTTATGGAACGTGTAATAATGTTGTAAATGACAATCACAAATCAATACGATATTGATTGAAAGTCATGACTCAAAATATTTGTCTAGAGGAATTTTGATTAACCCTTAATACAATTTTGAAATCTGTAGTAGTTGATTTGGATTTGATAAGCACCTCTATTTTCAATTTCTCCACCTGTTAGAACTTCCAGTATTTATAAAAACTATACAAGATATCATTGATTCCCACCTCTGCATTTACCTGGAGCCAATGAAGATAGTGCCCACGTTCACAACATTTTCCTGCTTCTTTGCCTAAGGGATTTTTCTAGAAACTTTAAATCTTGCTTAAAAACAGTTAGAGGTTAAATAGAAGTAATGCCTCCAGAGATTATTCACAACTCCTGAAGGACAATAGGTGAATATCCCAGGCTCTTTATCTTTCTGCGGGACAATTCTTAGGCGATAGAAAACATAGTATCTCACTCAGTATGCATTTTATTTTCTTCCTTCATTCTCATATTTCCCATTGCCTGTTTTGTTCTTCTGATGTCACCACCCAAGATGTTTCATAAGACCTTAATATGGCATGAAAGAAATTCTCCATTTTTAATTATTTAAATTATAGAAATGAATCTCCTTCATTTTTTACCCTTGTAATCATAGAACACACAGCCTGTTTATAGAGCGCTGAATGTGAATTACATAAAAGAGTGTATGTAAACTGGTTAGGCGCACATTTCCATTTTGCAGAACTTTAAAATGTACAGAGCGCCTTGGAGCGTGTAGTGGAAGAGTTCAGGCCTGAGTATGGAAGACGTGAGAGATTTGTTGTTCCAAGTACAGCAGGTGACACCACAGTAGACTGATGAGGAAGGGCCTCAGGTGCTAGCTGGAGATTCTTCAAAGATGTATATATGTTTGCATCTCAACAGTTTATCTCTGTTTTCTCCTATTCAAAAAACTTTCTCTGAGTTTGTGGTAGTGGTTTGACAGGACTCAGTTAAACAATAGACTGTATGCATAAATATTAGCAATTCCATTCCAGCAGGAAAAAAAATAGAAAAATATATGGCTCAGTATTAAAAGCACCAGGATGTTTCAAATGTCAGAAAACTTGATATGAGTAGTTATTCATGATATAACAAAGAGTCCCAAACTCATTTTTGAAATGACTATGCAATAGGGCAAATAAAGATCCAACATGAAAAACTATCTTCTTTATGAATATAAAAACCTTTAGTAATGTTGTAACATGTTAATATATTTATGTGTGTATGTATATATATATATACACACACAAATATGTATACACATCAGTGTGTGTATAAACATTTCATACATAATAGTATATCCAGCAGAAATAAACGTGATTTATCTACCAAGACCTAACATATGATAATCTTATTTGCAAAACCATTAATTAAAAAAAAAACATACACTGTATAATGAGAACTATACCTATATAATACTTAAACTCATACATGTGGATGCGTTTGTGTCTATTCATGATAATATTTAAAATCTGCTTGTTTCTTCTAATGGAATTTCTTGCTGGGGGAATCCTAATCTGTGTGTCTCTCTCAGGCTGTGACACACTTTTACATCTTCAACATTCATGCTCGGCATCTGTCTGAACTGGAAACCGCTCTCTAATTTTTGGGACCTTACAATGTAGCAAAACCTTCTACTTTCTTATCTAATTGCTTTTATTTATAGGTGTTAACATTTTCTTTTGATGTGTATACCTCCATTCAGTACATGGCAAAGTACTGACTCCTTCTCTTAATTCCTTTGGAAAGTATTTTTGTGTCTTATTTCTACATCAATCAATGAACCTCTAGCTTTTCTGTATGCTGTATTATTTTTCCACATCTGTTTACACTAAATCTATAATCAAATGGCGCCTGGAACATAGTAGTTTCACAATACTTATTTAAGTAAAGGAGATCAAAATTCTAAAGTGATGCAAGGGAAAAGTCATTTCTGAATTGATTCTAAGCTAAAAGCAACTTTTCCTTTGGGCAAACACAGCATGATTATCCTGAGTAAAGCTATTTAACATTCTCTCCATCTCCAGTACAGCTGCATGTTGTATCAATTAACCTCTAAAGTGGTGCAGTAAAATTTCACGATACTTCCATTTAATTTTTTTAAAAATGGGGGCTGTCTGAGGTACATCTGAATGCAACTTTAGTTTGTGATTATTTTTCTCTTAATGTATTAATGGAATTTTGCTAAATGTTAGAGGAGATTGATAGTGTGGTATTTTAGTATTAATTTATAATAATTATTTTTATTCAGCAAATATTTATTTTATATGTACTCAATGTTTTAAAATTATTATTTCATTCACTGCTGAAGCTACGACCCAATGCCACAGATATTCCTTACCTGCCAAAGATTGTGCTAGATTCTAAGAATAATAGCCTTTGTATCAGTCAGAAGTTTAAAGTCTAGTAGTGGAGACAGTCAAATAATGGAACAATTTCAATATTGTATAATTGCTACAATACAAGGGATAAATCCTAGCTTTAGGAAAAATACAAAAAGTTTTACTTAGACCACTTTGGATGGGTAGGGAGATAAGAATAGCTTTTACAAAGAATAACTCATTTTAGATATACTTAATATATAGCTAGTTAGAAAGATGAGTGATATGAAGATGGAATGGGGTGTGTGAGATAGGAAAGAACATTCTAGTGAAAGAATGTTTCAGATTAAAAAGCTAGATACTAGAAAAAGTGCTAAGGACAAATTTTAACCAGTCATATGAGACCTGTCCGGAAAAATCCAGCCATTGCTAATATAATGAGAATAATTTGGACAACATCTGTGTAATCTGGCAACCAAGGAGGGTGGACTGGAATGTGCATGCGTAAATGGTGATGACTTCACTGTACGAGTTAGTGGGGGCGACACTGAGTGAGCATGTGTACTGTGTGGCTGTCACATTTAAAATGACTGAGCGAGTAGATGCTTAATGCATCAAATTTTGCATTAAACTTGAACATTCCTCTACAGAAAGTATTTGGATGATTCAGAAAGCTGCAGTTATGGGCAATTGGTGGTGATTGGCAACTTCATCACAACAATGCACCTGCTCATACATCACATCTCTTGCAAGGTTTTTTGGTGAAACATCAAATCACCCAGGTGACTGATATGTGCTACAGTCCAGATTTGGCAACCTCTGATTTCTAGCTTTTCTCAAAACTAAAATCATTTTTGTAAGAGAACAGATTTCAGACCATTGATATGATTCAGGAAGATATGATGGGGCAGCTGATGGCAATTGGGAGAGCTGTGTGAGGTCCCAAGGTGCCTGCTTTGAAGGAGACCAAGGCATCATTGTCCTATGTGCGATGTTTTTTGTATCTTGTACTTTCTTCAGTAAATGTTTCTATTTTTCATATTACATGGCTGGATACCTTCCTGACAGACCTTGTATACTACTGCAATACAAAGAGTCTTGCATGAACTGAACCTAATTTTGATTTGTACCCTAATGACCTGGTATTTCAAAAGAAGAATAAGGGAACAGAGAGCGCTGGGAAGGAGGTTTACTAGCATGAGAGAAGTAAAAAATAATAACAAATGAATGGGGGGGGGGATTTGATACGTGTGAAACTCATCTGGGTTTGCAAACTGGTGTCCATCGGAGTTACTCTTCCAAGGTCCACAGAGACTGAGGGGCAGGGGCCCAGTTGTCATATGTTGACAGCAAAGAACAGTAAATTCTGTTGGCAGCCTTGAGTTTTCCAGGCAGGCACTTTAAGAGCGCCTAGCATGATCCCGGGGACACAGCCCTGAGCTGTTAGAAGCTACGTTAGTGTTTTGGTCAAATCTTTATAGGCCAAGGATGTGGATTAATCAAGAAGGGGGCTCAGAGGAGCCTGGCAGGAGGTTGGTGAAAGAGAGAATCTTTATCAAGAATATTGCGTAAATGAGTGTACCCTCTCCTTAACAGGCCCTACCTTGTGCCTACATTATGCTTTTTAACCATGAAATTCCAGCTTAATCTTTACATTTCAACTTCCAATAACAAGGCTCCCTTTTGTTTTTAGGATTGGGATCATATAAACTGAGTCCAGCTGGCTAATTCTAAATATAAAAATTGTATACTATAAAAAAAAAGAGTATTGCACACATACAAAAAAGAGGTAGAAAAAAGTAGCTGTTTCAAATATATTGAAAGCAGTTTTCTTAGACATGATATACTAGGTTTTGATGCAGTGACAAATTAATTAAGAAATCTTAGTGATTTAACGCACCAAAGGTTAATGTCAGCTGGGTGTCCCACTGCTCTGGATGGCGAATTCCTTGCAAGGGGTGATGCAGATATAAGGTGGTTCTGCCTTGTCATTGCTGGCTTCCCGGTTGCTGCAGCTCAGAAGAAAGAGCAGGAGGAATGTGTGGAGCACAGTCATTGCCTAAACCCAGAAGTCACCTTCGTTATTTCTACTCATAGGTTTTCAGCCAGAACTAACCACATTGTAAATAACAGAAATCCATCTTAGATTACATAGAAAATGGGGATTAAATAGAACAAAATTTGTGTATTTTTTAAAGTGAAAAAAATTAAAGAGGCCAGTCTTTGGAATAGGAATAAACCAAACATATATCTCAATATGTCCTCAGCTGTAATTTACAGAATTCTCTGACACAAAGACACCCCCAAGAAGCTGAGAGGCGGGAGTCATGAGTAGGCATCAGAAAGGAGATGCAACAGGACTTCAGAGGATTAGATAGATTCAGCTAAAGCCATGATAGAACTGAAAATACTGAAAAGCCTTGCTGAAGCAATTATCTCAGACTTTCTGTGCCAAAAAAAGAAAAAAAAAAAAAAAAAGAGAGATACATTTTTATCATCATAAGCACAGACCAGTTGCATCCCTGTGCAATGGTGTGAGTTAAACTTCCATTAATCTACACATAATCCCAATACATGGGACAAGTGGACCAGCTCCTTGAACTAATTAAATATTAAATTGAAGTGACTAATAAATTACTGGAATTGAGCTAATTTGGCTGAAAACATCCAGATTAATGTTTTAGCTTCAAACAGACTAGAGCTCAGAGTTAGACTTTTAAATCAATACCAGAATAAAGAACTTTATGAAAACTTACAATATTATACTTTTTACATATTTTTCTAATTTGCACTAAAAAGCAGAAGTGATAGAGAATATATTCAATTTAAAACAGTGCCTTGAAAAATAAGATTGGACTTCCAGTCAAGATGGTGGAAGAGGCAGACATGGCTTGCCTCTTCACAAGACCACATTGAAATTGCAACTAAAATATAGAACAACCATCACTCAGAACCATCAGAAATCAAGTTAAATGGAACTCTGACAACTATGAAATTAATGAAACCACATCCATCTAGACTGGTAGGAGGGGTGAAGATGCAGAATGGAATGGCAAAAGCAGGGATATTTTGGAAGACAGGAGTTCCAGCCCCACACCAAGCCCCCAGCCCAGGGTTCTAGTGCCAGGAAGATAAATCCCCTGGCTGCAACTTCTGGCTGCAAAATCCAACAGGGATTGAGTCCATGGAAGGAACTTCTGGAACCCCAAGCAGTTCCTCCTAAAGAATCCACAAACTCATGTACTCACACTCACTCCTTCTGAGCCATCAACCTGGCTAATACTGTTTGACCTACCTTGGAGATCCTCAGAGACTCTGCACAACCTAATTTATGGGCCTACCCAAACTGCTTTTCCATGTGAATGGCTGGCCTTGGCTCATGCTGCAAAACTTCCTGAATGCTCCCAAACAAGCAACAGCTGGCCTCTGTGAGCCCTAGTCCCATCACTAGCAGCAGCCAGCCTAGATTCACAGCTTGGCTTCACCTGAGAATCTCCAAGCCAGCACAAATATCAGCCATTTCAGATTGCTTTGTAGCTCAGGCAGGGTGGCCTCAGAAAAAACAGATGGGGTCTAACTTTGACCTGCACCACCTGGGAAACCCCAGAGCCTGTGCACCCAGAGGACAGCTATAGACCATGCCAGAGCACCACCACTCTGCCCCTGCACAGCTGATCCTCCACAGAGGGCAGAGGTTGGTGGTAAGTGGTCACAGCCAGTCCTTGCAGCTGATTTCCATGGGTAAATACCTCCCATTGATCTGCCAACAGCAACTAAGGCTCAACTACAAGAGGGGAGTGTATTCAGACCGCACAAAGGGTGCACCTCGAGTACTCAGCTTGGGTGATAGGGGAGGCTGTGCCACTGAACCCTATAGGACACCTGCTACATTAGGCCACACTACCAAGGCATGGGGTCAAAACAGTTCTACCTAATATAGAAACAAACACAGGGAGGCTGCCAAAATGAGGAGACAAAGAAACATGGCTCAAATGAAAGAATAGACCAGAACTCCAGAAAAAGAGCTAAACAAAATGGAGATAAGCAACCTATCAGATGCAGAGTTCAAGACACTTGGTTATAAGGATGGTCAAGGAATTTAGTGAGGACCTCAACAGCATAAAAAATATCCAGTCAGAAATAAAGGATACACTAATTGAAATAAACAACAATTTACACAGAAACAAGAGTAGAGTGGATGAAGTCAAGAATCAAATCAATGATTTGGAACATAATGAAGGAAAAAAAAATCAGAACAAGAAGAAAAAAGAATCCAAAAAAAATCAAGATAGTATAAGCAGTCACTGGGACAACTTCAAGAGATCCAGCACTCACATCATATGGGTGCCAGAAGGAGAAGAGATAGAGCACGAAATTGGATGTACCATTGAAACAATACTAATGAAAACTTCCCTAATTTGGTGAAGGAAATAGACATGCAAGTACAGGAGGTACAGAGAGTCCCAAACAAGATGGATACAAAGAAGCCCACTCCAGGACACATCATAATTAAAATGCCAGAGGTTAAAGATAAAGAGAGTATCTCAAATGCAGCAAGAAAAAAAGCAGTTAGTTACCTACAGGGGAGTTCCCATAAGACTGTCAGTTGATTTCTCAAAAGAAACTTTGCAGGCTAGAAGAGATCAGGAAGACATACCCAAAGTCATGAAAAGTAGGGACCTACAACCAAGATTGCTCAACCCAGCAAAGCTATCATGTAGAATTGAAGGGCAGATAAAGAGCTTCCCAGAGAAGAAAAAAACTAAAGGAGTTCATCATCGCAAAATCATTACTGTATACAATGTTAAAGGTACTTACTTAAGAAATATAAGAACTATGAACAATATGAACTATATAAAAACTATGAATGATAAAATGGCAAAAATATATATCAATAAAAAATTGAATCTAAAAAACATACTAAGCAAACAAGAACAGAAACAAAATCATGGATATGAAGAGCATTGCGATGGTTGCCAGATGGGAAGGAGTTGTGGGGGAGTGGGTGAAGAGGTAAGGGGATTAAGAAATAGAAAATAGGTAGTTACAGAATAGCCATGGTGATGTAAAGTACAGTATAGGAAATGGAGTAGCCAAAGAACTTATATTCATGACCAGGGACATGAACACTAGTGGGAGGATTGTCTGATGGAGTGGGAGGTGCTGGATGGGGGGAACAAAAGGGGAAATATCAGGACAATTGTAATAGCATAATCAATAAAATCAAAGTGAAAAACAGAAAAATAAGATGAATAGCTTCTTAATAACAAAAGAAAGTAAAGAGAAATTGATATTAAGTTCTGGACCGAGACTCTAAAATCAATTTTGTTAAGTGAAGAATATAGGTTTTGTGTATAAAGGGTGAATGTTCATTATCATTGTCAGAAAGTTTTAAATTTATGTGATCAGAAGTGATCGATATGTATATATACATATATATTTATGTATATATGGATATATACACATCATCTATGTATGCATATATATATATACATCTTCTGATTTCTTTAAAGTGTTTCATTGTACATTTTTAAAGAACATTCATAATCTATTTTTGAATTTAAGCATATCTGAAACTAAGACCTTAAGCATCAATGAGTTTGCATGCAGAAGGAGTTAGAAAATTGGAATAGCAGTGTCCTTGTTTGGACAGCTTTTTGTCTGTGTCCCAGAATTTTTATTTTCAACATATAAGGAGAATAGAGGTGTGCAATGACATTTATTTTAAATTTTGCTAAAATAACAATTTTGATTTTCCTATATAAGAATTATTCATTAATTATAACCTCCACATTTAGGGATATCTAGCATTTAGTTTATCACAATGTTATTTTAAGAACAAAACACTGTATCCAAACCTTGTAAACATTTATTTTACACACTAAATACCAGCTCCAGATTTATACAGAAAATAAAATTCAAAGCATTAACTATTTAGTGTGGAACTTCATACCTTATTATGTGAGTTTTAGCTCGGGTTAAGCAAAGATTCATTAGTATTATACCTGCTGGTCAATGTGGACACAGCAAAATTTACTAAATCTCACAATACTCTCATGTATTTTATTAAGTGTATTATCAAACCTCAGTGGTGTGGGCAAGTTAAGAGAATAATGTAAAAGTTAAAAAAAATCAAATTATTTACCTATACTTTCATCAGTCAAAGAATCAATGAATTCAATCGTTGATTAAATGTAGTGAGCACTCAATGTCAACTGCTTGTTAAAATCTGGATATTCCAAAACGGATAAATCATAAGACCTACCATGACACAATGGTGGTGATGATCAAGGTGCTAAGCTGCAAGCCAAGAAGTGCCAAAGGACTCTGGCAAGTCACCAGATGCTAGGAAGAGCCAAGGAAGGATTCTCCCCTGTCAAGTTCAGAGGGATCATTGTCCTGCCAAAGCTTTGATATTGGATTTCTGGCTTCCAGAACCATGAGACAGTAAATTTCTGTTGTTTTAGCTACCTAATTTTTCATATTTTGTTATGGCCTCCCTAACAAATTAATACAATCCCAAATTTACTTTGCCTAAATAAGTCCTTATAAATAATAGCTCTCATTTATGACATGATTACTAGCTGCCATGCACAATGCTAAGCACATTTTATACATTTCTGTTTACAAATAATTTGATAAAAATAAACTAAAAAACAAACAAAACCCTTGGAAGTATTACTCAATATTTATCTCTTTTGTCAGAAAGTCAGTGAAGAATCTGAGGTTAAGAAATTTGCTTTGGATCATAAATGTTGTAAAAATGGCAAGTCTAATCCAATGTAGCCTGATGCTAGATCTGTGTAATTAATCACTACAGAAGTTAATATGTAATCAAATCTGTAATATACTTTGAAAGTATTTTTAATTATATTTTATTGATTATGCTATTACAGTTGTCCCATTTCTCCCCCATCATTCCCCTCCACCCTGCACACCCCCTCCCACCCACATTCCCCCCTTTAGTTCATGTCCATGTGTCATAAGTTCTTTAGCTTCTACTTTTCCCACACTATTCTTGCCCTCCCCCTGTCTGTTTTCTACTGACGATCTATGCTACTTATTCTTTGTACCTTTTCAAGTATTTTTTAGAAATTACAATTATTTGTTCCTTTTAGATGGAAACTATTGAGAAATATAGTAGAATATAAAGTTTGCATATTTGGGATTTTTTTTATTAATACCAGGTTTTAGTATCCCAAATAACATTGTTATTTTAGTATATGAATTTTTACTGTAAATAATAAACAAATGTTCAATGAATGGGTTTTGGAACCAAGCAAAAAAAAAAAGACAATAATTTTCCTCCTTTCCACTTAATCTCCATTAAGCAAAAGGTGAACAGTAGAAATGGCTTGTGAAATAATTGAAATAGTTTTCAGATTGTTTAGCAATCAATACTTTAACCAAAATAAAAATCACAGAAGTATATAATCAATTTAAAGAGTTAAATCTGGTATTCTTTAATCTGATGGAAAAGATTTTTTCTCTTTCTTATCACAGCTACACTTTTTGTTTGTGTTCCAATAAAAATAAATCAGTTTAAAGCTTTTTTATTGAGGCTAATACTTTTCATTAAAAAAATGTCAAACACTTGGGATATAATGAAGTTTCTTCTTCTTTATTATGAAACTTTCAAATCAAAAGCACTCACTGTATGATGTATATGATCCCCTTTGTTTTTTTATTCTTTTTGTATTTTTCTGAAAATAATACATAATAATAAAAAATGAGGCAGCCTATATAATTACAATGGTATACCTAAATTACTATTAGTATGCTCCTGCAGTTTAGAATTATTACCACAAAATTTATGTTTGGTGAAAGGCTTAAAAGGAAGTTTCATTATAATTAGTAATTACTTTTATTCATTTAAATGTAATTTTATAGGGATCAAATTAAGAAGTCCTCAACTTCAACAGGTTTATCATTGAATACATATTTAGATACACATATAATTATGTGTATATATGTGCAGATACATATTTTTATGTGTATGTATATACATTTCATTCTATTCTCTTGTTTTCATGGTTTCTGATGAGAAAGACACTGTAATTCTTACCATTATTTCTTTATAGTTGTGTTTTTCCCCCTTTTGACTTCTTTCAAGCTATTTCTCTTTATGTTTGTTTTTTTTTTGACAATATGCATCTGCATGTTTTTGTGGGTTTTGGGGGCCATTTTTCCTGCTTAGTATTCCCTAGCTTCCAGGATATAGTATGTTATTGACTTTGAAACATTCTCAAACTTATTAATGAAAATACTTATTCTGCTCATATGTTATTCATTTTGGTATTGTCCCACAGTTATTGTAGATTTATTCTATTTCTTTCCTTTCTTTCTTTTTCTTTTCTTTTCTTTTTTTTTTTTTTTTCACCTTTCAGTTTCACAATTTTCTATGGACCTATCTTAAGGTTATGGGCTTCTATTCTTGGTTGTTTCAAGTCCACTGATAAAACCCATCAGAAGCATTTCTAGCATTTCATTTGGTTCTTCCTTAGAGCGTCCATTTTTCTGTGTACACTGACCATCCGTTTTGCGTTGCTGGAGGAAGTCATCCAGAAGATGTGACTGTCACTTGACCAGAGAGCTGGATCTGGGCGATTGGAAGCTCCGCTCCTCTTCTCTGTTGGGATTGTGCCCTTCGCTCGTCCTCAACGTTTCCAAAAGGGGCTCCAGTGACACAGCCTTGAGATAGTAATTTGGTGATGACATTATCTGGACATGTTGAACCCATTTAGGTCCCCTGTGAGCATAATTGAACCCAGTTAAGGCCACTATGTAAATTTTAAGATATGGTGGGGGTGCAGAAATCTACTGTCTCCTAAGTAGTTTTCCATGCTCATTAAACCTGCCATCTACCAATTTGGAGTGAATTGTCTTTATTTTGGTCTCTCCTGCCAGTTTCAGATTCCATCTGGGAGGCTCAGAGAGGGGTAGCCAAGTAAAACTTCTCTGGAGAGTAGTCCATTGTTATGCAGAAAGCTCTGGACATATTTTAGAATAGCTACTACCCCTCCCCCTTTTTTGTCAGGACTGTGAAAGGATCTTTCTCAGACTCTCATGATGAACACATTGAAATATGAGAGCACCTCTAAGACTGTAGATCCTGGGGAGTTATCATTTTCACTCTAGTCCACATTCAGTCTCAACTCTTTAGTTTACATTTAAGTGTTTCTACCAGTTTATGGCTCCAGCACCTTCTGCTCCAAGCAAAAAGATTTTGGTTGCTGTGTGTCCCTTCAAGTACACATTTTTTCACATTTGGGTGTGGCATTTTCCCCTGCAACTTCAGTTCTCTCATGAGCCCAACAAAAGTCATTGATTTTTTTTTATTAGGAGGATGAGAATAATGATCTCCCAACTCTTGAAATGTCAGAGCTGAAACTCCAAATCAGTTTTTTTTAATTTTATTATTTATTTTAATTGTCACCTGAGGACATTTCTTTTTAAGGAGAGAGGATGGGAGGGGGAGAAAAGGAGATAGAGATTAGAGATAGATAGATAGATAGATAGATAGATAGATAGATAGATAGATAGATAGATATGAGAGGGAACCTCTATTTTTTTTTCTTATACTTGCTCTGAATCAGGGACTCAACCCACACTCTGGGTATGTGCTCTGACTGGGAATTGAACCTGCAAGCTTTCAGTCTGTAGGATGATGCTCAACTGAGTCATACCAGCCAGGACCCCCAAATCATTTCAATGGGTAATTTTTTAGGTATCTTTTTAGAAAATTGAGTGATATTCATTATTCTGTGCATAGTACAAGGTAGAAATACAAATTTGCTCTCCTCAAATTCATTGACTCATTATTTAGAAAATGTATCATTATCTTGCATTTCAGAATACAATCAGAGTAAGGGCAAGTCAGTTTTTCTCCTTTGTTCTCTAATGTATTAACATCTTAAAGAACAGTTCCTAAATTACATTAAGTAATAATTAAATATTTGTTGATTTAATTAATATAAATAAGGAACTACTTCTGCGCTTCCAAACTTTTGATTTACTGTTATTTTGGTTTATTCATATTTGCTTATGTCAAAACCAATATGTTAATAGTTTTATGAATCTTGGTATTTGTAAAATAATTCTTCCGTATAAATTTTAGAATCAGAATAAAATTCCAAGGGAATCTCTGAGAGTGTATAATCTCATCTTAAAAATCACCTATATACTTAAAATATTAACCTTTTCTATAAGAACATAATCTCTGACTTTATTGTGCCTTTGTTTTGTTAACCTTGCAGATAGCAGAAAATTTCCAAACTATTTTAAGCAGAACATGATTTGATTGCTTACAAATTGTGAGAGGAATTGGAGGAACAGTACTTGGGCTAGATCTGCAGGAATGACTGCTTGGACAGAATCATACGCTGACCTGCCAGTGAAGCCTTACCCTGGCCTAATCAGCGACTTGGCACAGAGGAAGTCCTCCGGCCCAGCCGCTGGCTGTGTGATCCCGCACATTAGCCATTTTGCCTGGATCAGGAAGCCGCTACCACAAAAGTTTTCAGAACACCAGCTTCACTGCCATTCAGAGAGCAGGAAGCTATTTGTAGAATTACCGGCCCCGGAACCACGTTGGGTCCAATAGAAATGTAAAAGCAAAAATAAATGCCTCATATATTGCCAAATTGCTAAGTGTAACTTGGTTCCAAATTCAAGTCCAACTTCAGTTGGTTACACTTGATTGGCAGAACTTAAATTTCTTCTGGGTCCCACATTACAAAGGATTGTGAGAAATGCGGTTTTTGGCTTTTTTTACTGGTGCAATATAAAAATGCACACTTAGAAGGAAGTTAAAAAGGTGGTGGTAGACTTAATTTACATTTCTGCTACACTGTCAAAATTTTGTAATTCTTTCTATAAATGTCTTAGATAGTTTTCTTCTGATTGTTTTTTACTTTCTTTCTATTATAAAATTAAATGAATTAAAATATCTTCTAATTCATTGTAACTTATTTTATAATGATTTAATATTTAGAAAATTTCATATCTAACTTTCTGTTGTAACATATTTCAATGTTTATGTGGGTAATATCGTATCCACAAATACTTACATTTTCTATTATTTTTGTATAATTTATTGTGTATTCATTTATTTGCTTGTGTTCTTTTTTGCACTGTATGTGGTTAAGGCATAAAATCAAGACTCCGTACTATGTGCTGCTTTTATAGCTGGTAAAATTGAGACAGACTCAAACGGCCTACTACAAGCCCCTCTCTCCTCTCTGCTCCAATGAGTAAGGCTCTGTGGATAAGATCCCCTAACTACACTTTCCTTGCCAAAAGGAATGAACACAGTTCCTGCTTGTCCTTTAATAGTGGGTTTCAGTTCCCTGCTAGTCTGTGGAATTATTACCATTTTTGAATAATCTTTCTGGTTCCACCCCTAGGAGTGGGGTCAGGTCCCCAGTGGGGGCCATGTGAGAGGCAACCACACATGGATGTTTCTCTCCCTCTCTTTCTCCCTCCCTTCCCCTCTGTCTAAAAATAAATAAATAAAATATTTAAAAAATAAAAACAATATGTTTCTTTCAATGTATATAGATTCCATATCTGTCTCTTAAATCATATACTAATTATATCCTTCAAATGTTTCATACATTTGCTGCTATTTTTCTTCTTTATTGCTCAACTGAGAAATGTGTTGAATTATCCTGATGTAATATATAATTTTTTCCTTAAAATTCTGTCCATTTGCTTCCATCTATCTTGAGAGCATAATTTTAACTGAACTTAAATGAAGAATTATTATATCTACATGAATAATTATTATATCTACATAGATAATTGAAACTATTATATTACCTGGATAATATTACTGTAGTAATTACTACATTCATATCAATTTCTAAAGAAATTTTTAGCTTACAGTTTATCATATAGCTACCATTACATTATTTTACTGAAGAAATCTGATATATCTTTTCAAATATTTTCATTTCAACATTTCACAGTTCATATATTATATATATTTCTCCCATAAACTGTGTAACTCTTATGGACATTTGTTTTATTTCAAACTAGTGATTTCTTCTCCCAACTGATGAGTTTAGTAGTACATGATGAGTTTAGTACAAACCTCTAATCTTAAAAATTAAATAACATGAGTCTTAATTTTCTTACCTATAAAATGAAGAGAATAATAATTTATGATGGCCTGATATACTTAGGAGGGTTCAATAAGTGATACATAAGAAGTATTGTTTAGTAGTAAATATTTAAGAGTGTTTTTATAGTGAGTGTATTGGACATTTGTGTATAATACATGCAATATGCTTATACAGCTTATATTTGTTTATATAATATAAATTTATGCTACATTTTACATTTATATATAATCATATATATATTTCAACCCCTTGTTTTTTAAATAATGAACTTAGTGAGATTTAATTCACATACCATGCAGCTCTCCATTGAAAATGTACAATTCAATGTTTTTAGTGCATTCACAGAATTGTGCAAACAACACCATAATCAATTTTATAACATTTATATCACCCACAAAGAAACCCAGCATCCAGAATCATTCATTTCCATTTTCCCCCACACTCCCCTGCACTAGGCAACCAGCAATCTACTTTCTGTTTTTATAAAATGTACTATTTTCAATATTTCATATAAATGGAGATATACAACATATAGTATTTTGTGACTGGCTTCTTTTGCTTACTCTATTTTCAAGATTTATCCATATTGTAACCATATCCATATCCATATATATGGGTATCCATATCCATATATATCAGTACCTCACATATTTTTATGGCCAAATAATATTCTATCTCATATACATATACTATATTTTAAAATATATTCATCAGTTGATAGATATTTGTCTTTTTTCTACATTTTTGCTCTTATGAACAAATTTTGTTTGTTTATAATTGCACTTCCCCTAGGTATATGCACCTTGGTAGGGAACAGCCAGTTTATTCGGTAATTGTATACTCAACTTTCTGAGGAATTTCCAGGAAGTTGGAAAAGCAATGGACCATTTTGCATTCCCATTGGCCATGTATGAGATTTGAGCTGTCTTCCCATTCTTGCCAAAACCTGAAATTATCTGTCTTTTTTATTATGGACAGTGTAGATTGTGTGAAATGGTATTTAATTGTAGTCTTGATTTGCATTTCCATGATTCCTAATGATGCTGAGAATCATTTCACAAGCTCATGTGATATCTGTATATTTCATTCAGAGAAGTGTCTATTCAGACCCTTTGACTATTTTTAATTGGCTTGTCTTTTTATTGTTGCTTTGCACTTATTCTGTATGTAGTCCAGATACAAGTTTCTGATGTGATCTATGATTTTCCATATTTTGTCTCATTGTGCTGTCTTTTCCCTTTCTTGATAGTATCCTTTGAAGCACAAATGTTTATTTTTTTCATGAGGTACACTTTATCAATATTTTTCTTTGGTCATTTGTGCTTTTGTCATCATATACAGGCAGACTTTCCCTAACCCAAAGTAACAATTATTCACATCTATATTTTCTATGATGTTTTGCAGTTTTAGCTTTTACATTAAATCTATGATATTCTTTAGTTCATTTTTGTGCATGGTACGAAGAAGGGTCTGTTATGGATTGAATTGTGTCCTGCAGAAAGCTGTGTTAAAGCCTAACACCCAATACTTAAAAATGTGATCTTATGTGGAATTAGGGTCATTTTGGATGAATTACTTAAAATGAGGTCGAACTGGAGTAAGATGGGCCATAATCCAATGACTGGTTGTCTTTAGAGAGAAAAATCTCATATGAAACAGAGACACAGAGGAAGAATGCCATGTAATATACACGAGAGACTGAACTTCTAAAATATGTAATAATCACAATGATAAATTTCTTAGATAAGGAGGCATAGAAAAAATTTTCTGAACCTAATAAAAACATAAAATTTTTAAGCAATCACAAAATTTTTAAACAATGCTAATCATATATTCAATATAGTGTTTATAGCTAAAGAACCCTCACAGTCAACGATAAAAGACAAATAAACCACTTTAAAAAAAATGATTGGAGTGAGGCAACTTCAAGCTAAGAAACACCAAGGATTCTTGGCCATCATCGGAAGCTAGGAAGAAGTGAAGCAATTCTATCCAGAGACTAGAGGAAGTACGGTCCTGCCAACACCTCGGTTTCAGATGTCTTGCTTCCAGAACACTGAGAACACACATTTCCGTTGCTTTAAGCTAAAGACTGTACGATACTTGTTACTGAAGCCCTGGGAACTATTATAGATTTTGTACTAAGAATTATGGTGCCTGTAGCAAATACTTGAAAATGTGGAAGTGGTTTTGTCATGTGGCAATGGGTAGAGGCTGGAAGAATTTTGAGGTACTTGGTAGCAAAGACCTAGGTTGTCTTGAAGAGATCGTTGTTAGAAACATGAATGTTAAAGGAAATTTTGGCAATGGCTCAAAGAAGTGAAGAAAACTTAGAAAACCTCTACAATCTTGGAAAATGCAGACACCATCAAGAACAGACCATTGCTAGAAACATGAATGTCAAAGGTCTCTCTGGAGAAGACCCAGACAGAAATGAGTAACATGTTATTAGAAACTGAAAGAAGGGTTATCATTATAAAGTGGTATAAATACTGGTCATATTGTGTTCTGCTGTTCAGTCGTGAAAACTAGACTTTTTAAGTCAAGAACTTAGAAGTTTAGCTGAGGAGATTACCAAGCAAAGTGTGGAAGGCCTAGTCTGCTTTCTCCTTACTGTTTATAGTAAAATGTAAGAGGAAAGAAAAAAATTGAGGAAGGGACTATTAAGCAAAAGGAAACTATACCATTAATTAGTCTTCAGTTTCTTTCCACTGCATTAAAAGAAAGTATATTCTTTTGCTCTTCATTTGTCAAGTTTATTAATTATTTTATTATTTTGGTGGTATGGTAGTAAAATTTTCTTAATTTCCATTTCCAACTGTTCATTTTTATTATGTAAAATTACAATTTATTTTTACATGATAAACTTATATTCTGAAAACGTGAACTCATTTATTAGTTCTAAGAGTGTTAGCTCTAAGAGTTCTAAGAGTCCTTTAAGATTTTTATCTACAAAATTATGCCATCAACAAATAGGGGTAACTTTACCTCTTCCTTTCCTTTTATTTAATTATAATGCCTAATTGCCTTGGCTAGAAATTCTGACAAGGTGTTGAACAGAAACGGTAAGAACAGACATTCAATCGTATTGCTTTTATTCATTACTACTTTTCCTAGATGTCCTATGAAAACAGGATGAGGAAATTCCTTCTTATTCCTTGATTTCTGAGTGTCTTTTTTAAAATTATGAAAGGATGTTGGATTTTTCTCTAATACTTTTTCTGCAACTATTAAGGTAAGCATTGTTTTTTGTATTTTATTCTACTGATATTGTTTATTATATGATTTTATTTTTGTAAGTTAAAACAATTTCACATTTTTGTTATAACTTTTATTTTTATATCCTTATTATATAGTGCTAGATTCAGTTATACAAGATTTTTTCAATGTTAATAAAAGATACTGTGCTATAACTTTTTATATTTAGATGTCTTTAATTGGTTTCAATATAAGGTAATACTGGCTTATAGAGTGAGTTAGTAAGTGTTCCCTGCATTCTATTTCTTGAAAGAGTTTGAGGATTAGTTTTATAGCTTTTTTAAATATTTGGTAGAATTCACAGTAAAGTCATGTGGGCATGACTTTTATCTGGGAATTTAAAAATTTTTCCAGCTTCTATTTTAAAGTTTCAGTTTTCAAATTTTGAAGATTTTAAAGATTCACTCCAATTTTCTATTTTCTCTTAAGTCATTTGCATAGCTTGTGTCTTTCTAGAAATATGCCTACATTATGTAATTATTTGAAATGCATTTGATTATAATATTACCTTACGATTCTTGTGTATATGGAAGGTCAGTATTGACGTCCTCTATTTCATTCCTGCTTTAAGGAATTTATATATTTCTATACCCTTTTATGGTTATTCCAGCTGAAGGGCTGTTAATTTGTTGATCTTTCAAATAAGATCAACTCATTTGGTTTGATCAACTATTTTTGGTTTTCTAGGTTTTTCTTCCTTTTTTATTATTAATCTTATTAATTTCTACTCCAATCTTTATTACTTTTTCTGCTTATTTTATATTTAGTATGCTTTTCTTTTCCTCATATTTTAAGTGGCAGGTAAGATTACTGATTTGAGATTTTATCCTTTTTAAATACACAGATATATAGCTTTGAATTTCTTCCTACATGATGTTTTGCTACATCCCTTAACTTTGGGTGCTGTGTTTTAATTATTTTCATTTTCTATTTTCCCTTGTGATTTTTTAACTTAATGCATGTTTAAGAGTACACTTTTAAATTTCCACATATTTATGATTTTATCAAATTTATTTTTATTGATTTTTCATATTACTCTATTATAGGACAATAAATTTTGTATGCTCCCAGTCTTTTCATATTTGTTGAGACTTTTTAATGGCCTAATATATTTTATAGTGTATGCTGAAGAATGCCCCATGTGCACTTAAGAAAAACAATATATTCTGCTGTCATTGGGTGGATTGTCTATAGGTGTCTGTTAGGATCAGCTGGTTTACAGAGCTGATCCTCTTTCCTTCTTTCTGGGCTTCTGACTACATGTTCTATCTTTACTGAAAGTGTGATATTGAAGTCTCCAACTATTATTTTTGAATTGCCAATTTTTCCCTTTCTTTCAGTTTTTGATTCCTGCATATTGAGGGCTCTGTTATAATTGTCATATTATGCAAAAGATTGACCTTTTTATTTTATAAAATGTGCCTGTTCATTTCTAGTAACATTGATTGACTTTAATGCTTATTTTGTCTGATATTAGTGTAGCCTCTCAGTTTATTTTTCTTTTTGTTTCCATGATATGTAATTTTTCCATCTTTTGGTTCCAACTTATTTGTGTCTTGTAATAAAAAATATGTTTCCTATATCAGAACTATATATGTGTATCTCTATTCTATATTCTTCCTTTTTATGCTTTTTCATCTTTACGGACCCAACAATATATTTTTACAATTATTACTTTATATAATTATGCCATTTAAAAGAGCGAAGATAGGAAAGCCAAATGAAAATATAAAATATAATTATATAGAATATATTTATTATATTAACCTTCATATTCTCTGGTTCTCTTCCTTTGGTCCTGTGGATTACAGTTGCTACCTAGTGTCATTTGCTTACTCCAATACAGCTTTTTTCCCTCTTCGTCTCTTTTGCACAGTTACTGCCAATTACGTGAAATTTCTGTATGTTAAGTTTCCAACAATGCAATTACATATATATTGTTTTGAACAATTGTTATTAAAATCAATTAAGAGAAGAATTTCTCTCTGTTTTTCTTAAAGGAGAACAGATAAATGAATTTTGATACTTCACACAATGGAAATAATAAGAATGAAGATACAAAAATTAAACTGAATAGATCATTACTATACATAATTTTCTGGAAGAATCTCAGAAAAAAGCAGTAATGAATAAATAAAGCCAGACATAAGAGGGTGGATGTCATATGATTCATTAATACAATGTTCGAAAATAGGAAGCCTAATTTACACTAGAAGAAATGAGAATTCTGAGGTGACCTGCAAAGTTCACTTCCACTAGCGTACATTCATTCTGCAATCCCCATCCTCGGTGAATATGGCTTGATTTCTCTTTTGTGAGTATGTTACATTAAATGGTAATGGTAAATGGTAATTGCACATGTAATTAAGGTCCTTAATAAATTGAGTTTATGTTAATCAAAAGGAAGATTATACTGTGTGAGCTTCACCTAACCAGGTGAGCCTTTTAAAAGAGATTTTAGACTCTCACTGTAAATCAAAAGTAGAAAAATTCTTCTGCTGGCCTTCCAGAAGCAAGTAATCATTTTGTGAACTGACTATGGAGGGGATCATGGGACAAGGGCAGAAAACAGAGGTGTTAGTCCTACTGCGAGACGAAGGAGGACCCTGAGCCCCAGATGAGAACACAAGCCACGCCCAACACCCTGACTGTGGCCTGGTGAGACTCTGGGCAGTGGGTCCAGATCACTGTACTCAAACTCCTAACCTGGAGAACTGTGAGATAATACATTTATTTTATTTAACACCAATAAAGTTATAGTAATTAGTTGTGCAGAAATTTAAAAAATGAATACATAAAAGCAGGCAACTGTCTTCCCTGGTCAGTGGGAAGTGATGACTAGGAACCTAATGTCATGGAGCTTCTAAAATGCTAGTGATGTTTATTTATAAGCTGGCTGTAGTATAAACGGATGTTCACTTTGTCAAAAATCCATCCAGCTAAAAACTCATGGCATGTATAGTGTATAAGTCACATTGTACTTCAACATAAAGTTTACAGAAAAAAAGAAAAAGTGCAAACTGAATATAGGCATCAGTCTATATTGTGTTATTTTATAGGCAAAGTAATTTTAGTGCATGTATGAATCAAACTGCACACTCAATAACTCCTTAAATTTAGTCATTAGGGTTTCTAGTAATTTTTTTCCTGAATCTTTTCAGTCCAGCCATGATTTTTCTTTTTTGAATATTGTCTTAATTTACATTACTTTTATTCTCAATATGAGGAACAAAGAAAAAATAAGTAAAGAACTGCAACTAAATTTTGCAATAGAATATCAACACTTCTATCTTTTAACATACACTGTGTATTTTTCGTAAGCACAAATTAACACTAATTTATTTCCATATAACTTAGCCAAGTATATTGATGCTGTTTGGAAATAGTTCAAGGAAGCTTTACATGAAAGAGAGAGGCTTTATTTTCTTGGCTCTGATAAATCTGCCCAACCCTCTTTTGGATGTTTTATTAACAAGACATAGATTCTCCATTTTTCATGTCTCAATGGCTAGCTTCACATTTTTTTTGCTACTGAATGTACTAAATTATATTTTTATGTAAGCTATGATGCATTCAGTGTTAGTGTTAATTTTCCATTATTGAGTGTTTTTTTCTTCCCTTCTGCTATTATTTGTTTCGAAGAAGTGTGCTATATTCTGGGAGGTGATATTTTTATATCATATATAATCTCAGTGGTCACATATCTAAAGTGTGAACAGATATCTTATGACCCTTGGCTTTTTAGGGCATTAAAGCACATTAGCAATCAGTTGTTTATTTGGCCCACTTTGGTTATAGCATAGTTGAGATCAGACCAATGGTAGAGAAGTTGCCTAAAACTATACCTCCCATCTCACTGACTGATTTGAGTATTTCACCAGTTTTTACTAACATATTTGTTATAAATGTAGATGGAAATCTTAAAAGAAAGTCCAACTTGAGATATGTACATGCACATTATTAGCAGATTTTTGTTAATCAGATTACCAGTGACATCTTGAATATTGACATTAGAACAAGAAAATTTAAGTAAATATGGAAGATTGAACACATAAATTTATATCCTCCATTTATTTTAACAATGTAGAAATAAATTATAAAACACTTAAACATATTTTAAAAGTATAGCCCTGGCTGATGTGGTTCAGTGAATTGAGTGCTGGCCTGTGAACCAGAGGGTCGCTGGTTTGATTCCCAGTCAGGGCACATGCTTGGGTTGTGGGCAAGGTCCCCATTGGGGTGCACTCAAAAGGCAACCACACATTGATGTTTCTCTCCCTCTCTTTTCCCTCTCTATAAAAATAAATAAATAAAATCTTTTAAAAATAAAAAAATATGAAGATGAGCTTGACATCAAGAATGAGAATATACAAAGTTTCAACAACGCTATATTCTTGGGTGGAAATTCCACACCGGTTGCTGTCTCAGGACCAGGACCCACACACATAAGTTGAAGCTGTAGTTCAGTGTAAACACAGGAGACATAAATCAAAAGATTGTTTGCACATCAGGGAGCTCAAATCATATGACTCTAAGAACAAGCACTACTCTCATTAGTGAACAGATAAAAAACAGATAAGTAATTATCTTTATTATTGATTGAGATGAGCCCTGTGCCCTAATCCATGGGCTTGACAGTACCCAAGTAACTATGAGTAGCAATTCTCATTTGGAAATAGGTTTGGAAAAGGGAGTAGACACGAGAGAAACAGATTTCAAGAACTATCTATCGCTAACAAAGCTATTTAAACATGAGTTTGGCATGGTGGACAGCTCAGTGTTCCAGAAAAGAGACCAGAAAGAAAGTCGTATTCATTTATGTTACGTTTTGTGACAAAAGTAATAATGCACGTTAATGTTAATATAGTACCATGAATAATATAAATATGAATATATGCTGCTGCTTCCCCCTGGCGTTTTGTTTTAAATGGAGGAGAAATTTACCTAGACAATTTTAACATTATATAGCTAAATCACAAAAGAAAATGTTAAAATGGACTAATAAAATTGATATAAAAGAGTATATTTTATGTGCAAGTACAAATTAAATACAACATAAGAATTCATCTTGGTTTCAAGAAATAATTTTTTGTCCTTTTTATTGCATTTTTTCCACTACCGTTTAGTTCCCTTATACCCCTCCCCCCACAGTGACACACTGTTGTCCGTGTCCCTGAGTCCTTTTTCCTTTTTGTTCAGTCCTTCTATCCCCTACCCTTCCCTCCTTTGTTTTGTTTAAAAATACATGAGGAAAAAATCAAAAGGAAAATTTTATCATTATTCAATTAATATTTATTAAACTCCTGCTAAGAGATAGGTACAGAACTAGATACCAAGGATGAGCTGTGGGAAACATGGACCAAGTACCTGCCCTCACACATAATATTAAGGGAAAAGCAAAAGCTGAATTAAATGATTACACCGCAAAAAAACCTCCAATGGCAAAGGACATTAAAAACAAAATCTGTAAAAGCTGAGTATTCACCAAGTTGATATTAAATTAAAGAAATCAGATAAAATAAAGTACATTTTATATGATTTAATAATTTGATACAATAAAATAAATAACATACACAATATACAATTATATAATAAGTGCGGGAAATAATTTGTCGATCATTAATTTGGCAAAATTAATTTTTAATTAATTTATTTTGGTAACAAAGTGTTTCAATAATGTCACAAACATAGCATTCTCTGATAGCTACTTTGTTAAGTCACTCTGAAGAGCAATTTGAGATATCCAGGTCAAATTGTATGAAATTCAGTATTTTAGTAATTTCACATATTGAACTAAATACCTTTTAAATTTAAAATTTACATGCAATACAACTCAGATTTCCACTTTTGAGTGTACAACTTGGAAATCTGTGAGACAATGACAACAACTAGGGATGTAGAGCAGAGGTGGAGGAGGCTTGGTATTTGACATATTTGAGATGCTGCAGCCCTAGCTTAATCTCCTTAAAACTTGTTTTATGAGAAACAATGTAAATTTTGTAGCTTTATTCATTAATGCTTTTTACCAATCACATCACAAACTGAAACACTGTGCAAGTGGTCATGCATGAAAAAAGTGGGTGTGCGTGGAAGGTAAGTTTCACAGTAGAGACCTTTCTCTCATTCTTCTCCTGTGTGAAGTGATATAAGACTTTTCTAATGTTCTAAGGCAAGGTGTCAGATAAACAAACTTGCTTAACTTTTGCTTGGGAAAGACAGAAGGAAATATGAATGCACATTTTACTGGTCCATGGGCAAGGAATCCAGTATGCTGGGGTCATGGTGCAATTGTGGAGTGAATGGCCAGGTGACTAACATGTAAATCCATGAGAATGAAAATGTCGAAATCCTTCAGCGTGAGCTTAAATGCATACTAAATGGCACAATGAAAAATCTTTTAAGTCTTGTATCCTGGCTGGCCCTGTTCGTAATCTCTTATTAGTTGTCTCACTTTGTCAACCTCAGCTTCTCATTTGTACCATGAAGTAATAAAAGCTATTTCCCAAGTTAGTATATGAAAACTATGTAAATGGTAGAAGTATTGTTATTTTTGCTTAGCCCCTAGTATGTATTTGTATTGGATTCTTCCCTTTATGAAGAATTAGTTTCTCCCAGGAGAGAATTAAAAAACATGACTATTATGAAGATTAATTGAAGAAATTCTCACCTCTCCAGTCAAATATATTTTAGTAGTTCCATACATCTGGTTCTTGGTACGTCTCTTAGAGCTCTGTGTAGAATGGACATGCCAGAATTTAAATATGTTAGTTGCCTAGAGGATGGAATGAGTCAAATATATTTCAGTAATATATTATCATATTGTTGTAAAAAATCACACTGAATTATCTCTTAGCATGTGACTGGCATGTATTCCTGTTCAGCATCTAAAACACTTGGTGCTTCATGTACATAATAGCAGACCAAACCTCCTTGGTATTTGAATTTTATACTCAAGTTTTAGTGTGAAGATTGATGCTAATGAGTCAGAGATTAAGCTATATATGTCCTAGTCTCAATGTGCTACTTTTCTAATCATGTTAGGCATGGTCCTTTGATAGTTATAGAGAAAAACTAAGAAGCAAAACTAAGTGGAACTCAATCAGAGAAATGATGGCAATAAACAAAAATTTTTCTTCATTCTTTTTGCCCAGGATGTTATCCATTGAAAGCTCAAACCAACAAATATAAATAGTGTTAGGGATGAATGAAGTGTTCAAAAAGATATAAAAAAATAACTAAATTATTTGAAGTTAAACAAGATAGATACAAATGGAAATTAGCCTGAAGATTCCTTTTCACCACAGCCCTCACCTGCACTTATTGTTTGCTGATTTGTTTATGATGGCCATTCTGACTGGTGTGAAGTGGTATCCCACTGTGGTTTTAACTTGCATCTCTCTGATGGCTAATGATGTTGAGTGAGGTTGTGGTGAAAAAGGAACCCTAGTACATTGTTGGTGGGAATGCAGACTGATGCAGCCATTGTGGAAAACAATATGGATTTTCCTCAAAAATCTAAAAATGGAACTGCTTTTTGACCTGGCAATTCCACTGCTGGGATTGTACGCTAGGAATCCTGAAACACCAATTCAGAAGAACATAGGTACCTCATTGTGCATTGCAGCACAATTTACAATAGCCAAGTGCTGGAAGCAACCTAAGAGCCCATCAGTAAATGAATGGATCAAAAAACTATGATACATTTACACAACGCAATACAAGCAGAAAGGAAGAAGGAGCCCCTACCCTTCACGATAGCACGGATGGAACTGGAGAATATTATGGAACTTAAGTGAAATAAGCCAGGTGGTGAAAGACAAATACCACACGATCTCACCTATCAGTGGAACCTAAGCCACAAAACAAACAAGCAAGCAAAATATAACCAGAGACACTGAAATAAAGAACAAACTGACAGTAACAAGAGGGATGGGGCAAGGGGGATAACAGTAGAAAGAAGGGGAAGGGTGGTCGAGGAACATGTGTAAAGTATCCATGGACAAACCAAAGCGGGTAGGATTGAGGGTGGGAGGTGGGGGTCAGAGGGAGAGAGCTGTGGGGAAAAATGGAGACAATTGTACTTGAACAACAATAAAAATAAGAAAAAAGAAAGAAACTAGCCTAAAGAGATATTTTCATTTCATTCAATGTCACTTAAAAGTAAAACAAATTTTCATGTGTTCCAATAGGCAGTATGTTCTCAAATCCAACTACATAGAATGTGGAACTATGCGTAAAATAAATACAGATACAGGTTTGGGTCTCAATATTCCTTTAGTGAGATAGTCACGAGAAGTGACATGTGAGGTAAGAACAAAACAACAGCTTGCTACTAGGATCCAAATGAGAAAAGGGTATGTTAGTGCACAGAGTGGTTATGGAAGGTTTTACAGGGAAGGTTGAATATGTTCGTTACTGGAGAATGGCTGTTTCTGGAAAGATAAGTCATCAAGAACTGTCTCATTTCCTGATTATATATATTTTTTAAAAAGCCATTTCTTTTTTGTTTCCTTCTAGAAACTTCTTATTCATAGCATAGTTTGGGAACAATTATAGCTTCCTGAAAACAGAACTTTTCTAATGGTAACAAAGTATATTCTGTAAGACAAAGTGTTACATTTAGTTAAAGTTAAAAAATAAATTAAACAAAAACATTTACTTGACAGTATTTTGAGAAATTGTTTGTCTCATTGGTTAAGGTACAGATTCTATGAACTGACAGAACTAATTTTGACTCCAGGCTCTACCCCTTACTAGATATGAAACATTGTGTTAGTTATGTAACTATACGTATATATCAGTTCCCTCATCTGCCATATGTGATTATTTTAAGTGTTAAATGAAGTAATGATATAAAATATTCAGTGAGGAACTATAGGGTACCATTCCGTGTGGTGTGGGAAATGTAGCCCAGCCCCCACTTGGAAAGGCCAGTGAGGAGCCAGATCCCGCACACAGGACCCACGCCCACAGAGAAGTTCTCCCGTGGGGAATCAGGCCTGCATTGTATCTAGGCAGCTATGGGGCTTGCTTTTGCTAAAATTTACTCCCTCCCCTGAATTGAGACAGCACATGTTTACTGAATATCTTTAAAGTAACTTCCTAAAATCTATGTTAAATCTCCCCAGGAGGAGTGTAACCAGTTCAACCAGTTCAACCACTTTTCCCTTTACATTTGCAAATACCCTTCTTTTTTGATGTAATTAGCAACATCCTCTCCTTTGCATTCTGTAAAAGATAACCACCTAAAGTGAACCCGTGCATAGTAAGTGAGGATCATCCTCAATGTACTGTGCCCAGAAAAGCAACAAAAGCCTGTCCAGGCAAGGGACGAGGCCAGCCCTCTCTCTCACTGAGAGATCGTCCATGTCATCCCCTTTTCTCCATGGGATTTCTGTAGTCTGTGTGAATTTGTCTCGTCTCATCCATAATGCCACGGACACTGTAGGCCAGTGCCTGCATCAATGCACATGGCACATAAACAATTCATAAGTCTAAAGATTCACGCTATTTTTCTTATTATAACCAGAGAAGAAGCCTGTCTTCTCATACCAGTGCTTTGCTTAATGTTTTTTCTCTTAATTATTTGGGTATTAATATTTCATGTTAAAAGTATAACATGGATAGCACATAATGCAAGCAGAGATTTAAGAGAAAATAGTTCTAAATTTTCTATGAAATATTGGATTAAAATTAAGGTTGAAAGATAATTAAAAAATGATATCAGTTTTGGTTTCTTCTTTCAAAAATAAAATAATTATAGGTGCCATTGTGATGCAAATCCAAACCTTCATATAAACAAAATTCCTTAGTTATTTCATTGAGTCATAACACAAAGAATACCCAAATAAGGGAGTAAAATATTGGTAGTGTATTTATTATGTATGTATGCATGTATGCATTTAAATTTATTGGTGTGACATTAGTTCATAAGATTACGTAGGTCAAGTGGACATTCCTGTGATACATGATCTGCACACTGCGTTGTGTGTCTACCATCAGATGTCGTCAAATCTTCCATCACCATGTATTTGACCCCCTTTACCTTTTATTACTCCCCGCCCCCTTCCCTCTGGTAACCACCATACATACCAAAGACCTCATCAGAAAATTATTACAAACAATAAATGAATACAATAAAGCTGCAAATCTACTGCATTCCTATATAATAACAATGAAATTTCAGAAAAATAAATGAAAAATAAAAGAAAAACAGTTCCTTTTGCAATCACAACAAAAATAAATAAATACCTAGGAGTAAACTTATTAATAAAGACCATGAAGGACTTACAAAGTGAAAATTGCAAAGCATCATTAAAAGAAATTGAAAGAGACACAATGGAATGGAAAAATATTTCATGTTCATGGATTGGCAGAGTCAACACAGCAAAAATGTTCATATTACCCAAAGCAATAGACATATTTAACATTTTTTTCTATTTTAGTGGAGATAGATAATTACATTTGACCCATTGAAATGAGTTAACATCTTATTTTAAGTGAACTACCTTTAGACCTTATAGTATATTTATGGTCTTTTTTTGTGTAATTTGACTTGTTTAAAGCAAGCTGTCATTGTCCTTGTTGTATCTAGAATTTTCTTGATACCTAGTAAATGTTCAGTAAATATATGTGAATGAATAAATATTCAAAGGAAATGATACTTTGAAAATACTAAACTGAATGGAAAAAATACAACAAAAAGTATATGGACAAACAACAACAACAACAAAAAAAACCCCCAAGAAAATGAATTCCTAAACTGATTAAACTGATGGGTTTTCATTTCTGCAGTATAAATCACATCCCAGGCAACTGTACTTACATCATGGCCCTAGGAACAGACAAGATGGCAAACATCATCTCACTCACAAACAAAAGAGATGATGTAAGCAGTTTTTTTTCTAGACAGGTAAAGACCTTTCTGATTGATGAGAAATTGTGGGAATAGAGATGACTAAGAAAACAAAGTGATCCAGTTTGTGTTTGACTTGAGCCTTTAAATTCTGAAGGTGATGAAAAGGGAGAGACAGGTTTAGAGAGTAGAGAATGATTTGCTTTGCTTCTCATTTGATAATTTTTGCAAAATAACATTAACAAAAATTCATATTTTGTGATTTCTAAATGCAACAGAATTACTTAGACATTTGAGGCTTTTTTTATAAGTGTTTAGGTTCTGTTTCTAATATACTAGATCAGAAGTGCTTGTCCTTAATAGTTCTATAGGTTATTCCAGTGCATTATATTTGGGGAACAAATGGTCAATCAAAATAATAAATATTGTGTAAAATGATCACTCTCTTTAAGTATTTGCCAATTAGTGTCAGCAAATAGGTTATAGACATGACTATAGACATGACTATATACTTATAAACTTATTCCCATTGTTTTTAATTAAAAAAATAAAAGAACTTGCATATTCACCTTTTTGAATAATAAATGCAAAAGTTGACAAATACAACTTTAGTACTCCAACTTTAAATTTAGATCTTATTACTATATAATAACCTACTCTAAACAGAATAGATATCCTCATAACTTATAAACAAATCATTCAGTCTAAATATCAATATTTACTGTAAATTGTATTGTGAAGATGTCTTAGTTAGTTCAGGCTACTTTAACAACATAGTCTGGATTGTGTGTCTTAAGTAGTGAACATTTGTTTCTGAGTTTTGGAGGCTGGAAGTCACGGTGAGAGCATGTAGTTTCTGGCTAGTGCCCCCTTCCTGGCTGTGGACAGGTATCTTCTCTCCATGATCTCATGTGGCCAACATATTTCTCTTGGGTCCCTTTTTATAAAGGCACTAACCTGTTCATGAGAACTCCAATCCCTTGCTCTAAGTATCTCCCCAAAACACTGCATCCAAACACAGTGGAGATTAGGCTACAACATATGAATTTTGGAGGGACACAAACATTCAATTCAGACCAGAGAACTATTGGTGTTAAATAGATTTTTTTTTTGTAAAAAGAATCTATGGCCAAATGTTTGGGGGATATATCACAAATGAAATTTATCTTTGAGGTAGTCCTACTGCAAATTAACATATTATATAGGCTCTGTGACATCTTTTTGTTAAAAAAATGACTTTAAAAATCATATATGGGCTTCATTTTTTCCTTGCACTCTAATAAAATTCTAAGTGGACTCAAATGGTTCCCAAACACATTTTTGTGTACAATGGTGGATGCTATTAATTTTAAAACTATTTTCCAAAGAACACAGATTCTATGAGTCATTTCTTTGTTTCCAGGGATGAAAGTGTGGTGACCATGTTTCTGTTTATGTTTAATTTTTACCTCATCTGTCATCTCTGATTTTCTTCAATATCACTACAGAAGGTGGGCTTCTAGGGCATAAAACAATGTCCAGCAGGGTTTCCAATTTCTGTGAGTCTCAGAGGCAGGGGTGTAGAGGACAGAAGCTAGAAATCTGAGTTGGAATTTTAGCTCTGCCACTGAATATGCAATCTGAACTAACTGACTCATTTTATGATTTTATTTATGGTTATAAGTAAGCTAAGAACCCCTTTACCCCATCATCATGTGTATAAAGCTTATTGACATTTATTAAGATATTGCATATGTTGAAGAAATACTGACTAATAATTTTTTGCAAGAACTTTGTAAATGGAAATCACTAGGCAAACATATATTAAAGTCATTATACAGAAGGAGGTGATGAGCATTTAAATACAGTATGACAAGTGAGGCAAGTAAAATTCTGAGTTGTTCTCATAGTTCATAATAAAAGAAAAATGTGCACTGAAACCCCTATTTAATGTTTGCTTAAGTGAAACATTAAACAACTTTTAAAAGTCATTCATTTACATAGCTCTTAAAGCATATTTTGCCTTCTAATGAATAATAATAATGCTAACAGTAATCATGTGCCACATTTACATAATATATTTCTTTTTCTGTGTTGGGAGTACTTTCATAACATGGATCTTATTTTTCTTTGGATAACATTCTTATGAGGTCAGCAGTACATGTATCTCAATAAAGGATATAAAATATAGACCAGAGAACAATGCAGATAATCACAAGATAGATTTATACTAACACAACAAAAAAGTGCTAATGTAACAGTTGTATTACTTATAAACTCATGGAGAAATGTGTAGAATGTATTTTATAAATTTAAAACAGTAAATATTTATTTTTTCTTTCACTTATTTGAAGTAATTTGCTATTTTTCATGTATCACTTGCCTTTATAAATAAACCAGACATTACAAGAAACTAGAGATCAATATCTCTCAAGAGCATAGATGTGAAAATCCTCAACAAAATATAAGTTTAACCCAGTGATGCACATAAATAATTATATATCATCACCAAGTGGAATTTATTTCAGAGGTTCAAGGATGGTTTAACAGTTGAAAATCAATGAACATAATCCATCACATCAAAAGGGTAAAAAAGAAAAATCACATGATTATATCTATAGATGCAAAGAAACATTTGACAAAATACAATATCCACTCATCATAAAAACTCTCAATTAACTAGAAATTAAGGCAAACTTCCTCAGTTTGATAAAGACTATCTGCAAAAAACCTATAGCTAACAAACATACTTACTGATGAGAAACCTGCAGCTTTCTCACTAAGAACAGGTAGAAGACCAGAGTGTCCACTCTTACCGCTCCCTTCTGCCATGGTACCAGATGTCTTTGCTAATGCAACAAGGCACAAAAAGGAAATCAAAGGAATATGGATGGGACAGAAGACATAAACTGTTTGCACATGACATCACCATCTATGTAGAAAATCCTAAAAAAAAAAAAAAAACCTCAGAACTAATAAACAATTCTAGCAAGTCTGCAAAATACAAATGTGATACACATTAATCAATTGATTTCTTACACATCAGCAATACACTAGTAAAATATAAAATTAATATTTACAATAGTACCCCCAAAATTAAATTATAAATCTGACAAATTATATGCCAGATCTGTTTTATAAAAACTACAAACCTAAAGAATAACATCAAAGAACAAGATAAATAGATATATTCTTTGTTCATGAATGGAAAGAATCAGTATTGTCAAGATATCAGTTTTTCTCAATTTGATCTATAGGTTAAGTATGATCAGAATCAAAATCCCATCAAGCTATTTATGTGAATATTGATGAACTGATTCTGAAGTTCACATGGACAGGTAACAGACCTGAGAGAGCTAACACAACATTAAAGAAGAGCAAAGTTGGAGAACAGGTACTGCCCAAAGTCAAGATTAACTACGTAGGTGCAGAAATGAGACAGTGTGGAGCTGTGAAGAAAGAATGAGCAAATATATAGATGGGACAATAGAGAGCACAGCAAATGGTCCAAAAATGTAAGCAAACTTATGTTTGTTAAGGAGCAAAGTCAACAGAATGGAGCAAAGATAGTCTTGTTAACATTACTGATGGAACAACTAGACATCCCCATGCAAAACAAAACAAAACAAAAAAAGAAATCTATAAACAGGCTTAACTTGCTTCACAAATATCAACTCAAAATAGATCATAGGTCTAAATTTAATACATATAATTATGAAACTTCTCAACCATAACCTAAAACGATGCCTTCTTAGATAAAATACCAAATGTGTGATCCATGAAAAAAAATGTAACTAAAAACATCTGCTTTGTGAAGGACAAGTTCAAGAGAATAAAAACACAAGCCACAGTGGGAGAAAATACTTGCAAAAGGCAGATCTGATAAAAGACTGCTATTTAAAATACACAAAAACACTTAAAACTCAGTAATAATTAGAAAACAAAAATAACATCAACAAACATTTCACCAAAGAAGAAATGCAGATGGCAAATATGCATATGAAAAGATGCTCCACATCTCATGACATCAGGAAAAAGCAAATGAAAACAACAATGCAATTCCATGATGCACCTATTAGAATGGCCACAATCTAGACCATTGTCAACCCAAACATCTGCTGAGGATGTGGTGCAATGGTAACTCTCACACATTCCTGGCGGGACTGACTGCAAAATGGCACAGCCACTTTGGAAGACAGTTGTGTGGTTTCTTAACCCATGAATGTACTTTTATCATAGAATCCACCAATCACACTCTTTGATGTTGACTCAAGAGCTGAAAATTTACTTCCACACAAAAGCTTGCACACAGTGTTTACAATAGATTTATCAAAATTTTGTAAATCTGAAAGCCACTAAGATGTCTTTCAGCGGGTGAATGGTTAAATAAGCTGGTACCCAGATCATTAAATATTACTTAATGCTAAAAAGAAATAATTTCTCAAGCCATTAAAAAGACATGGAGAAATCTTGAATGAATATTTCTAAGTGAAATAAGCTCATCTGAGAAGGCTACATACTCAACTATATGTAAGCTCCCAACTCTATGACATTCTGGCAAAGGCAAAAAGATGGAAACGATGAAAACTTCAGTGGTTGCCATGGTGTGGAGAACTGGGGAGAGATAATAGGCAGAGGGCAGTGCATTTGTAGGGCAGTAAAAGTAGGGTGTAGTGACGGATATAAGTTATTATACAGGGTCCGGCGGAAATAGGCTTGCTTGAGCGCGGTTGGGAGGATACGTGAATGTCTTGCAGCAGATGAGCAGCATCTTGAACATTTCACCTAAAATGTCATACAGTGTGCTTGGGCGTGATATTGTCATGTTACAGAGTTTCATGTTTATGATATTGTTATACAAGATTTTATAATAAAAAGAAATGTTGCTTGTGCTGTGCCCTGTGTATTTACACAAATCTATGCGATATACTGCATCAAGAGTAAATTTTAAGAAAACAGGTAAACAACGAACTCTGCATGGTAATGATGTGTCAGTGTAGGCTTGTCCTCGGTAAAACATTCTGGTAAGTGAGGTTGGTGATGGAGGAGCCTCGCCATATGTGGGGGCGGGGTGTTTATGAGAAGTCTCTGTACCTTCTCAATGTTGTCATACACCTAAAAGGCTTCTATAATATAAACTTTAATAATAAATACTCTGCACAGAATTCCACTTCCACTAACCCTTCTTCTTTTAACCCCCCAAGTCTATCTCTGTTTTATCACTCTGCGTCATCGTGTGCATACGATCTTTTACTCCTAGCATCCACCCAGTAAGTAAACAACTCCACAGACCCAGTTTTTCCTAATTCCATCCTCTTCTTTACCACCTCTTCTCCTCCTTTCTCCTCTCTCCTTATTTTTCTTCCTTCCTTTCTCCCTCTTTCTCTTTTTCAAATTTGTTTATTAGTGGCTACATGAAGACCTACTGTGTAGCAAGTACTCCATAATTACCTAGCTCATTTAGATTTAAATTGAGATGGTCATTGAAAAATATTAAATCATTTTTGTTCTTCTATTATAATGGTTTTATGTATTCTTTAATTGATTAATATTGAATTTGTGTTGATAAATTATATATGTTGTTACCTTACATTTCTTAAAAAACATCCTACTTGACCTGCTATATTATTATTTTTAGTTTTGCTTTTACTTTTTAAGTGACATTTTACACAGAAATAAAATTTTACAGTTTAAAGTGCAGAGAGAAAGAAAACTAAAAAAATATAGATAACCTTAGTGAACTAAGTGACAATATCATATATAAATATATATATACACATATATAAAATTGTATAAATACCTGATATATCTCATACATTAATAAATAAAAATACACACATACATATATATTTGGAATCCTGTGACAACACACAGAAGAGAAATAGAAACAAAATTGAAAACAAAGTAACTAAAAATAGTCCAAATCTGTTTGAAACAATAAACTCAGAAATCCAAGAATCTCAGATTTTTCTGTTCTTTACTAAGTATCCCCTGGCTTTGCTGAGGTCTCCTTCGGCCTTTGGAAATTTGGACCGTGCTAGCCCTGTTGAGCTGTTTCTGCCTGCCCTCTTGAATTTTTATCCTGTGCATATGCAGATTATTATTCAGCCAAAGCCTCACAGGTTGCCCAGCCCGTGGTCCACAGGCTATGTGCAGCCCAGGATGCCTATGAGTGGGGCCCAACACAAAATTTACTCAAAACCACTTTTTTGCTCATCAGTTTCTGTTAATGTTTTGTGTACTTAATGTGTGGTCCAAAACGACTCTTCTTTTTCCAGTGTGGCCCAGAGAGGCCAAAAGTTTGGACACCCAGCTAGGGATACCCTCAGCAGATTTCTGGATCTCTTTCTCTGCCTCTGTATGATTATTTGGTATGATCTCACCTAAAGAGTCTTGCTCTCTCCATCTCTCCAAACTCTGATCTGTGTCTCCTCAAATCATCAACATTTGCAGATTTTGTTTGGGTTCTCTTCCCTTCACTGTGGTCCAGAAATTATCTCTAGAGAGAGAGAGCTGGGAAGATTGTACAGCTTTCCTCCTCGGTTCTCTGTCTCAGGAATCACAGTACTGTTCTGCCTGTAGTCTCATATTTAAAAACACTCCTTTTATATAGTTTGTCCATTTGTCCAGTTTATTTACAGTGAGAGGTAATTCTACACTATCCTCCTTGTGGTTGAAAGGCTTATTTCAAATGTAATTGTAAATATATCATTTAAAAAATAATCTTTATAGCAAAAATAAATCCAGTGAAGAAATCATAATTTACAATTATTGCAGCTTTCATTATATGTAACCAAATGAGTTTTGTATGGCTTTTAAAAATACATTTACACTCTTAGTGTATTTCAAGAGACTGATTAAAACAAAGGAGGTTGGGGGAGGGAATGGGAGACACCTGTAACAGTGCTATCAATAAAAACATTATAAAAACACTGAATGGAGGAATGCATCTTCTTCAGTATAAAACCATTACATGGCAATTAACTTTGTAAACGCATGTCTTCTGCTAGCACTGAACACATACCATCATGAGGGTCCAACGAGGCATGGCTTCTTAAGCCAATATGCAGGAATAATGACACTGGTCACAAAAACTGGATACACTGAAGGCTTTACATTTTATCATTTTGGACTCTTAATCTGAGTTGTAAATAAGTAGAATGGAAGTTAAGTATAAGTCATTTTACATGACATTCTGCATCACCTATTTATTATCAATTAAGAGTTTTATTTTATAGTGTTCTGAGAAATGTGCCCAATACACACAAAATAGCATGTAATGACAAGTCTTTTTCCTTAAAGTATGCATGAATAATAAAACATTATGTTGGAATTCTGTTTCAAATTCATTTAGCAACTGCACATTGCAAATATGCATACAGTTATACTTGAAAAATTTTCTGGAAAGATTTTAAGGAGACACTGTTATCACAGGGTTAGAATAGAGTTCCACTGATCTGTGAGATGGTCAATCATAATTTTGTCCCTTCTGTCATCTTTCCAAGCTATGGCTGGATGGCTCATTCTACTGATATGTTACCAGCAGTATTGGAGCTAGAAATGTAACAGGACTCACCACAGTCAATGATGGACTAGATGCAGGAGATGTAAAGGAGGGAAGAAATGCATGGGGAAGGTAAGATTTTTTACCAAAATGCCATCTTTCTGGAAATTAATGCTGTTATCAATAGACATAGTTGGTGACAAGAAGATAATACTAACATCTATTGGGTCTTTGTCATAGGAGCCCTTGTAAGTGAATACACACACACACACACACACATATTCTATATATACACACATATATAGAATATGTATACATGTGTATATGTTTATATACACATATATTCTGTGTATATACACAGAATATACATATTCTATATACATATTGTATACATATTCTATATATATTCTTTGCAAAAACCCTATTAGTAAGACATTTTCATCTCCATTTATACTTGATGAAACTAAAGAGCTGAAATGTTAAGTAGCTCACCCAACAGCTCACAGCTGGCAAGTTCCAGAGCCATAAATTGAACCCTTAGAGTTACGCTCCACTAAGAGATCTTTTTTGGATCATTTTTAACCATGGTCACAACTACGGGCTTTTAACCTGTTTGTTCAGCTGTCTCCAATTATAAATTATATAAGCCACCCAGAGAAGTATAAGGCTCATTTTACAAGCATTCTCAGAGGAGAGCTGGAAAGTCCTGGGCACCAAAGAATGCTCTTCCCCTAAGCAGTTAGCTGATGAGTGTCTGAAACCACGGTCAATTACTGGAGCTTCAGGGGCACTGGTTTATTGGACCCTATCTGTTAGGCTTCTCATGTTCTTCTTCCTTACATTGTCTCATCCAAGATTTTTTTCTTGTACCCTCAGAGACTTTGTCCTTATTTTCTTTCAGAATAGCACTATGTGCATTAAAAACCAGCTTCCCAAACATTAGTAACTGAAAAACAGGTTTTGGCTCTAGTGTGCTGAATCATCAAACGCTTTCTAGAAATAAAGAGAAAGTAAAAGGTGGTGCAACCCATATTAGGAATGTAGACTTGCTTCCTAGAATAAATTCAATTCCTCAGTTATAAGGTCTATTAGGGCAAGAACACTGTCAGCTCTGTCCACTAATACAGTCCAGTTTCTGTCAGGTATTGGTCACTCAATTAGTATTTGTTGAATGAATGAATGAACAAATGAATGAATGGATGGGTGGATGAATAATGCAGGTAGTTAGAAAGAGAATACTAGTCAGTATTCATAGTAAAAGAGGTTGACTATTCATTCTCTGGCTATAAAAGTTTTAGTTTGTGTACTTAGAACTGTTTCTCCTCCTTTCCTTATAGAGACTTTCAAAAATGTTTTTTGGTCCACCTTCTTAATCCATTCTTTGAGTAGAACACTTACATGTAATTAATTTTTCTTCCACTGAGGCTCTAAGAAGTGATAATTGAAAATAAGGATGAAAAATCCACATTTGTTTTCATACTAACTTTGAAAAAATTACAGATGATATGTAGCATCGCAATTATAATTCTCAGCGAGAAATGAAAATCTCTGGAGAAAAACTAAGATAGTACATGACCCAGTCTCTGCTAGCAAACCAATTGTAACGTCAGAAAATCTCTTTGAAGATTTAGAAGACTTATCTAACATCTAATTTCCTGTCTATCTCACTCACAGTTGTACAATCCATTAACAGAAAAACTGTTAAGTTTCTTGGTGTCTAAAGGCAGATGATGCAAAATTATTGCTCTCATTTGAACTGTGTCCACCTTTAAACATTGAGGAAGCTAATGGAAGCCTGATTGCTGGACTTTGAGAACTGCTTTCACTTAAAGAACACAGATTCTAGTACCCTGATAGGAATAATCCATCATATTTTCCTTCCACGACACATTGAGACCTGCAGCTTGACATTCTCTTATAGTCTTTTATTCCCAAGCCTATGAAATCATCATACTTTTAGACTGCTCTCCGTGTTTTAAACACTGCACTCTCTGAAACGATATGGTTCAAATATACCATATATTTTTCTCTTAAGGAGATTGTGTTTTACACTAGAACTTATTTGCTACCTCTGATGATTTTTGAAATATTGCAAGGCTCTACAATACAAGGAAACACAAATAAAAAATAAAACTCATTTGTCCTCTTTTAAACTTCTCCTTTGTACCCATTGTTAAAGCTAATTTCTCATCAAAAAAAGAAGGATGACTCAAGCTTAAATGTGAAGGTTATCCAAGAACGACAATCCAGCAGTGACTTGACATGCTCCTCTGCGGGCACAGGTTATTCTAGTGGGAAGACTGCCGTTTTAGCACCGTTAAGTCTGCATTTGTAGGTAATGCAACAATATCTAGTCATCGTTGACCTATTGGAATTTAGGTGATTTATTGAGATAATTTTCTATAATGAGACTATTAATTTTTAACAATTACCAGGGACCGTTGAATTAGAAAAGACAATTGAGGACCTACATATAAAGTGCCTTTTTTACTGGGAGGAGGTTAGGACCATTAAAAATGGGCCATGTGGAGGTTACCATGCAATTAACTACACTGTTGGGACACCTTCCTTAATGCTTGTCTCCTTCTCCCACGTCACTGCACATGAAAAACGCTGCTCAGAAGTAATCCATGGGAATGGTGTTGAGTTGGACTTGGAAGTGCCTCAAAGATAAAATGACTGTATTTCCTCATAGAAAAGCGCTGGGTATGGGCATGGTAAATTTTTAATATAACCTAGGCATTTAACTAAATGACAAGAGCACATGTTAGGAACACAGCAATGCTGCTGGAATAAAGATATGTAAGATGTCACTTAGGGCTGTTACTAATTATATGTGTTTTGTTTCAACAGCATTTAAAAATTAAAAGAACGTTGTTTTCAGAATCACTAAAATAATTTTTAAAAATTTAATTGAAGCATGCTAGCTAAAGTTTAGGCATGTTAGCCAAAGTAAAAGTATTGTAATGTTGTTTTCTGGAGGTTAGAGTTTAAATAATTTTAAGTGTGATCTAGGAGAGGTACAAGTGTCAAATACTCACAGTATGATTTCAATGTGCCCAATGAGAAATTAAACATAAGAAATGCTTCATTAGAATGACCTTGTAGTTATTGTATTAGTTTGCAGTCTTTTACTTTGCTGTTATGTGCAGATGTATCAAGCGTAATGGCTTCATTCTGCAAACTATCCTCTTTATTGGTTGTGTCTCACATGGTCAAGGGCATGCTAAACACATTCTTGGAATGATTCCCTTTTTCAATCACTGTGTCAATAATCACTTAGAATATAAGTGGATTCTGTTTATTTAGAACAACCAGGTGGCTGAAGAGAGTCAGTTAATAAGTAATCAGCAAAATCAAAAGCAATAATGAAGCCCTTCAAGGTTTTGTGCTATATCATCTGATACATAATCTCTATTATGTGGGTAAATACACTGCACGCTTAGCTGTTGAATGACTGCTGATGCCACATTCCACTCTTTGTGTGTTTATTCAGCTTTGAGGCTCTTGCTGCCAGGAAAGATCTAACATCTGTTTGAAGGTACTATCTTCTGTTATAGAAGATTCCCTGTTACAAAGTTGAATTTTCTACAGACACTGCAGTTCTCAGTGGTGCCTGTCAATATATCTTTTATCTACACAAAGAAGTAAAATAACCCAATAACTACAGAAACTGTATTGAATCTATTCATCTAATTTGGCAAAAAAAAAAAATGCACTTTCTAATTAGAAAGATTCTATCTGGAAGCTATGCTGGACTTCAGATGTTAACTTATAATATTTTTCTTGCTTACCACAATCTGCTTTGAGTGAAAAAAGAGACTTAATCATGTTCTCTATTACTTTTACATAGATTGAAACATTAATTTTCTGATGGCATAAGTCAATATTTCTTTTTATTTCCTTAATATTGTTCTTTTGGTTATATCAGAGCCAGTGTCAATGTGAATGAAACTCAAAGTTTAAATCAGAAAGATCTTCAAAACCTTTAAAACAGTCTCCATTTCTCAATTGCATTTATATGTCCTTAATTTAATTAGGTTATAATTGCATTTTATATTGAATAATACTTAATATTTAATGAAAGAGTTATACGAGCCTACCAGGCCCAGATAACATTCTGAATAAAAAAAGCTCATTGTTCATTGTTTCTGCTGCTTTTTTTTACTTCATCCTTCTATCTCTTTAAGTGCCCACCACCCACTCAACATAGAGAAGCAATCAGTGTTCTCCTTTTGCTCTTGTCATTTCAGAATTTCAAATCCCTTTATTACTATTTTCTAGGGAACTCCTTAATGACTGTACTTTTCTTATTATCACTCGAATATCATCGTGCGTGTACACGTGTGTCCTGGGAACCGTTAATTTGACTTAGAAAACATGCCAGAATCTCATCTCATATGAATGCATTTACTCTCTCTGGTGTCAAAAAATGAAGATCTTAAAGGTTAAGGGCAGGGGAAAGGCAAGAGAACACTGTGTGGGTGGGTGAAGACACTCGTCATTTCCCAGGGACAGGTGATGGGGGGGATGGGAGATGAGCCTTGCTTTCCACTTCCCAATTTGATACCACGTATTATGAAAATTCCCAAATCCTCTCTATATGTTTACAGCTTCCGCCTCACTTTAGATTTGACAAATTCTACATTAAATTGTTTAATGTGTTAGTTCTGTCAATTTGCATCAACAAATAATAAAGCTCCTTGATTTTAAATTATAAGTCTCACTCCATTTAATCTTTGAGAATTTTTTTAATGCTACAACTTCCTCAAAAGCAATTCTTTTTTATATTTCTTATTCTCTAACTATATACTGGACAGTCCTTTAAAGTAGACAGACAACTTTGTTTTTTTGTGGATTGTATCTAAATGCCAGTTTCCTACTCTATCTCCATTATAAACTAAGCTCCAAAATTATTGTTAAAGTCTGTAAAAGTTTCTAACATTAAATATTTTGGCCCTACAATATTTACAATAATTTTAGATTACCAATTGTAATACATATGCCAAGGGACTCTTATTCTTTGGGAAATAAATGGTAGATAGCTAGATTGTTATGGAGATGTAACAAAAAAAAAAAGTCCAGTAAATTTGAGCAATACTTTGTTAACACAATCAAATGGATTTCTTTACTAAATGACTCATCAGGATCTTTAATACATTTTCAGACTTCTGTATTTCCAAGATGGGGAGTTAGTATGAAGCAAATATAACCAGAAAATGTTTCTGTTGGGGGAAACTTTTGTTTTGTTTTCTGTGTATTCCATTAAGTTCATTATGAATAGTATGGGCTTTGATAGAACAAGTTAAAAAAAGAAGAAATCTTCATGTTTCAAAATTTGGGGTCAACATTTGAGTTTTTGTATCAATAATTTATCTTCTCTATTAATAAACTTACTTTATTGAGCATATATTAAAGTATCAATGATATGCCAAGCAGTTATCAAATAATTTGCAGGGCAACTATCTCCAGTCATTTAGTACTATTTTCTTGGTCTCACAGTCACACTTTTGTCTCTTTGACAAGTTCTTAGAAAACAAAAGTTTTCTTTACCTGGTTATTTACAGGTAAATAGAAGTACCCCTGTATTAGTCACTGCCTGCCGCTGCAAGACAACTGAAGGGGTGTGGTCTAGGGAATAGACAGAAAGTTAATTTGATCTGAAAGTTCCCGATTTGGTTTACATATATCCTGGTGGCAGTGATTTATTTCTGTACCCTGCAATGTCAGAACGAAACTGGTCCACAGTGATAGCACTGAAGATTGGCACTATTATTTTCTATTGTTTATGACTCCTGGAAACCGGTGATTTTGTTGTCAGAACCGGGGCAGAGATGTAACCTGGGAGGGGAAATATGATTAGTTCCATGAAGTAAGGCTACTGGAGGGGTGAGAAGGGACTGAGCAAATTAACTTACTTACTTTTAAATAAGCACATTCAGGACTATGTGATCCCTGAGCTGGCATCAGGAATATTTTAACCATGCACAGAAATGATAGGTGGTTTTTCTCATCTTCAAAATATTTGAAAATAAAACCATTTGAAGATTTCAAGGAAGAATATACATAAGAGAGACAACTTGGCAAATTGATACATAATGATGTGACAATAATAGGGACATAAAAGTCACAATTAGAAGAGATATTTGATTATGGTAAATAATTTGTTTCTTATTTTACTGAAGACAGACGAGCAAAACACAGACACTATGTGAACACTTTTACAAGTTTTTAGGAATACATCCACCAACCTATGTGTACATCTGTGCTCACATTCTCTGCCTTCACTCTTCTTTCAGTGAATGAACTAGTGCAGTCATTTGTAAGATCAAACCTTCTATGTGCATACAGATCCATGTCCTGTCTCATTTTTGGACAAACTGCTCAATGTGTGCTTTCTCTTTCCTGCATCATTACCCTTTTCCCTTTCTATTAGATTATTACCAGCAGCATAAGAGCATGACATAATATATTCCATCTCAAATTAAAAATAATGTCCTTGACTCCACCCCTATAAACTCCATCTTACTCATTTTGTTTGGTTATATAAGAGGGGAAAAAAAACCTCAAAAACACTGATAGTACTTATCTTCTGTTTGTCTTCTAGAATTAACACTCCACCAGGTTTTCATTTTCACCATTCCACAATTGTACAGTCGTTGAAAGTCACAAATGGTCATCTCACTGTTACTCTAAAATCAACTCTTTGGCTTCATCTCTCTTGACTTTGACAAAGTTTGACACAACTGATCCTTCTCTCTTCTCCAAAACAGTTCCACTCAGTGGCTTTCATCCTGTTCTCATAGTTCTTATTTCCCAGGCTGATTCATCTGTATCTCTGTGGATATTGCTGGTGTTTCTCGTACATAAAACTTGGAGTAATTTAGGGGGCAGTAGCTACAATGGTGGGCAAAAGTAGGTCTATAGTTTTAAGTACATGAATTAGTTTATTCCTGTATTATTTATTCATTTATTATACATTTTTCAACTGTAAACTTATTTTTGCCCACCCTAGTATACTCCTCTTTTTCTTTATAATTTTCCTAGGTAATTTCATTCAGTATTACAGCTTTATAGCAATCTTCATATTGACTATTCCAAAATAATATCTTTAGTCATGACCTTTGACCCAAAAACCTCCAACACTGTCCATAAATAAATTAGTAAATGGAACTTCATCAAAACTGACAAGTCTTGCTAACTGATAGACACTTTTAGAAGACTACAGAGACACACCACAGATTTGAAGGTATTTCAAAACCTCATGGGGCAATGAATTTGTATTCTAAATATATGAAGGGGAAAATATTGGAAAATAAACAAAACAAAAAAATATTGACAAAAGATACAAGTGGATATTCCACCACGGAAGATAAATAGATAATAAGCACATAAAGAGATACTTAATTTCAACAGTTATTAAGGAAAAGCAACACTAATATCATTATGAGATATATTATACACACTCCTTAGAATGATAAAAATAAAAACAAAAACTAGAACTTGGCATTACTAACTGCTGGCAAAATTGCTGAACATAAGAACCTTAGAACTCAGAATGAAAAATGGCACTGCTCTCTTGAAAATTTCTATAAACTTAAAAGAGTACTTGTGATAAAACCTGGTATGCTAACTCCTTGGTATTTACCTATGAGAAATAAAAATTTTTGTTCACATAAAATCTTGTACATGAACATATATAGCAGTTGTATTTGTCATCACCAAAAACTGGAAAAAAGCCCAAAGACCATAAGCAAACTGTTATGTCCACACACCTCTATACTTCCATAACTCAGGCTAATACGCCTAGAGTCTTTGTTAATACCTGCTTTTCTTGGAACTATACATTCAATCCCTACAACAAAAATAGTTGTTTCACTTTATAAATACATCCAGGCCCTTCTCTTCATGTCTAGGTCATGCAACCGTCATCTCTTATGTGGACTGTTGCAGTGGGTTCCATCTTGAACATTTATGGGCTCAGGGCCAAAGTACAGGTAGAAGCCCACATACAATATATCTAAATATTTAAAAGTTTAAAACATTCTAAAACTGGTTAAATAAAGTATGGCAACAAAAGAAGAGCCAAGATGTTTCCCAGGGCCCCTAGCTTCCAATTTTCAGCCTGCTTCCTTCTCTTCTTTCCTCACCCTGCTCTATCCTATACATGAGGGCTCTCATGCTAATAAATGGACAATGAAACACTTGCGTTTAATCCAAAGCCTCTGAAAACAACCATTTATTGGCTACATCTCAGACTTAGGATGAATATACCCTGGGGGTGGGGTGGGATAAATACTTTGTGGATTTTGTGCAAAATTAGAACACTAAACACCTTGTTTAGAAATCAGGAAAAAAATGAAATGTCATTAAAACGACTAAATATAAAGATTTTTCTTTCTTCTATAGTCTCTCCACCTGTCATGTTTTTATTTGCTATTTAATGTTAATCTAGATGAAAAGAAATTAATATTGTCTATTAGCATACCTCTTACTATTCAACTTTATATTTTGCAATTCCTATTTTAAATTCAAATAGAACATTTGTTCTTATGTGCAGAATCATTGAAATTACGATTCACAGCTGAGCTTGTATATGCATATTCCTTTTGTTCTTATCAAAAGCAGTGGAAATGCTGCATATACTAATTCAACATTTATTTCACTTTTTAACATGTGTACATTTCACCAACACTCTTTACCTTCAGCTTAGTGTTAAGTAAGAGGGGACTGAAAGGAAAAGAAAATATTGCTCCCATGTTTCCATTTTTCCACGTAAGTGGTTAGCTAATACAGAAAGTATCACAACTAAGAATATGATAGAGCTCTTGGGTTGTTTGAGGGATTTTTTCAAAGAATGTCATTTCTTTACTTCTATAAGCAAAGCAAGTTCTTGTTTTAACTAAGAACATGACCTCTGTGGCTCTCAGCCCCACCTCCCTACTCTCCCCTTACTCAGTCATGAATATAACATGATTTCTGTATCCTCACTGCGGCCTGTTAATTTCCCGAGCATTGTAGACCCTCTGAAATTATCTTTTCATGGGGTATCCTGAAATCTACTTATGAATCCAATGTCAAGGAATGACTTCCATGCAGATTGTATGTATCTCCTTTGCTAACGTACAAGCTTGATTATTCTGTTGGACTTCACTTCGAAGCACAAGCTCACAGATATAATTATTAATGATTTTAAAACACATTAAAGCCGGTGCCAATCCCTGTGCCAGGGCACAGACTGTGTTCCCATGAAGCCAGCCTTCCACCGAGCAGTGGGGCATTCTGCCCTTCGAAAGGAAAATGGGGAAAGTAGTCATGGTAGATCAGGGTCTCCAGGGTCCCAAACACCTGGAGAACGGGAAGGGGAGATGTGGGTTCCCTGCTGCGGGAGTGGGAGGCACCTTCTCGGCTCCACAGGCTCCTCCTCACTAAGAAAACGGTGACAATACTGCCCAGGGCAGGAGTTCCTCTTCCAGTTCAAGGACAACAGCCTCCTAACTGGCTTTTGTTGTTGTTATTGTTCCTAACACTCCTATCTGTTATCCCTATACCATCGAGAGTAATCCTCTTGAAACGTACGTCAGCCCATGACACTCCTCTAGACAAAACCATCAGCCACATTCTGTGTCAGAATCAAGATCAAAGTCCTGAATGGTCTGTGTTTCCCTTGGTGACCTGCTGATGTTCTCACTTACTTTTTCCACTCCCCACCTCCACTCCAGTTACATTGGCATTTTGTCTCTTCCTTGAATGCATAAATGAAGTTCTGTTTGCTCTGTCTTATTACCAGTGAGAGCAATCTTCCTGGTCTCTTGAGATCATCATTGCCTTCCAATCGCCAAGCTTGATACTGTGATATATTTTTAAAAATCACAAATTGGAACTTATCTGTCTGCTCTAATATTTTTGACAGCTTTTCATTATCTGTACTATAAAGTCCAAGTCTTAACATGAGGGATAGATAATTTTTTTCATAATAGTTGATACACATTAAATATTAAACTAGTAAAAGTCATCATTTCTGATGCCTTTCTGATATTTTAGTCCTTCATGTTCTTCCTCCTCTCCTTCTTTATTTTTTTTCTTTTCAATGACCTCTCTCTGACCTTCTTGCCCATTCTCTCTCACCCTCATCCTTGCTCAGTGACATTTGCAAAATAACTGTTTAATAGTGAAATTGTCACAGATCTAGTAGAAAGCTCCTTCAATGAGTAATAAATTTGGAGCAGTACTCCTGCCCTATTAGAAGTAAAAGGGCTGATAATCAGCAATACAGATGAGTAGAGGCCTGAGGCCTCTGGGTGTGAAAGGAATTGAGTTACATCTAAAATCAATCAGACAGTAAGTAAGCTGTCACTAATAATGACAGAAACACTAACCTCCAGTATTAAGCCTGTAACTTTTTGGACTGCCAATACTTTCTGCTGCCAAATGTTTTGGCTTTTGCCAGAGTATGTGGGTATTAATGATGAATTAGTTGGAGTAACTACAGTTACACAGCTTTCCACTAGAGATTATATTATTTTCATATTGTTTTTATCATATTCCACAAATATCAGTTTATATAATTTATATGATAACCTGAATATATTTTTGTAATTGATAATTATTCTTGCATAGCATATCTAAAATATCCCCTTTTTTGTGGAAACTATGCTATACAAATTTCAAATCACTTAACTTTTAAAAATTATATCAGAAGATTATTGTCACACACATTTTTGAACTGTCATATTTAGGAGACTAATTGAGATTCATTTTGATAGATATCTTTGGTGATAAATAGATTGCCTTCCACTATGTATTAAAGAACAGCTTGTTTCCTTTGGATTAAAATTTTATGGTAAAATGAAAATAATTTTTCATTTCTCATAATTTATGATATTATCATATCTTGTTACATAAGATGACAATGAACAAAAACACTCCTGCTGTTACAATCTGTGCTGAAAAGCTTCCTTAAACTCTATTGTTCTATTTCTATCTGTAGCTATAGCTGTCGGAAGTTGAAATTTTCTCACGGTATTTGCTGGATGATGCTAATACCTGGTTAGAATAGGCACTAACAATATAACATACATTTGCTCAGCTCAAATTTTAAACAGCCAAACCTCTCTGAATAAGTATCACATGCCTTTAAGATCTGTTCCTGACTGTCAATGTTTTTAAATTATTATTATTGACATTTAATTCCTGTTTATATACAAGTAAATTTAATAGGCATTGCTATAATCTACGATCAGTATTATACATAATCCCAATCTAAATATAAATATGTGCAGCTTTCTAACAATCACTTATGATTTGTAGGACTACATTGAATGGGAGGAATAAAGTTTTAAGACATGTAAATACTTCAGAATCTCACTTTCTTCAGGTTTGAGAATGTTAACACCTAGTGAGTAATTTACATATGGTTTGAATAATTTACATATGTTCTGTGACACTGGTACCAAACATCTGGGAATCTTGCGATGTAAATGAGGAGTTCTTCTTCCTGAAAACTCGGATGGTTAGACTGGGGAAATATAACATGGCAGTTTATAGTTCTAGGTCTGGAGACAGACTGCTTGTACTCAAAGCTGGCCCTCTCCAATTACATGACCAAAGATCTCAGGTTCATTATGTGTAAAATATGACTAAAATCATTTATTAAAAAAAATGAGAAAAGTAGTATATCTAAAACCCTGACAATTCTTGTCATTTCAGCAAAGCTCAATAAATACTAGCTATTGCCATATTAAATTGATTCTAAGATACATTTTTATGACATTTCAACATCCCTGAAATAGAGTATATATTGCAGTCTACATTTTCTTACAATTACTGGAGTCCACAATGCAATCACAGCACAGTTGCCAATTTATAAACTTCAAAAGAAACAGCATTAACACTTAAAGACTGAAGGCTCATCTCTTCATTTTAACGAGGTCTTTTTTTTTTCATTTTTAGACAGAGGGGAAGGGAGGGAGAAAGGAGGGAGAGAAATATCAATGTGTGGTTATCTCTTATGCACCCCCCCAACTGGGAGCCTGCAACCCAGGCATGTGACCTGACTGGGAATCAAACCAGCAACCTTTAGGTATGAAAGCTGGTGCTCAGTCCACTAAGCCACACCAGCCAGGGTTTGCAAGTTTTTTTTTTTTTTTTTTTTTTTTTTTAATTTCTCTAAACAATGATTTTAAATGTATGGACTAAGAAATTTTTTGATATGACTATTTCAAATGAGTTTATGTTTTGGGATACTATGAAAATTTTATTTTCCAATTTTTATTGTTACTACATGCACATATATGTGTGTGTGTATTATATAAAGATAATTTATTTTATATGGACCTTATATCCTATGACATTATAAAATGTATTTGTTGGTTCTAGTAGTTTTATTTTGTAGATTATATAGGATTTGCCATACACATATTCCTGTAGTCTTCAAATAAAGACAGTTTTGGGTTTTTTTTTTTTTTTCTTCTGACATGTATTTTTAACCTAGGTTTACTGCAGTGTCAAATGCATCGTGTACAATGACAAGTAGATATCATGTCTGTGTTTCTAATTTTACAGGGAAAGTGTTCAGTCTTTCATCATTAAGTAAAATACTAGTTGTGAGTTTTCATAGATGTCCTATATCAGGTTGAGGGAATTTGAATTTATTTTTAGTGAGATGAAAATTTTTATCATCAAGGGTAGTGACTAGAGGGCAAGGGAGGGGGGACAACAGTATAAAGAAGGGGAAGGGGCAAGCAAAGGAACACAATAGAGGACTCGTGGGCACGGACAATGGGGGGGTTTAATGTGGGAGTGGGGTGGACAGGGGTGAGCAGTGGGGTAAAATGTAATGGAACAACAATAAAAAATGAATAAATGTGACTTCTTGGTACCCTAGAAAAAGTACTTTTTCACTTAGCATAATGCTCTCCAGTTCCATCTTTGCTGTCACTAAGAATAGGAGTTCATTCTTTCTTTCTGCTGTGAGGTATTTCATTGTGTGAAAGTACCAGTTTTTTGATCCACTCATTTACTGATGGGCACTTAGGCTGTTTCCAACACTTGGCTGTTGTGAATTGTGCCGCTATGAACATTGGGGTGCATAGGTTCTTTTAAATTGATGTCTCAGGCCCAGGCTGGTGTGCCTCAGTGGATTGAGCTCTGGCCTGTGAAACAAAGGGTCACTGGTTCAACTGCCAGTCGGGGCACATGCCTGGTTTGTGGGCCAGATTCCCCAGTGTGGGGTGTGCGAGAGGCAACCAGATGTTGATGTTTCTCTCCCTCTCTTTCTCCCTCCCTTCTCCTCTGTCTAAAAATAAACAAATAAAATATTTAAAAAATAAAAATAAAAATAAAGAATAAATTGATGTTTCAGGATTCTTAAGGTATAATCCCAGCAGTGGAATTGCTGGATAAAAAGGCAGTTCCATTTTTAGTTTTTGGAGGAAATTCCGTACTGTTTTCCACACTGCACCATATAATCTCACCTATAAATGGAAGCTAGCCAACAAAACAAACAAGCAAGCTACATATAACCAGAGACATGGAAATGAAGAACAAATTGACAGTGACTAGAGGGGAGGGGGAAAGAGATAATGGGAGAAAGAAGGAAATGGCCATCATGGAACATGTATAAAGAACCAATGGACAAAGACAATGGTGGGGAGGATTGAATGGGGGAGGTGCTGCTGGGTAGGACAGGGGAGAGTAATGGAGGGAAATGGGGACAACTGTAAATGAACAATAAAAAAGGGTATTGAATTTTTTCAAATTTAAATATTTTTGCATATAATTTTTCTTTTAGGTTATTGATAGACAAATTACATCTTTTTGGTTTTTAAACATCAAACCAAGCTTACATTATTGAGATAAATTCAAGTCATAGTCATGGTGTAGTGTCTGTCTATTTACAGCCATATGTAATTTGCTAACATTGGCTAAGATGTTTTTGCATCAAAATACACAAGGAATATTGGTCCATAGTTTTCATTTCTTATTATGTCTTGTTCTGGTTTGATTATGCTGGTAATTCAAGCCTCATGTACTCAGTTAGGTTGTATTTCCATTTTCTCATTTTCTGTTTTCAGAAATAGTTTAGGTAAGATTGATGGAATACACCAACCTAGTCCTTTGGACCTATAGTTTTCTCTTCTAGAAACTGTTTAATGTATAAATTAAGTTTACATATTTAATATATTTAGAGCTAAAGTGTTACTTATATTTTATATCACTTTTGAAGTCATTTTTGATTATTTTTTCAATTGTTTATTTTTTTCTAAATTGTTTGTTTAGGCTGTTATAACAAATACACTAGGTGGATTGCAAAACAAAACAAATATTTGTATCTCACAGGTCTACAGGCTGAGAATTCAAGTTCTAGAACCAGCCAAATTGGTTCCTTGTGAGATGTTCTTCCTGGTTTACAAGTTGTCTGCTTACTGTATCTTCCAATAGCAGTGAGAAAAACCATCTCTATCTGCAATTATAAAGATGCCACCCTCATGATAGAATTATCTCCCAAAGGCTCTACCAGAAATGTACAGAACATCCTATCCAAAGCAGCAGAGTGCGTTATGCTCATGCGCACATGTAATATTGTCCAGGATAGATCATATGTTAGGTAACAAAACAAATCTTTGTGAATTGAAAAAAAATTGAAATAGTATCAAATGTCTTTTCTGACCACAACCGTGTGAAACTAGAAATCAATTAACATGAAGAAAAATGGAAAATTCCTAAATATGTGGAGATTAAACAACATGCTGATGAACAACCAAAGGATCAAGAAGTAATTAATAGTCGGGAAAATATCTTGAGAAATATGAAAATAGAAATACAACTTACAAAATCTATGGGATGAAGCACGGATCATTCCGTTTAGGAAAGTTTACTATTTGTTAAGTGGGTACGTGAGTTTTCTTCTGATGCTACAACAAATGACCACAAGCCTCATGCCTTAACACAACACACATTTATCATTTTACTGTCTTTTATGTCAGCAGTGGTACAGATCTCATCAGACTAAAATAAAGGTGTTAGTAGACTGTATTTCTTTCTAAAGTGTAGGGAGGAATTCCTTTTCTGCACATTTGGTATGTTAGCAGAACTCAGCTCCTTCCAGATGGAGAATCAAGATTTAGATTTTCTTGCTGGCTGAAATCTGAGAGTAGTTTCCTGTATATAGAAACAAGTGCATTCTGTAGGTAGTGATCTGTCTCTCATCCGCTGTGTGATACCACCGATAGAGAAAGGGAAAGCCTTCTGCCTGAGTTCATCAATGGGGACTTGGATTCTATTAGGCCTGGAGCTAGAGAATACTGTGCTATTAAGGGATGTGAGCTTATTCCAACTGCTGATCAATACCATACTGACTTTACTAAGTGCTTTCAAGTGCTCAAAACACAAAACAAACAACAACAACAAAAAAACAACAGAAGAAACAGACCTACAGATCTGTTGATGACTACTGTTGATTTTTCATTTATTCATTTTTTATTATTTGTTTAACAAACATATATGGAGTAATTCCAGAATGATAAATTCTACACTGGACACTGCATATATAGAGCACAGAATGCTCTTGACTAAAGTTCCTTCCATCTCTGTGTTCAAGCCTCAAATTAGAGGAGCTATTAATGCTGTTGTTCAGATTGTAGGGCATTTATTGAGCTACACATAGTGTGTTCTAAAATGATTATTGACACACAATTTTGGTTCTTCTAATTCGATCTTTCATACTTTATGTCTTCTGGATAAGTACTTCATTTTTTTTATTTTCCACTCAAATGTACAAAGTGACACATTTCCCTCAAGTGATAAATTTGTAGCAAGATTGCAAGAACTCTGGTAAGAGGTTTTACTTGAGCCTTGAGGTCACTACTCAGGTTCTTATGGAACATTGTAAGTCTTACACTAGGAGAAAAAGACTATCAGGCTAATGCTTTACCTTATTTCTCATTTTGTGTGTGTGTGTAAATTCTTGGGGACTCCATGTGAGCAGTGATAAGGTTAAGCTAAGATTATGACCCTCTAATAGTATGATTCTTCTTGTATTATGAACTTGCCATGATTTGCATTTCTCGAAATCCTTCTTGTAAGCATAGGCAGCTAGGAGTTAACAAAAGAGGAGGGAACTAGACTGGCTGGGTCTGGTTAAGTCTGGAAGTTACACTTAGGCTTAAGTGTAACTTCAGGTTTAAGTCTGGAAGTGCCAGCTTCAGATACCCAAAGGGACAGCTGATCCCCTACCAAAGACATTAATACCCCCTAACTGTCTAGGGAGGAAAGACCAGCTTTCCAATTTCCCCAGGGTAAAACTAACCCACTTGCCCAGGGTGTGGAGGGACTAACAAAAAGTAAAGGCAAAATTACTCTGGTGGGCACATGCACAGTAGAAACCAGATGATGCAGCAAAACTTGGGGCCTGGGAATAGGAGCCAAAATGGTGAAATAAAGGGGCTGAACCTAGCCTGGGAAAAGAATCCGATTGGATAAGGACACGGAATCCCGGAACGGTCAGGGAAGGGATTGGTTACAGGGAGGGCCCAGCACAAGCCAGGGAAAACCCGGGAAGTAGGTTGGATTATTTGAAAGAAAGCTGGCTGCTTTTCAGAAACCATGAAAATAGGTGGAGGATTATCAAGGTTCTCTGAGCAGCTGCTACTAGGGCATGCCCACACTCTGCACCCCTGGAGGTATATTATTGCCCTTCAGCCCAATAGGTCTTGCCACTACAATTAAACTTCTCCCACGCATGTGCCCTTTGAAATTCCTTTCTTGTGATACCATGAACCCATTTCCAACAACAGCGTTTTCACCTCCCTCTCACATTAGTGTCCATAAGATAATGCTAATTTCTTAAATATGAACCTTCTTACGCAGAAGGGAAGTAATAAAAATAATATTGAACTCAGGCTAAAAGAGGCATAGAAACAGAGAACTAAACATCGAAGATCAGCAGAGTAACCCCAAGAGTCCACCCTGGATTCCGGAATGAGGCAGAGATTTTACAGAGAAAGGAGAGGGGGCTGCGGGGTGCCAGTGATGGGGGAGCACAGAAACACCAACTAGGACTCCCTCCCACTGGGGAAATACAGATAACAGGTGTGAGTCCTTGCGGGTCAGAGCTCAGATTAAGAAGGATTTGAGAGAGAGGAAATTAGAAAGTGCCTGAGACAGGAGGTTAGGGAAGGTACAGCCTCCAGAGGAGACGGAGACATTGTGGAAAGGAGTAGGTGAGGCTCGTAGCAGTCAAAGGAAAAAATAAATACGTTGAAGATAAGGCTCCTATTGAAACGGGACAGTATCAAAAAATCATGAAGAAGTTTAAAGAATCTTTACTCTTATTTCTAAAAGTGCTGATATCATCAAAAGGAAAAACACTCCTATTTATTCTATTTTGGAAGTTTGCCTGTGTTCGTCATCTCAAGGGTTTCCCCTGTCAGCAGCAGCAGTAGTTATAGGAAGGAACCTGAATACACACAGATATATTTTGAAACCTGGACAATTGAACCTAAAATACATTTCAGCTTTGGAGTGCCCTTGAGGGTGGAACTGAATTGCTCAGCAGATGAATAATGGGATTCATTACTACAACCAGTTGAAATCTAACATAACCCAAGGTATTCCCTTGCCGTTTAGTAGTTTAGAGATTGTGGAGAGTAATGCAGCCCCACTTCAAGCAATTTCTTGTCCTACCACAGAAGCCATCGACAAAGGGGTATTTTCTTCCTACAGGATGGAGGTATATCTGTTTTCATAGATACAGGGAACAGAGGCCACCTCTTTACATATTCAAATGACCTTGTTTTAGATCATTTTAATTCTGTGATAGAAAAAAATTAAGTGCTTATTTATTAAGCAAGCTGTAAGAATAGACTTGATCAATATCCTAAGGGTACGTATACTTACCTATATATTTTGCTTTTGTTAGTGTGTCCAAATAGTCATATGAATAATAATGTTAGGTCATCAATTTAGAGACACTCTTTGTGTTCTTTATTCTGTTATACATGCAAAATAAAATCTGCTATATAAAATATAAATTAAGCACTATGAGGTCACCTTTTCCTTACAGTGTTTTTCCAGATAACAAAAAATAGGGTTTACCTGTCTTCATTTCTATGAAGCTAAAATTTATGCAATCAGGTAACTAGTATGGTATACAATTAAAATACATATATATATAGAGAGGTCAATTTTACCTATGAATATATATAAAAATAGAATAAGATGCCATAGCTGGTGTTGCTTAGCTGGTTAAAATGTAGTCCCACACACCTAAAGGTCATGGGTTCAATTTCTGATAAGGGCACATACCTAGGTTGCAGGTTCAATCCACAGTCAGGGACCCTATGAGAGACAAACAATAGATGTTTTTCTCTCACATCAATGTCTCTCTCACTCTCTCTCTCTCTCTCTCTCTCTCTCTTTCATTCTCTCTTTCTCTCTCTCTCTCCCCTTTCCTCTCTTTCTAAGCAATAAAAAATGTTCTTGGGAGAACATTTAAAAAGTAAGATAAGGTTAAAATAATCTCTGTTTAGGAAGACCTGTTAACAGACAACTGTAACGTTTAACAGTGATAACAATAACAAGAACACATTGTGACCTCAGGATATTGATGTTACTTGTCTTAGTCCTACTTATTGTCAACGTCTGAATCAGAACCCATATAATCTGATGGGTAATTCTAGGTTTTCAAGTAAGCCACCTTGTTCCCATTCTACAGTTGGATTAGTTAGGATAACATATGCCACTATTAAGAGTAAACTCACAAGCTCTATAATTTAACACAATTAAAGTTTGTTTGTTGCTCACATAAACTGACAAATACTGAGAGCCTTCTACCAAGGGATCAAGAACACCTGGGACCCACCATCATATGGCTCTGTGATTTGTGATTCTCTAGGACCTTTGGTCCTATGGATCTAGCTGACAGAAAGAGAGAGACAGAAAAGCACATGACACAATATGCAAATGATGGATCATAGAATTATACACTAGAAGCCTATATAATCTTATTAATCAATGTCACCCCAATATATTCAGTTACAAAATAAAATCAATATGTGCCTTTCAACATTAAAAAAACAGAAAAGAAATGCTCATCTTCTTAACTATTCTAGCAAATGTAGCACTAATTACTTATATTCACATTCCATTACTGAAAAGCAGTCAGATGATTTCAAAGTCCCCGAGTGGGATCTGGGAAATCAAATCTCTAACTAATAGCTCCACAAAGTTTGTGGAAAAATGATATCTCTTTATGAGACTCATACTGTGTTCTAATTTATACCTGTTGTTCTGTTTAAGGCTACTTATTATTATCCAATCTAAGACATTTTAATAGTGTTACCTTTCTCAAAAACATTCTGGTTTGAATGATAGATTATGTGATCATCCTATGTTCTACTACAAGGCTCTTAGAAAACTACAGAAGATTTTTATAATTGTGGTTTGATTTTGGTTCATTTCTAATAAGTAAAAGTAGATGAATATGCCAACATTATAATGTTTTGTTGTAGATGCCATTAACATACTGTTTAATGTGTTTAGTTTGGAGAAAATACTTAACACCTCTGGAGATCCAGAATGTTGTAACTATTTTTAAAATGCATGCCCAAAATATTTAATAATAATATTTTTAAATGTATGAAATTTATGTCAGAAATTTATCAAAAATAAAATATTTATGATTTTTTGACCCTAGATAATACAGTTTTGAAGAAAATCATACATAAATAAGTGAAATGCGGCCAAATGTTCCAAGACACAGTGAATATTTGAAAAGCATGTTGGAGGAAAATTTAAACATACAGTAAACATACAGTAAAATTTAAACCGAGGTACTCTGCTGCCTGAAGACAAAAGAATTGAATATCAATCAATTTCCCATACAATTACTTAATGCTGCAATAAACTCTTCTGTAGCGTACAATTTGAGTATATATATATTTTTAAATAATAAAGCAAGTGAAGATGTAGTAACAGGCCCTTTAAGCAATAATATGCCCTGTATCCCGAATACAAGCATGCTGTGATATCATGTAAGATTTGCTTATGAAAGCTTTCTGAGAAGCACAGCTCACCATGACAAGGTGCTGAGTTCCCAGGGTAAAGCATTATTCTTTCTCATGAAACGTGAAGAACACTGCACTTCAATGAAGCACAGTTGTCAGCTGAAGGAAAGTTACTGCTTTGTTATGTTGAAATAACACATACACATAGAACAAACCACGAATTAAAACAATTTTCGGGACAGCAGCATGTATAATTTCATAAGGTGTCTCTACCATGATTTTTTGTAATAAAAAAGTATGAACGCATTCAGCTTCTTTTCTTCTAATCTGCCTCCCCTTACCTAATACTCTCTTCTCTCCACCCCGTTCCAACCGTCAAATAAACACAGCTGTTAGATGTCTCTGTCACAGTGAAGACTTTATGAAATCTTAGATTGTTTGAACTCCAAAATAACAGCTTGACCAGTACATTTGGAACTGAAAACTCATACATTCCTTTTTAAAAATATTTTTATTATTTGTGAATCCTCACACAAGGATATGTTTATTGATTTTAGAGAGAGAAGAAGGGAGAGAGAGTGAGAGAAACATCTATGTGAAGGAGACACATCAATCAGTCACCTCAGCGTGCACCCTGACTGAGGATCTACTCTGCCATGTAAGCGTGTTTCCTGAATCGGGACAGAACCCACAGAATTTTGGTGCACAGGACGATGCTCCAACCAACTGAGCCACCCAGCCAGGGCAAAAACCCCATACATTCTTAATTGTACTATTCAACAGAAAATATTCTGGAACTTTCCTAAAATAGCTGATGTCCTAAAAATGAAAACAAGAAGAAATGAATGTCTTTATCCTTTTAAATAGAAAATGTCAAAAGTTTTTTCCTTATTTGTAATGTCTATTGAAATGTATAACCTGTCACTTTTGAATGTTCTATGGTATGTGTATTTCCAAAATTTTATGGACTCTTTTGGGAATTATTGTCCATTACATTCACATTCATTTACAAAGATGCCCTTATTTTCTTTTGAAATCTAAAAATATTAATTAAAAATGTAAAGTATTACCTATTAGCATATTGCCATGCCATAAAGAGCAACATATGAGGAGTGATTCTAATAAATTAACTGGAGTATTACAAAGAAGTTTATGTAGAATGGACCTTAACTATTCTCAAATACAAATCACTCATTTTAAAATAAAATATCACAAGAAGGTTAACTGACTTCACAAAATCACTCTAACTTTTGGTAGCAGAACTAGGGATCTTATTATAGTCACCAATTATTTCTATTTTAATGTGTCCAACACTTTGGATCTCTTATCTGATTTAATTCTTGCAGCACCCTGTAAAAAGGTTAAGATAATCATTAATATTTCTATTTGGCCAAAGATGAAGAAAAGAAGACATTGGCTTATGTAATCTATCTATTTTGGAAAGATATCCACAAACATGTAAATCTATATATCATTTATAGAAGATCTCCTTTTAGGTATTTTATGTAATGTGTTTTGTGGCCAAATATACAGGTAAACTATGTTTCCCTTTAAATTTCTAAACATGATTTTTGGACCACTGTGCTACCAGGCTCAGAGACAGAAAGCTTTGCTCAAAAATCTGTATTGTGTATGTCACCTTGGTGTAAATAAACTGCATTTTTAAACATGTTCATGTAAAATGTAATTTGTAAACAAGTAACATCTTTTGGACAGTTGCCACAATTGAGAAAGTCTTTGTGGAAGTTCAGATTTCCAGAAAAGTTACTCCATTAAAGCAAAAATTATATATGTTTGGATGCATTGAAGTGGATAAAAGGAATATTTTGATAATGCCCTCATCATTCCTACACCACGGTGGTCTGTCTCACTTAGGGTTAAAAGGGACCTTCTTGGCCAATGATTTTTTGCCTGCGGTAGAAAAGGAGAGTGGCTGAGTGAGAGCCAAGCTTCCCTTGCTCTGCAGGTTACTGTCAAAGAGAGTCATTTAAACATTCTTGAAATGGGAGGTCCATGTCCAAGGGAGGGAGAGGATGGAGAAAACAGCAGATAAAATTCTAAGAGGGAATTGAAGGTAGGTAGCTCCTGCTGACTGCATTGCAGATTCCACCAGGAGGCCTGTTTACATGGTCAGCCTCTATGGAGGATCTCTACAGCTGGCTTGCAGGATTTCCCAGCGCTCTGTCTGCCTCACCCATACCTACCTTCACTGTGAAGTTGGTTTTATGTGTAGGTTCCCAAGGGTCATGACAATAATGAGATTTAGTTAGGGAGCGTGTATAGAAAGCAGACCAGGGTCTGTAGGCAGGAAAAAAAAAACACATACATTTAAGTTATAGTGTCATTTTTTGAGAAAAAAAAAATAAAAGCTATCAACAGCTAGACTGATGTGTTATAAAATCTGGAGAAAACATACAAGCTTAAGAATTCTGCCACAAAAGATAGCAACACCTGTGGATTAGGTGTATTCATACAAGATCTGAGAGTCACTAGTAGAACTAAAAAAAAAAAAAGAAAATTACCCTGAATACAGTTAGTAAAGATCAGAGAAAGTGAATCCTACTTCAATTGTAAAAATAGGAAAGTAAAACTCTAAGGAATCGAAAATTTAAGGACAGGTGACATCATCAAAAAATGACAATAATTTATTACCAAAAACAAAGACATAGAGATTTATGATTTATTTGACAAAGAATTCAAAATAGTTGTTTCAAGGAAATGTGATGAGCTACCAGAAAGTACAGAAAAGCAATTCAACAATATCAGGCAAACGATGCTAACACAGTATGAGACATTTAATATAAATATAGAAATCATAAAAAAGAACCAAACAGAAATTCTAGAACAGAATTTAATGAGTGAAATAAAAAATACAATAAAGAGAATCAACAGTAGACTATATCAACAGAGGAAAGAATGAATAGTTAAGAAGATAAGAATTTTGTAATAACCTAGTCAGAGAAGAACACAGAAAAATAATGAAAAGTGAAGAAGTTGATGTGATATATGGGATACCATTAAAATAAACCCCAATATGTAAATTATTAGAGTTCCAGAACAAAAGTTGGGTTCAGGGTTGAAAGCTTATTTAAAGAAATAATGGCTGAGAACTTCTCAAAACTGGGAGATCTGGACATTTAAATTTATGGAGTTAATAAATCACCCTAAAAATTTCAATCTAAATTTTTTCTATCAAAATTTAAATACAAGAAAAATATTAAAACTGTCAAAAAATCAAATACAAGATGCTAAAAGCAGAACAAAAAATTGTAACCTACACAGGAACCCCCATTATGCAATCAACATAGTCCTCAGCAGAAACCCTATAGGGCATGAGAGAGTGAGGTGATTTATGCAACACTGAATGAAAAAAGTGGAAACCAAGATTACTCTTGTCTGGCAAAGTTATCCTTCAGAAACGAAGGAAGGTATAAAGACTTTCTCAGACAATCTAAAGTTGAGAGGATTCATTATCATTAAATCTGAATGAAAGAAATGATAAAAGGAAATCTTCAAGCTGAAATAAAAGAATATCAATCAGCAACATAAAAACCTATAAAATATACACCACAATGTGATAAACCCAAAAATATAGTCAAATTCAGAATACTCTAATACTGTAATGTTGTGCTATCTTAACCACTTAACTGTAGTATAAAGGTTAAAGGACAAGAGTTGTAAAAACAACTATAGTTATAATATTTGTTGATGAATACAAAATGTAAAAATAGGTTAATTATGAGATTAAAGGACAGAAGGTAGAATAAAAGGGTAAAGTTTTTATGTGTGACCGAAGTTATCAACCTAAATAGAATATTATGTCTATAAGGTGTTTTATATAAGTCCCCTGGGACCCATAGAACCAAATCTATACTGTATTTCACAAAATAAGCAGACAAGAGAGCAGAGCATACTGGTATAGAAACATATCAATTCACAAAAGAAAGTAGCACAGGGGAAGAATGGAAAAGGGGAACTATGAAACATCCAGAAAACAATTAAGATGGCATTAGTACATCCTTACCTGCCAATATTGACTCTAAATGTAAGTGGATTGAATTCTCAAATTAAAAGGCATACTGTAGCTAGATCAAAGCAAACAAACAAGAAAATAAGACTCAACTGTATACTTTATGCCTACAAGAGACTTTTTCTGAGAGGTCTTCAAAACCAAGTGCCAAGTTTTCCCGAATTCAGACATTCTCTTAGGGTAAAAAAAATAAATAAATAAATAAATGCTTTCATTTTTAATGCTCAGCACCCTTTCGGTTTCCTGCATCCCATCAGATTTTTCCCAAGAGTGTATTGTAAAGCTCTTAGGAGATAATTTTTAATCCATCATAAAATTTGTTCTGAATAACCTAGTCTATCCTATTTCTTATAACATATGAATCTTCATTTTAAAACAATACATTTAAACAGTAACATTTTGTAATAAATTTCCAAAAATAAAAAAATAAAGAAAAAATAAATTCACCAATAGTTTTGTTTTCTGCATTCTTGACATATGGTATTATTATTTTGGCATTTTTTCCTCCCAGTCTTTTTTGTCCTCCCTAAAATTTTTTATACAGTTATGTTCTATATACACTTTCTAAGTGAATAATGTATTAAGGATGCTGTTCATGCTACTTCCTTTTTATAAACACCATTTTGGATGGCTGCTGTGGGCAGCAAGCATGCCCTTTGCATCTCCCCTGCTGTTGAACATAGCTACCTACACATATTAGCCATTCAGTAATGTTACCTGGAATGAGGGGGCAGACATTTTAAGTAGAAATGCTTTCTTGTGTAGTCAGTTCTTTCCGCCGCACCACCTAATATAATAATGGAGTTCAAAAGTTGATATTCAATGAACAGTTGCTGAGTTAAATGCTGTAAGAATTTTACTCATGCTGCCGTGTGAACTCAATAAAGAAGAGGATGTGGTATTTGCTTTTGTCTCAGATAAGCTCTGGTCTCTGCTGAGTTCAGTTTGGGGCATTAATAATAAACTCCAAAAAATGAATACATTACCATACATTTCATTCCACATAAGGGGTATTCATTCCTTCACTTACCTGCCTTAACCTTTGACCTCCTATAATCAGTTCTCAATACTGCAGCTAGAATTATCTTTTCAAAAGTTCAAATAGATCATGCCACTCTTCTCCCTACATCTTCCAATAACTTTCCATCTCAGAGTAAAAGCCAAATTCCTTAAAGTGGCTTACAAGCCATTACATAATATAGCCGTGCCACCTGTCTGACTTCTTTTCCTTTCATTGCATGTTGCTTGCCTTGCTTCACCCACACTAGCCTCCCCACTGCTCCCTAAATACACAAAGCATGTATCTCTCTCTGGGATCTGGCATTTGCTATTACCTTTGCCAGAAAACATTCTATTCTCTCCTGTAAATTATTCATTTCTCCTTTCAAATATCATCTTATCCAAGAGGTTTTCCCTCTCTTCAAACTGGTGCTTCCTGACCACTTTGCTATTTAACTTATTCATATGAGGTCTGCCCAGAAAAAGGCCAGCCATTGTTAATATAAGGTGAACAGTTTGCATGACATTGAGGTAACCTGACAGCCAAAGAGATTGGACTGGAATACACATGTGTGAACAATGACAACTTCACTGGACTAGTCAGTAGGGGTGGTAGATGCCACTAAGTGAGCACGTGTACTGTGTGGCTGTGCATTCAAAATGACTGAGCAAGTAGAACAATGAATCTGCATCGAATTTTGTGTTAAGCTTGAATGTTCCTCCATGAAAACTATTCAAGTGATTCAAGGGGCTTGATTCAGGGATGATGTGATGAGTGCAGTGCAAATAAAAGTGTGGCAAAAATGCCTCAAAGGTGGTTGAGAATCTGTTGAAAGTGATCCACATTCTGGAAGTCCTGCAATAAGCAGAACACCTGAAAATATTGAATGTGTGTGGACTGCAGTCAACAAAGATCTGTGTGAGGCTCCAAAATGCCTACTTTGAAGGGGACTGAGGCATCGTTGTCCTGTGTACAATGTTTCTTGTATCTTTAATAAATGTCTCTATTTTTCATAGTGCACGTCTGGATACTTTCTGGACAGACCTCATATATCCGTCAAAAAGTATGTGCTTCACACCAGGATCTTTTTTTCCCCTGCAAAGCCCAACTCCTTTCCTTTATATCATGCTGAGATATGAATTAAATGCAAATAACTTAACACTTTTTTGATAATTTTACAATCTAATTTAATGTTAGCTTCTGGACTGTAGTTTGTCACTGACATAAAGGTTAAATCCTATGGCTAATGATCTTGAAATTCACACAGTACACGGTAGTAGAAGAAAATAAAATCTTTGAAATTAAAAGGGAAAGAACTTCTTTGTGAATATTTTTAGTGATGTTGGTATAGAAACTTTTTTCAGATATGAAGCCACTGTACTTGGGTTTTTTTAGGCTTCAGCCTCAACAGCTGTTCTTTCAACAGCACAGCAAGCTTCGTATTCTGAGATGCACGCCACGGGGTTTCTCCGTAAGGAGTGCTTCCCTTTCATAAACCTTCTTTTTTAATGTATTAGTGAACCTGTATGATGCTGAAATTAGTAGGGAATATCTAGAAATAAAATCACTGTATAACTAAAACTCTAAGAGAAATCATACAATATTTATAATATGTGCTTAGCAGATTATCATTTTTCTCTGTGTGTCTCCTATATTCTAGGTGGAATGTTTGTCTAAAACAAGAGAATTAATAAACCGGAGCTTAGGGTTAGATCCAGTTTCTAAACTCCATATTCTTGCAGTTCTTGTTGACTTCAAAATGGTTATAAAATTTAAAAAAAGAATTTGTGTTAACTTTTACATGATGATATCATGTACGCCTTGGCCATTGATAGGACAAGGGCGTTTTGGTAGTACAACTAGGTTTTTGGTGATCCTGTTACAGGGAAATTGAATATAGATAAGATCCCAGTAGAGCTTAATTCAATACAATAGTACTTATTATTTTTCCAGTATGTGTCAGATATTTTTAAGATGATTTTAGTATCATGTGGATGGAACAGAGAAAAGTTGACTGATCCATACAGAAATCAAACCAAATTCTTTGTCCTACTTGCACTCATAGTCTTACCAATGAGGACCAAATCATTGGACAATAAGGGTCTGGATTAATCTTAGAAAGATGTTCTCAACCCCATTAGCAAGGCTGACTCCAAATTAGTTACTGTAAAATTATTGACACACACAGATTACCACATAAAGTTATCAGCAGCCTAGAAGAATATTCAAAGTTTGGGGTAAATAGCAGAATGCTTAGTTCATCTGCCTAAATAAAAATCTTAAAAGTGTTAAACCTGAAGTACAAATTTTTATGTTTTGATTTACATTATTAAGACAACATGATCCAAATTGTGTCTGTATCTTTGCACTTAATTTGACTTCTTTTGATTTAGATTAGCTTTTTGACTCATCCTCTACCTTCTGAGAGAAGATCTCAGCCCTTGACAAGCAGAATGAGGAATTCAATTATTGCTATGGTAAATCCATCTTCAATTTGACATTTACCCTCAATTAGATATTTTCATTGAGTTAGAGACTCCATTAACCATTCTTTTCCTTTTTCTCATTATTCATGTCTACACATTTATTTTTTACTCTTCACAGGAAATTTTTTCATTTAAACAAGTTTAATCAACCTCTACAGAAGTTTTCTCCAGCAAATTAACTGGACTGACTCTATCTTTGTGTAGATAACAGACCTAATATTTAGCTTTTAATAATTTAGAAGGCTAAATAAAATAATATAGGAAAATCACCTTATAAAATTACAAACATATAACAAAAGGTTAAATGTATTCCCAATGGATAAGAAGTAATGTATGAATATTTATAAAACTCTAATAATTAGAAGACAAAATGATTATATGATTTAGAAAATAGTTTTGGTAATCTTGCATTGAAAAATTAATTAGTGGTACAATATAAAGGGTTAGAAAAATGAACCATGGATAAAAAAATTACCTATGGAGGCAACCAAAAAACCATAAGGTGAAAAATAACTTGTCCAAGATTGCTTGTTCATTAATAAATCCTTCATTCATCCATGCATCCATCCACCCATCAATCATTTATTACACATAAATAATACAATGGTGTAAATCAAGTCCCATGTTTTCATAGTGTTTATAGAATCCAAGAAAAAGAGAAATGTCTTTCAAAACACAACTATCTATTATTAAAGAAACAACCGAGGTCCTAGAACACAGAGGAATGAAATATCACACACAGAAGTCCTCAATTTCATGAAGAGTATATATTAAACATAATCATTCTCACTAGCTAACTAAGGTTCCTCCACCATTAATATAATTACATAGTTTTTTTTCTAGCTATTAGGAGACCATTCCTTTTAATGAAAATACACCTTTCCTCCAACAATATAGGAAAACTTCAAGAGGCAAACTGTTTGTGAATCATTTTTCTCTTCAACATCATTTTCATTTTCTGAAAGACACTGAAAGATGTTGTACTTATAAACAAAGATTAATAACATATGATTCTTTTCCCAAGTGATTCAAAATCTAATAAGGAAGATAAATGTAACAGATAAGCACAATGGAATGTGACATACACAATCACACAAGTTTAGAAGGGAAGGATTCTATTGTAAAATGCAACAAAAACATTGCATAGAATTAGGCCTATGTAGAATAAGGTTTCAAATCATTTTTATGTCCAATCTGTTCTAATGCTATTGTGGCATTTATTCATTAGAAGTTTATCGAGTGTTCACCATTAGACAGACTCTGTGATAATTACTAGGCATGTAACAGAGAAAAAGACAGTCCATGGCTTGAAAAATCCAGTCTAGCGAGTCAGGCAAGGAACACATCTGTTCAGCAAGTACTAGTTGGGTCTTTACTACATGTTTCAGGCTTTAAGTAGAGCAGCAGAAGGTATAAAAACAAAAATTTTCATTCTTACAGAGGAACTTATATTCTAATCAGGTAAAATAGACAATGAACACATTGCTATCTTTTTAAGATAATGATGAGGATTATTAGGAAAAAACTACTAACATATTTACAAGTTGAAGTCACAGCCAAATAGCTACCCTACAGAAGAAATAATTGATAATCAAAGACTTACTGAGAGACTTCTGGCCAAGATGGAGGTATAGGTGGACACACTGTGCCTCCTCTCACAATCAAAATTAAGGACAACAAAGATTTAGAAACAAGAAAACAACCATAACATAGAATATTGAACTGTTCAGAAGTCCAACAACCATTCATCCAGACCAGTAAGAGGGTCGAATCACGACAGGAAAAAGTGGAGGTGTGGACTGGGCACCCAGGCAGCAGTGGCTGACAGATCTCAGGCGCACAGGTGGTGGCTAGCAGACCCCGGGCACGGGGTGGCAACTGTGCAGACCCAGTGAGGCCAAGCAAGGAGGCTGGCTGACCAGGCGGCCCCACATTCCATGCAGATAATCCAGGCGAAGGAGAAGTGGGGAAAGGGACTGGAATCGAGATAGAGAGGAGCAAGTGCCATTGTTCCCTCTCGGACCCTGCCCCCACATACAGCATCACTACCTAGTGACTGGGCTGCCCCTTCCTGGGGAACACCTGAGGCTCCACCCCTCATACCTAACAGCCGTGACTAGACAAAAAAAAAAAAAAAAAGGCTCAAACCAGGGGAACAAATCAAAGCCCCAGAGCCAATTTATCTAAGCAACCAAGAGACAGCCAACCTATCAAATGCACAGTTGAAAGCCCTGGTGATCAGGATGCTCACAGAATCGGTTGATTTTGCTCACAAATTAGATGAAAAAATGAAGGCTACACTAAATGAAATGAATAAAAACGCACAGGGAAACAACAGAGATGGGAGGAAAACTGGGACTCAAATCAATGGAGTGGACCAGAAGGAAGAAAGAAACAACCAAATAGAAAACAAGGAAGAAACAAGAATTCAAAAAAAAATGAGGAGAGGCTTAGGAACCTCCAGGTCATCTTTAAACGTCCTAACATCTGAACTATAGGGGTACCAGAAGGGGAAGAGGAAGAGCAACAAGTGGAAAGCATATTTGAACAAATAATAAAGGAGAACTTCCCCAATCTGGCAAAGGAAATAGACTTCCAGGAAGTCCAGGAAGCTCAGAGAGTCCCAAAGAAGTTGGACCCAAGGCGGAACACACCAAGGCACATCATAATTACATTAGCCAAGATTAAAATGAAGGAGAGAATTCTAGAAGCAGCAAGGGATAAGGGCACAGTCACCTACAAAGGAGTTCCCATCAGACTGTCAGCTGACTTCTCAAAAGAGACCTGACAGGCAAGAAGGGGCTGGAAAGAGGTATTTCAAGTCATGAAAGTCAAGGACCGACATCCAAGATTGCTCTATCCAGCAAAGCTGTCATTTAGAATGGAAGGGAAGATAAAGCGCTTCTCAGATATGGTCAAGTTAAAGGAGTTCATCATCACCAAGCCCTTATTATAGGAAATGTTAAAGGGACTTATCTAAGAAAAAGAAGATCAAAAATATGAACAGTAAAAAGACAGCAAACTCACAGGTATTAACAACCAGACCTAAAACAAAAGCCAACTAAGCAAACCACTACAACAGGAGCAGAAACTCAGAAATGGAGATCACATGGAGGGTTAGCAATAGGGGAGTGAGAGGAGGAGAGAGGGGGACAAGGTACAGAGAATAAGTAGCACAGACGGTGGGTAGAAAATAGACAGGGGGAGGGCAAGAATAGTGTGGGAAATGTAGAAGCTAAAGAACTTATGACACATGGGCATGAACTAAAGGGGGGAATGTGGGTGGGAGGGGGTGTGCAGGGTGGAGGGGAATGATAAGGAAAAATGGGACAACCGTAATAGCATAATAATAAAATATATCTAAATAAAATAAAATAAAATAAAATAAAATAAAATAAAATAAAATAAAATAAAATAAAATAAAATAAGTGAGAATAACCAGGAAGTGATGCTAAAAGGAAAAACCTTCTTGTAAATAAACTTGATTTATTTATAGTTAAATGTGTGATTCAAAAAATATTTTCAGCCAAACCATAAAAGAAGACTTACTGAGGTGAGTTTTGAAAGATAAATAGGAATTCCGTAATTGTTAAAAGAGGGAAAGAACATGTTTATTAGGAAGGCCAGTCTGGATCTTATTCAATTGTCTTTGTATCCTACAGTGACCTAAGGGGATAAAAAAATTTTCAGTGTCTCCCAGAAGGGGCAAAGATATAAAAACAACAATTTTTAAAGCAATTGAAATGCTGGAGGGAGAGCTGTGCATAGTTACTACCAATGACCTACCTGACCACCAGAGATCATAATAGGAGTACAGATAAATGTTGTACAGGTAGCAGATGCAAGGCAAAATCAGAACAATAAAAATGAAAACAAAAAAATGAACCACAAGAAGTACTAGGAGTAGTGTATGTCATAGCAGATAGCAGAATGACAACTGACCTGACACTTATTTTAAAGACATTGTGCCGCATGAAATTCCTAGAAACAGGAATGCTAATTTGGGGGACATGGTAAGAAAGCAGTGAAATTATAAGTTGATAAAATAGTTAGTTAAAAATAAAGACTCAATAATCTAAAAATATTGTTGCTGTGTATGTTAGACTTTTCTGAGATATATCATTGGCAAATATGTTCTATTCAGTAGGTTGTTGTTTCATTTTATTGATGATTTCCTTTGCTGTGCTAAGACATTTTAGTTTGATGTAGTCCCATTTATTTGCTTTTTCTTTTGTTTCCTTTGCCTGAGGACATATATCAGAAAACAATATTGCTACAAGAAATATTTGAGATTTTACTGCCCATGGTTTTTTCTAGGAATTTTATGGTTTCAAGTCTTACATTTAAGTCTGGAATCAATTTTGACTTTATAAATACATACACAACTCTATACCCCCAAAAAATATACTTAAAAAAATAGGCAAACAACCTGAATAGACACTTCTCTAAGGAAGACATACAGATGGCCCAAACACATGAAGTGATGCTCAACATCACTAATCATCAGAGAAATGCAAATCAAAACCACAATGAGATACCACTTCACACCTTTCAGAATGGTTATCATCAATAAATCAATAAGCTACAAGGTTTAGCCAGAATGTGGAGAAATGACTGGTGCAGCCATTGTGAAAAATAGTATGGAGTTTACTCAAAAAATGAAAATGGGACTGCCTTGTGATGCAGTGATTCCACTTTTGGGCATATATCCGAAAAACCCCAAAACAATAATTTGAAGAAATATATGTGCCACTATGTTCATTGCAGCATTATTGACATTAGTCAAGATTTAGAAACAGCTCAAGTGCCCATCAGAAGATGATTAGATAAAAAAGCAGTGGTATATTTACAGAATGGAATACTACTCAGCTGTAAAAAAGAAGGCAATCTTAGACCTTTTGTGACAGCATAGATGAACTTGAAGTATTTAGCTAAGTGAAAATTTAGCAAATTTTGTTAAGTGAAATTTTTGCTTGGCGAAGTAAAATTTTGCTAAGTGAAATAAGCCAGTCAGAGAAAAACAAATACCATATGATTCCATTTAGATGTGGAATCTAACGAACAAAATGAACTAGTAAATAAAAAAGAAACAGAGTTATACATACAAAGAATAGACTGACAGCTGTCAGAGGAGAGGGGTGTTGGTGGGCTAGGGAAAGAAGGTGGAGAGATTAAGCAAGAAAAAAAAAGAACAGCAACAACAACAGATACCTCACAGACACAGGTGTCAGTATGGTGATTACCAGAGAAAAGGGGAATGGAGTAGATAGAAGAAGGTAAAAGAGGGATAAATAGTGATAGAAGGAGACTTAACTTGGGTGGTAAACACAATAAAATATACAGCTGATATATAATTGTACACTTGAAACCTATATAATCCAATAAAATTTTTAAAAAGAGATGGATTAGTACAGCCATTGTGGAGAGCAGTATGGAGATACTTCAAAAAACTAAAAATGGAACTGTTTTGTGACCCATCATTCCACTTCTGGTAGTTTATCCAAAGAAATCCAAAACACTAATTTGAAAAGACATAAGCACCCCTGTGTTCATTGCAGTGTTATTTATAATCACTAAGATATGGTGATTGGATATTTGGGTTGAACCAAGTATCCATCAGTTGATGAATGGATAAAATAACTATGGGACCTTTACATAATGGCATACTACTCCTCTGTAAAAAAGAAGAAAATTTTACCCTTTGCAACAGTATGGATGGACCTGGAGAACATTATGCTAAGGGAAATAAGCCAGTCACAGAAAGCCAAATACAATATGATTTCACTCATATGTGGAATCTAATGAAGAAAATGAACTAACACACAAAATAGAAACAGACTTATCGAGAATGGGTTGATGGCTCTTAGGGTGGGGGCAGATGAGAAGGTGGAGGCATAGAGCAAAAAGGAAAAAGGACTCACAGACATGGACAATAGGGTGGTGAATGCTGGGTGGATGGGAGTATAAGGGGGCTAAATGGTAATGGAAAAATAAAATATAAAAAACTAGGGAAAAAGAAACAAAAATTAAAAAAACAGAAATATTAATGTTCTACTTAATTGACAAATGTCACTTATTGCTACTGAGTGAAACAGCAATATCTTTAATTGAAGTTTACTTATGAGACAATAAAGACATTAAACACTTGAGATGTTTTGTATGTGTTACTAAATTTAAAGGTCTGTATAAAATAAGTGTTTCTACAAAAATATATTAACAAAATCTGCAGTAGAAAATAAAGAAACTATGCAAAAAATTAAGAAATACTAACATGGCTAGCAGAAACATAAGCACTTTCACAGATGAGTTACTTAAAATTTCTAATAAACAGGGAGTTAATAGACCACTAAACTATTTGTAGTACAGGATAAGAAGAAAAAAACTTCCTATGTATTTGAAGGAAAATAAAACTTCAACACATCAAGTTAATTCCAGAAGGATATTGTAACACAGACACACCAAAACAACATGGGGTTAAAAAATGAAATTACATTATGTGATCATTTTTAAATTATAAAAGTAACAATTTCATGTTTGAAATATCATGTTCAAATATCAAAGAAAAATACTATCAATTATTAGGCTCAGTGACAACACAGAATTAGAAAAACTCAGTATCTACTTTATCAATCTTAATAATTAGTACTGTGACATTTTTTCTGAGAAATATATACATCATTGTATAAATATGCCCAATTTGTTTATCCACTTTCTTGCTGAAGGACATTGTTTGCTTGGTTTTTCACTTTTTGTCCATTATTAATAATGTTCCTATTAGCAATTGAGTATAAGTGACTTTGTAGACTTTTTCCCCATTGGGTAGATATCTAGGAATAGAATTGCTGAAATAGAGGGTAATTTATATTGAACATATAAGAAATCATCAGTCTGCCAAAGTCTTTGTGCCATTCCAACTACTACCAGCAATGTATGACAGTCTATTGCTTTATATCCTAGCCAACAAATAATATAATTGGTATTTATATATAGCCAATCTAGCAGTTCTACAGTTCTATTATTGTGGTTTTTGTTTGGAGTTCTCTAATATTGAAAGGTGCTTATCACTTTTTCAAATGCTTATTAGTAATGCTTATAAATTCTTTAAAAATATGATCTCACCTTTAACTGGAACCTAATCAACAAAAGAAAAAAGCAAACAAAATATAACCACAGACATTGAAATTAAGAACATTCCAACAATAGCCAGAGGTAAGTGGGGAGGGGACAGTCTGGAGAAGGGTTTTCAGGAATTACTGAAAAGGACACATGGACAAAACCAAGGGGGAGGGTGGAAGCATGGGAGGAAGGTGGGTTTGGCTGGGGGGGAGGGGAAAAATGCAGACAACTGTAATTTAACAATAAATTTAAAATATTTATCTATTATTTATTTATTTTATTAAGTATATTTTTTGATTATGCTATTACAGTTGTCCCATTTTTCTCCCCTTTGTCCTCCTCCACTCAGTACCCCCATTCCTTCCAGCATGCCCTCTTTAATTCATGTCCTTGGGTTGTACATATAAGTTCTTTGGCTTCTCCATTTTCTATAATATTCTTTACATCTCCCATGCTATTTTGTACCCACCAATTACTCTTCTTATTCCCTGCACCTTTTCCCCATTCCCCTGCTTCCTCCTCCCTACTGATAACTCACCAGGTGATTTTCATTTCTGTGGTTCTGTTCCTTTTCTGGTTGTTTGCTTAGTTTGTTTTTGTTCTATTACTTTCTGTTATTGATAGTTGTGAGTTTGTTGTCATTTTACCGTTCATAGTTTTGATCTTTTTCTTAGATAAGTCCCTTTAACATTTAATATAATAAGGGCTTGGTGATGATGAACGCCTTTAACTTTAATTTGTCAGGGAAGCACTTGATCTGCTCTTCCATTCTAAATGATAGCTTTGCTGGTAGAGTAATCTAGGTTGTAAATCCTTGCTTTTCACCATTTTGAATACTTCTTGCCAGTCCCTTCTTTCCTGGAAGGTTTCTTTTGAGAAATCAGCTGATAGTCTTATGGGAACTCCTTTGTAGGTGACTCTGCTGTTCTCTTCCTACTTTTCAGATTCTGTCTTTATCTTTAAACTTCAGCATTTTAATTATGATATGTCTTGGTGTGACCCTCTTTGGGTCCAACTTGTTTGGGACTCTCTGGGCTTCTTGGATTTTCTAGAAGTATATTTCCTTTGCCAAACCAGGGAAGTTTTCTTTCACTATTTTTTCAAATAAGCTTTCAATTTCTTGCTCTTAGTCTTCTCCTTCTGGCACCCCTATGATTCAGATGTTGGTACATTTTAAGTTATTCCAGAGGTTTTTAAGGCTCTCCTCAAATTTTTAAATTCTTTTTCTTCTTCCAGTTGAATATTTATTTCCTCCCTTTGTTCTAAATTGTTGATTTGAATTCTGGCTTCCTTCTCTTTACTGTTGGTTTCCTGTAGATTTTTCTTTATTTTACTTTTTATAGCCTTCACTTCTTCCTTTAATTTGTGGCCATACTCAATGACTCCTCTGAGCATAATGTTTTTAATATTTTGTGTGCTTTTATTTAATAGAGTTTTGCTTTAATAGAGTTATAGTAGTTCTCTATATATTCTGTATATGAATCTTTAGTTAGACACATGCATTGCTAATATTTTTTCTCAATGTATGATTTGCCTTGAATTTTCTATGAGAAACAAAACAATATAATAGAGAAATTATGGCTGAGTTTATCTGTTTGTTAGATGTTTTGAAAATGGAGCTACCTTTCTTTGTTTGATGTTTTCTATCTGATTTTGTTCTAATTGTCATTATTGAAGATAATAATATTTTTAATACAAAAGTTGTCAGTTGCATCAAAATTTTGTCCTGGTTCTTTTGCACTCTCTTTAGTTGCAGATGATACCACCTTTGAAAAAAATTTGGATTCACTGCACTGGGACTCAGATCTCACAACTCCACATTGGAAGGCAGGGTAGTTGCTTAAATTAATAATAGTAGTATCATTGGCTACAAATGAAGGGTCCTCTCATCATTTTTGTTTATAAATATTTGAGTTTCCCTAATATACCCATCTAACTAAGCACTATTTATGTAATGTTTTACTGTAAATTTAAATCCTTGAAAGGGACAGATTCTATGACCTCAGAAACAAATAAATATTATTGAAATCATATAGTTTGCATGATTTATTTTTTATAATAGAATTCATCCAAAATCAAAACACAAGTTCACGTGAAATCTTTGCCTATGCTTCACACTTTATAATAATTAATTTCTGATGAGGTCAATGATTCTACTATTCATTTTGTTTTTCTTACAACTTTTTCTTATCAAAAAATGCTTCCATGAGATTATTTGAATGAACGTAACCATGAGGTTATGTTACAAAACATATATAACTAAGTACAAAACATATGTAATTAAGAAATATTTTAATGGCATGAGCCTGAATAAAGTAAATAAATTCATCAGGGGTCAAAGTCCATCCTATGTTTACATAAGACAAAAGTAGCTATGCATAAATTGTATGGCTACCTAAATTAAATGCTTATAATCCATACATTCTTATAATTTCTCACTCTTATATACAGTATGAATGTATCATATGTTAGAAGCACTGAGCACTCAAGTATGTTGTTATCCATGCCTTCCTTTTTTGTTTTACACGTACTGTTTTCCACATTGAATGACATCACACTTACCATATTGTATTTGAAAGATGCGTTTATCATTCAAATTCATATTTGTAATTTTTGAAATAGTGACTAACAGAAAATATGTTCACCCTGCAACTATGTGTGATAGATATTATCCGTTAGAGAAGTTAAGACTCATAAAGATCAATTGCTTGCCCAAAGTCATACAATTAATGCAAAATTTAAACTATCTTGTCTATTAAGTCTACAATATTTACATTATATCAGTATTGTCAATATTAATATGTGACTTAAAGTTAGATTTTAATACCAATAGGATCTAAAAATTAGCTATTTAGTTTATTATTTAAAATAGTAAGATATAATATATACAGAAAACAGCCACAAATTATAGAACTCCATTTTAATTTGTAGAATGATTTCATGATTTCCTCGATAACATTGTAAACTGTAGGAAAAAAATAACCTTTTTATTATTTTAGTTTCAGAATTCTCTATTTTAAGGTAATATACTTCATTATTATTCACTTTCTTTTCTTAAGCTAACTTTGTATGCATTAAGCAGATGATGCATTTAGACCTTGTTGAAGCCAAGTTTAAGAATGAATGAGATTACAGTAGTGAAGGAGAAAAAGAAGCACTTTGTAGGTGAGACAAAGTCTGTCTAATGTAATGTATTCCCGAAAGAAGGCTGCAGGAAGAACAAACAGTGACAATTATTGAGGATTTCAGTATTAAAAACAAAACTCTTAGAAGAATCCTCATTATAAAATGAACAGAATATAAGACTCAAATAGTATAATATCCTCTGGGTCCATCCATGCTGTTGGTCAGATTTCATCCTGTGTTATGGTTCAGTAATAATCCATTGTATATATGTACCACAGCTTTTCTTTCTTTTAGTCCATTTGGCTATTGATGGGCACTTGGCTTACTTCCATAGCTTGACTACTTTAAATAATGTTGAAATGAATATAGTGGTGGATGAAACTAATACAAAATAATATTGAATGCCAACTACAATTGAAAATCATTTTTAATAAATAAAAAGTTCACCTTGGTTAAAAAAAAGAGTACCAATAAGTAGCAATAAATAAGGAGAAGACTGCCTAGGTATCTTCCATTTGCCTCATCAAATGTGCTGTGCCTCCTCTCTCCGCTGTGGCGCTGTGGCTCTGTGGCCCAAGAGGCTCTCCGTGCCCACCGCTCTGTGGACGGGAAACTGATGCCACGGGATTGCATTCGTGGACTTCTTAACCTCTGACTTCCATTCGAGTGTGTTCAAAGGGCATCACCGAAGAAAACAAGGTGTCAGTATTAGCTCTCTCCTCACTGGGTTTCTGCTGGATCTCTACAGGTTGAGATTGTTTGGTTTTTATTCATCTCCTAGTTTATCACCTACTTACACCTCCATCACCACCTCACAGGCAACCTACTTTCTGGGGCCAGCGGAGTTTTGCCACACTTATGTGACCAGTTATGAGTTCCAACTTTCACTTGTTCACATCTGATATCAAAAAATACCACACCAGGGAATGTAGGATCTGGCTTCTGGAACACCCACCAAAGGGATCAGGTAACTATATCCATAATAATGGAAGTTAACTTCCCATGGAAAAGACTTGAGAGACAATTAAAGGAGGATAAAGTTTTGCTCCTTTTATCCCTTGAATGGACTGCTCCAAGGTGTCGTTACTAGAGTCAGTAGGCCTGGAGAATTCCTCCTCCAAGACCAATTTTACTTTCAGAGCAATCACTTTCATTTTGGGGCCCATTGTGAAAAACTGGAAGGCAAGATAATACATCATTTTCCATTTCTTTTCATCCTTAGACTTCATTGCCATTTTCTTTTTGCCTACTGCTATAAAATCGCACACCCAGATTAGAATTAACATTTAATTCTTGCATGAGATTCTGTCTAATAAGGAAGGTAAGCAAAATACATATACTTACATAAGTATATATTATGCAGTTATATATAATATATGTTATACTTCAGATACATTATATAAATAAATTCTATATGACATTGTGTGTGTGTGTATATATATCACCCTAGTAACATCTTTCAAATTTCATTTCTACTGTTGCTCATCTTTGTAACATTGAGGTGTATAGAAACACATTTTTTTCTTGTTTCAACAGCCATAGTCAGTATCTTTTACCTTTCCTTTTTTGTAAGATGACCCTTCCCTTCAGCTCTTCTATCAAACTTCTCCTCCAATATTCTGTCAATTTCACTTTCATTTTGTTCATTCTGAAGGCTAATGAAATTACATTTTTCTTAAACCACAGTTTTAAGTTTAAATTTGATGCATGTTTTCTGTTGGTCATTAATGAAATTCCATTAATGGATATGTTGACATATTCAACATGATTCACTGCAGAGACAGTAAGCTATTTTATTTTTTCCTTATACTACTTATTTTTCTTGGATGTAAAGGCCTGATTCTATATTTCAGATATATACATACACATAAATAGATATGTGTGATATACATTTATAAAAAGTTTCCACATAACTTTTTGGGAGGACTTTTAACCTACTACACAATATTTAATTAATTAATTTCTAGCTATGTTGGATGCCGCTTTAAGATTTTACTCTTTGCCTACTTAAATTAGCACCTTAGATTATTGTAATTGAAAAAATCATTATCCATTCCTGGTAACTCTCAGGAAAGTAGAAATAGATGGGAACTTCATTAATCTTCAATAATATTTTGGAAAACTAATTTGGAAACAATTTAGCAGCTTATTAAAATTGTAGGAGAGGCACAATAGGGGATAATGGGGGACATCAAGGAACATGTATGAAGGACACATACACAAAGCCAAAGGGGGTGGGAGGGCATGGTGGGGTGAAAGCGGAGACAAATGTGCGTGAACAATGACAAAAATATAAAATAAATGTAGGCATGCCTCCACAGTATGATCCAGCCATTGTACTCCTAGGTGTTTCTCCAAGAGAAGTGAGAGCTAGGTCCATACAAGGACGTAAAGATGAATGCTTAATGGCAGCTTTTTTATAAGAGCCCCAAACTGAAACCAAGTCAAATGTTCATTAACAGTTGACTGGACATACAAACAATCCATACAATGGAATACTGCTTAGCAATAAAAATAATGGATTATTAATCCATGCTATAATGAGGAGAAATCTCAAAATAATTATGCTGGGTGAAAGAAGACAGAAACCTGGACGATGCAATTCTCTCTTAGAGATACCTCATTTGTATGTTATTGAACCCTAATGACCACACGTATTTAAACCTATTTTATCTATTTCTTTTCAATGTTCTGAGTTAATATATTTTAACTGAACTCCTGCTCAAGTGAGTAAAATGGTTATCAGTTTGCAAGATACATGCATAGATACAAATAGAATAAGATGACTTACAGTATGAAAAAAAAGAGTAAAACTAGTTCATTTGCAATGCCAAATCAATAACACGCTGTTTTATTATATAATATAGTAACAGAACTGTTTAACTGAATAATTCATCTCAAAATGAATATTCAACTTGTTTTATAGAACACACATCAAAGAACAGTTAAAAGATAAAAGGTTAATGGAATATGGCTGCCAAGAAAATAGAACATTTCTCTCCTAAAAAAAAAAAAAACACTCTCGTCCAATTCATGTACATATTTAATTAATGAGCTGTAGAAATAAGTCAGGAAACTATTTCTAGAATTCAGGAAATTAAAAATATAATTAAGACTGCATATCATCCTGCTACAGAAGGATAGTGTATCTGTCATCAAAAAGTAATTTGATCTTTCAAATCTCCACTCATCTATATACAACCAAATAAACTTGAAGGCCTGAAGAGGTGTAACTGAGCTCAGAAGAGATAGGCATTTTGAAATTTCTGCAGCTCTCCACACACACCGCACAGCTTTTGGTGAAGGCATGGGGAGAAAAGGACTTGATATTTGAATTTTAAGGAATTATAGTGTTTTTGGAAGAATCTGGCTAGAAATTAAGAGACAAGTCAAGAGGATATTAAATTTGACAGAAGATATAATAAAAATGTATTCCTTAACAAAAATTTTGCTAACAAATAAAATGTGAAATTCTTTTGGAATTAATATTTTAGCTTTAAATGATTTTCTCCCCAGATACTGGTCCTCTTTTTCTTTGATCCAGGTACTCATTTTATGTCTAAACTGTATTTTATTTTTTTTACTTATGCTGGTTTTCTGACTATTTTCCTTGTAAAATTAACCATTCCTTTGTGCCTCACTATTCTCAAAGACCATCACTTCAGAATATAGTGTCCTAACACATTTATAGAAATACAGAAACATTGCCCCATCCCAAGATTTACCAAATCAAAATATATATTTTAATGGGATTATCCAATTATTTTCAAACACATTAAAGTCTGAGAAGTATTATTAAATTCTATATACATTTACTTCTGTATTTCTTTGCTTTTATTTTTTTGCTTAAATGTTTTTCCTATCCTGTTTAAAATTAAGCCCCTGTAGATACAGAGAAAATACCAAAGTTATCTATCACCACTGCTTATTTCATTGCTTGTACATATTTAATAACTACTTACTGAATGAATGAAATGTGTTACCCCCACCAAGTTATCTTTATAGAACTAGCCTAACCTTTTAGTGTTGTCAACCAAGAGAAAGATTAAGACTCTTCACATTTTATTGCCTGTTGAGAATAGATACTCATTATTTTGATATGCTTTCACTGGTCTTGGACTTAGAAGGACTGGCCTTGTAACTAGGATGAGAAACTAGGGAAATATATAACCATACTTAATGTTTTAAATGAATATTGATTATAGCTGTAGTGGCATAGGTTCAGTAACAAGCAAAGAGGTAACTTATGATAGTACCATAATGTTATGGGAAGTCAACTTATAATTTTAAATTTATTCTCAACCATTGGATATATATAAATATATATAGCCATGAAAACATTATTTATCATTTGAGAACATTAAGCAATTTTTCTAATTTTTTGTGTTGTTCAATTACAGTTGTCCCCAGAGTTCCCCCATTACTCTCCCCTACCTTACCCACATCCCTCTTCCCATTTGCACTTTTTTATCCATGTGTAAGATAGGGACACAAAATATAATCTCAAATAATAGTATTAAAAATTTTAAAACACATCAAGAGTTGAATGCAAAAATAGAATGCCAGTCTCAGTAGTAAAAATTTTAAAAGCCAGAATGGAGTAGCATCCTTCAGAGAGAACTCAGTCAAAACAAAGTATTTCTCATACTTTATTTGTTACAGTTGTGGTAAGCACAGTGATGTTTGGTAAAAAATTGACTACATGAAAAATAAGAAGACAAAGCTGATAGTACCCAGATGCTGGTTTCTGAAACCAAGTCTTCTCGAAGAAAGTCTTAATACTGTCACTGCAACAGGAAATATACAAGAGAAGCCTAGAGCATCTTGTAGAGCCGGAAAACAAGGATCTGCTTAAACAAGCAAAATGCAACAAAAACAGTACAACACTACACTGAGAGAGGTATGTCAAAGGGCACCAGAGCCAACTCAAATTGCTACCAAATGGCCAAATGAAAAGAATTTAAATAACAAAATAAGTAAAGTAGTACTAGATTATATACCTCAAGCACACAATAAATCTTGAATCCATACTGATATAAATAAGTGACTGAATAAACAAATGAATGGGGGAGAATAATTATTCTCCACCACAGAAGAATTTTAAAGAATTTATAGCAGTACTTGAGTCTTAAGGAGGTATACAGCATAACTCCCCACTCTCTAAGTGTGACTTGTGCATGGTGACTTTCTCTGAAAAAGTACAGGATGGAACAGGAAAAAGTGGAAATTTACAGTGGACACACTACCTAAGCCGGGGGACCAAGGTCAACATCAGCAGTGATATGCCATCTTTAAATATGGGCCCATAATGTGATATGTTGAAAATAGCTATTATCTCCTTGGTGTTCCTCCCAAAACCCATAACTGCAATCTAATTATTAAAAAAAAAAAAGGCATTAGGCAAATCTCAGTTGAGTCAGCCCACTAAATACCAAAGCAGGATTCCTCAGCTGTCAAAGTTATCAAACACAGAAGCCTAAGGATAGGTTGCTTTATCCTTAGTGGGATGCTAGATCCACAAAAAAATACATTTGCTAAAAGTTGAGGAAATTTTTACATAAACTTTAGTTAATAATGGAATATGAATATTACTTTAATAATCTCACAAAAGTACCATTTAAATATAAAATGTGGATTATAAGGGAAATTTGGTAAAAGTAAATGAAAACTCTTGGTAGTAATTTCATAATTTTTCTGTAAGTCTGAAAGACTTCTAAAATTAAAAAAATACTTTAAAAGTAGAAAATACAGTTCAATTTCAATTTCTACTTCTTAGACATTTAATTTCCTCATATATATTTAAATAAAAATTAGAAAGTGTGTAACTCATTAAATGTCAGTGTGGTTGAAAGGAAATAGTCATAAGAAAATAATCTGTAATCTACAAGATTGTATTACTAATGCTACATCTACCAACAAGTTTGAAGTCCTATTATTAAAATGATGAAGACTTTGTTAAGTAGCTGAGCTTCCTTTTTTTTTTTTTTAGCTAACTGTTTCATTAATGGGAGAGAAACATATCCAAATCTTCACCCAACGAAAGGGTCTTGGAGAAATAAAAATCATACTTATTGAGAATTGTTGAGATAATAACAAAAAGTAATTCATGCAATGCCAATAGCACAAAGCCCTAAATCCAGTGTTACCTAAATGTTACCTCTTAGATATACATGTGTGGATGGAAACACACAGAGACAATATTTAAGAAGTTTATTAATAAATATGAATGACCTGGAGCAGGGGTGTCAAACTCATTGTCACCGGGGGCCACACCAGCCTTGCAGTTGCCTTCAAAGGGCCAAAGCAATTTTAGGACTGTATAAATGTAACTACCCCTTCACTGTTAAGGAGCTGAAATTACATTCAGCCCTTTGAAGGCAACCACGAGGCTGATGTGGCCACTGGTGAAATGCATTCGACACCTCCGACTAGAGCCTATGAAAGGCATAGCATTTTCTTGTAATAGACTCTCTCTCCCTTTGTGCAGGATTCATCCTGGGGATTAGATTGAAATTTCCTATAATGGAACGGTATTTGTACTTGAATATGTTACATATAGTCCCCAGAGGATTAAGTACATATATTGCCTAGCATACGAATGGTTCTTAATAGATATTGGTAACATACATGGATATAATTGACCCTGAGGGCAGATCTGAGAGAGATTTTAACTGATAAGCTGATTCTAAGTTTAGTAAAAGATATTGTAAACCTAAGTAGGTGGCTGGATATCAAGGTTTGTAACACATCTTTTCATTTAGTAACAATTTTTTAAATAATTTAATTCCAAAAAGAATCAAGTAAGAAAAATTTAACTAGGCTTGTTTTAGAAGTAGATTTCCTCAATGCAAAGTTATGAAGAAATAGTGTATTAATAATTGGAATGTGGCCAGTTCCATATTGGGTAGAATACTCTTGAAATATACCCACGCATGTAACCTGTATCGAAACACACTAAGCAAGAATTATTCCTACAATTGTCGCTTCCCTTGGGTCATTTTAATGGTTTAAATTCCATTTAGATATTAGTCCTACAGAAGTACCATAATTACTGAAGATAAATGCCTCATCTACTTTCAAATCTTCATTAAAATTAGCTTTGTTATTTTTGTGATGCCCAATAGCACAGCTATTAGAGTTAAGAGTCTGTCAGCATTTCCATTTACAAACTCTGGGTTTTTTTAGTGTTCATTATCTTTTCTGTTTTGAATTGCATTAGCCTGAAAATTAGCTGTCAGCATGAATATGCATTATATTACCCAAACTCCATGTACATATCAGCTTAGCAATATAGAAGGCAGAGATTAGTAACTTCTTTCCTCCTTCTTCATAAAATTCTCAAGGTATGTTTCCTGCTTGATAATCTCACGGCCAGGAACTGACTGAGCCTTTTAATTATGAACTTGCTCAGGGAATTGGTCCTTGAGCCTACTCTAATCGTTGTGATACGTAAAAAAAATATGAAGAAGTCAAATCGAATATGGATTGTACTTGCTTTTCAATATACAAAGCAGTTTAAAGCTTCTGGATCAAACTGCAATCTTAGATCATTGGAGATCTAGGAGAGGTACATTTTGCAAGGTGGGGGCACTGTATCTGTGATTTGTGCTATTCCAACCAAAGAGCAAAACAACAGTAACTCACAGAAAGTGTCATTTTGTTAGAGCCATCGCTTTCCTTTCAGGCGGGCAATGACAGGACGTGATGCAGCCATCGCAACAAAAGCAGCTGCAGCGCACGTCAAATGGTGAAAAAGCATCTGGAATCTGGTCCATACGATGCACCCCTTCCGTCCTGAGTAAAAGCTACAAAGGCAATTTTGTTGCTTGGTTCCTCAATCTCTCTTTCACAAGTATACTCCACATTTAGTTAATTTGTTTCCACCGGTTTCAGCCCTAAACATCTTTTAATTGTCATTCGATGTTAATCAGAACACAGATCTTGTCTCCCATCCACCATTTTGCCTCCTTTTCAAAAACCAGTTGTAGTGGGGAATGGGAAGAAAATAAGGTAGTTGTAGTGAAAGAACTTACCCTTGTACAATATTTAAATAGAATATTGTGTCACACACAATCTGTCAGAATAAAGAATAAATTTCTTCTAGATTACCCTGGCCACCAACAAGGGGTACCAATGTGAGAAACGTATTGCCTCAGGTGAAATGCTTGAGAGATAGATCCATCAGCTGACCTACTTGTAAGAGAACTGAAAATTAAAGTGAAAAATGAAAGAAGGGAAGTCAAGACTGTTATAAACATTTTCTATGCCACACACCCATGTCTCAACCAGGGAATAAATAGACAGTGGCTAATGTCACAGAATGGAAGAAACAGGAACAAGGCCTGTTTAAGGGCCACATGCACAATAATCCACCGAGTCTGCGGGTACCCCTGCAAATACTGAAGCAGTAGCCTGGTTGACAAAAAATGAGATAAAATACTTGTTACATGGCAACGTGTTAGATGGGGGTTGTCAGAATTTATAGCTGAAGAAACACATATGCAAATTCTAATACCCTATTAAAATAGAAGATCATACTCTGTCACTTAAATTATTAACCTTCCCAGTAGAACTCTAATTCTTGCATAATGGTCCTTTCCTATTGTTGGATATTAATGAGTGCTTATCACTAGGAATATCTGATCTATGATGAACCTTGAGATCATTATTATAATTTCTCCTTCTGCATTTGACAGTTATGCTTACAAGATAATCCAAACAATCTGTAGCAAATCTTCCATCTTTCCTCCATTTTAAGAGAAACATTGCAATTGTCAAATAGTTCAAATCAATGCACATGCTTATTGGGCTCTCATTTCGAATGACGATTCCTATGAATCCCGGTGCCCAACACTGCACTTTTGGGATGCTGAATAAAAATATGGAGAAGTTACAGTCACTGTCTTTAAGCAAAAGTAGAGGCAAAATAATATCAACACCTAATTATAACAAGTCTATCAAGTAACATTATATGAGTAAAACAGGTCAAATGTACTTTCATATAACCCTCAGAAAGCAAGTGATATTTTAACTGCAGTGTTTATTGTTGAGAGCAAATGGGAACATTCTAAGTTATGCACCATACAATTGATGTATAAGTAATCATAACTTAATGAGGAGCAAAATAACAGCATAAAGAAAATATTGCAGAGGGCTCATGTGCTTGCCACATGTTATACCTACTCTCAATTTTTTTTTTTTTTTTTTTTGCTTAATGAGTTAATGACTAATAATTATCAAGCTAGCATTTATGGCCACTTTGTGACATGCATTTTTAAAAACTGTTATATATAGCAGTTCCATTATATTGTTATTCCCATTTAACAGATGAAAAAAGTGAGCATGCATTATTTAAGCAGATAACCCAGAAGCACATAGCAATTAAGCTATAGAGCAGAGACTTGAATATAGGCAGTCAATCTTCAACCAGCCTCCTTAATACACATTTATGAATATTTCCTGTACAGGACATACTGATATTGGATATCTGTACAGATATTTCGTAATCTCTCTGGACAATAATTTCTTTTTCAATAAAAGCATTGTCAAATATGAAATTATTTCTTAATATTTGTTTCTACTTATGAAGACATGACTTATGAAAATTATGAACATTTCGGGAGTCATAAGTTTTGTCTAAAATTTTCTTTAAAAGTTATATATGTTTCTAAGCAATAAGCTCTAAAACCCTTCCTATGTTTGGCATATAGAAGATAAGTGTTTCCCTTGTACTAACTTCCAGTTTATTCTTTTGTATACAAGCTGTTAATTTTAACTCATAAATAGTGTCAAATTATTGTTCAAATAAAGAAAATTTTTTCATATTTTGTTGAATGATAAAATACCCCTTTCTCCTCTCCACTCATACCATACCTTTCACCAACTTGTATATTGACACTTACATGTGAATTGTTTGTTCTTAACACACCACAAAAGTGAGAAAGCACCACTAATCTGTCACAGCAGTTATGCCAAGAAGTACACAGCCTTGAACCCTGAATCTGGTATGTGACGTGAGTACAATTGTGCCCTTTCATTTTCACAGTGAAATTTCAGTTCACGTGATAGAAATTCTACGTAGTATTACCAACTTTATTGTTTGTGAATTGTAATGTTTCCACTTCTGCAATAAGATATCGAATTGCATATTTATAGCCAAATGTTAGTGTTTCTCTTAAGAAAATAATTGTCAAATTCAAATTGAAATGACATCCTAGATATAATCTCATTTTATTGAGCTCCTACTTAACTGTTTCATATGTATTTATTCATTAAATTCATGGAGTCACTTTGTTAGGTAGGTGTTTTATCAGGTGTTGGATTACCTTGAGTTGATTGAGGGGAGTCATGTCAGTATTGGGTCAGATCTTATTTTTATTTAAAAGCTTGGCTTATTTTGTTCATCTTTCATATTTTGCACAAAAAAATAAAATATTACATTATAGTTCTACTTACGTGGATTAATGAATTCATAGATGGCCTGCTTAATGTCACTCATATCCTTAGTTCCAGTCCTATATTATCTATATTTTAACAGTGCATTTTATGAATAGATATCTTAAGAGATCTGCCTTGGGTTACACAGTAAGCAAGTGGCAGAACTGGCTGTGCTCTGGAACATAAGGCTGTACCCGTCTTGGGGATGCTGAGATTACCTCACAGTGTCTGCAGCTTATACTGTTTCATCAAAGAAGTACCAGTGACTTGTTTTCGGTAAACGATTGCTGTAGACATATTATGTAACACGACAGTCTCTCTACTTTCTGTGATACCATAACTCCATCCTTTAGCCCCAAAGGTTTCTGCTTTGTATCAAGGAAGAATGAGGGTAAAAAAATTAATTTAAGTTTAAAAATTTTTAAATTTTGTTCATTAGACAATAATAGAATACAATTAATTCTTTTTTTTTTTAATAGTAGTAAAAAGCGGGACAGCAGAAATAAAGAATTTGGAAAGAAAATATGCTGATTTTTTGGGGGGGAAATATGTGGTTTCTGATCCAAAAACATCTGTAGAAAAACAGGTTAGACTCTGGTGCAATAAATTGGATGTTCAATTGATTGGAGGAGGTTGACATACCTTGTTAGAATCTCAGGAAAAAAAAATTACCAGGGATTCATGGCAAACACGGAGATATTTACTTCACTGCTTAATCCCACAGAGGGTTGTCTATCTGATTTTCATCGCTTTTCAAAGTTCATTTCAAGTGCAACAAACTGAATGAATGATCATTTTATTGGAAACTCATCTGTTTCTTCCCCAAATTATAAAATATCTAACCAGTAATATGAATATAACCATTAAGTATAACTTTTCCTAAACACCATGTATATCTTTTCCAAAATGTATTGTTTGAGAACAAGGCATAGACCCACCACCTCATTAGCACATATCAGGCTTCATAAATGCCTGATATCTAAACATAATGAGAAGACTTACTATCACATGACTGTAGGTGAGGCTGGAGAATATATTTTAAAATATTTTCCCAGCACCAGTAACTGATCGCTTAGGAAGAGTTCATTTCTCTCTGGAATTTAGGTTTATTAAGGTTTTGCTGAAACTCCAACTCTTGTATGACTTTAAAAAATGAATTTTTAGATTTTCTCTTTTAAAAAAAATTATTATGGTGAGATCAATGTCTTTCACAATCTTGTCTATGCTCTTTGGTAGCCAAAATGCTCCTAAAACCTTTAGTGGATTGTCTTTTTTCTCTAAAATCCAAATTCTTTTTTGAACTGTCAAAAAGCCCATCCTGAGCTCCCTCTTGCCAACTCGTCTAATGCATCTTATTCAATGACACTGCAAACTCTTTCTGCTCCTTAAGTTTACCCTGTTGTAAATAATCATATCACTGGAAGTATATGGAACACCCTTCCATTTAGAGTTTGTTTGGTTATTCTTAATTATCATTAAGCATCTTAGATGCCACCCAGCCTATAATATTTTACCTGACTCTCAAGCCTAAGTGAGGTGCCATCTTTTTTCTCCCATAGCACCCTAAATTTTCCCTAGTTACAACTGATTATGCTGTGAAATAATTACATGCTGTCTCCCTCCCAGCTAATCTGTAATTATTCGAGAGTAGGGATGAAGACAATCTTATTTACCATTTTATACATAGTATATAACATAATGTCTAACACACAATATGCACTAAATATATACTTGTTGAACCAAACTGATTATCCAGTAAATGGGTGGGCACAGAATCTGAAATCTTAGGAAAGAGGAGGCGGTATATGTTTGGAAGTCAATAGCATATGGATGTGTTTTCATTTAGAAGTTGTTTTCCAAACAGTTTTTGTAACTTTTTTTCATAAAAAAAATCATAGACTGACTACCTTTCTTAGGCTTTCAGAGCAGGTAGATGTAGCTATATGATTAATAAATGTTGGTATTATATAAACTGAAGTTTCTAAAAACCCATTTTAAATGATGGGTGAGGTATGCCCACTGCCCCTTCCGGTTGTACTTCCTCCTCTCTAAAATTCACAGCTGGGGCTATAACGGTCATCTCAGATTGTATAGTGACCTTGGGAGTTAAGGTCAAGCACTAAAGAAAACAGAATAACTCTTTGGAGCAGAATTGTCATAACACCTAGGCATTTGCTATTTATCTGAAATTTCATACAAGAAAGAAATTAATGTTATGTTACTTAATCTAACATAATTTGACTCATATTTTACCCTAGATGAATGATTACTGAAGTCTGGGAACCAGGTGAGATTATTCTGTGAAAATGTCTCATGTCTCATTTCAATTAAAAAAAAAGCCAATTTGCATAAAAGTTGAAGAGACTCATATAGTGAAATCACCCAGGGAGTTTTCAGAAAAAATATTTCCTTTTAGACCAGGTGAGAAATTTCCCCTCATGTCTGTAAAGTGACTTCCCGTGCTCTCAGCACACTCAGTGATCTCCTGTACAATCCTCCCATTCCCATTGTTTTTTAAGTGTCTGTTACTTGGTCTGCCTCCACAACTATACTGTAAGATCTTTAAAAAGAGACATATAAATTGTCTTTTGAAACTCCAGGACAGAATACCAGTTTTGCAGAGGCTATCAGTAAAGATTGAGTAGATTAATAAACTCATAAAATTCTTTACCTCCTTTTTCAATGTCAGAGCCATTCAGATTAATCCAAAGTAAAAGAGAAGAGAAATAATTTTCCAAATAACTTTTCCTTAAACTATCAAGATAACGGAGATCAATCTGCTATGTATAGCACAAAATAACCAAATAACTTATATTTTTATATGACTTTACCTTCTTAATGCCAATGTTATTCTTCTCCTTTGCTATTGATTTCACAGTGTTGCTTTATACAATACTTTGGCCCAGCAATTCTTTTAGATCACATTAATCTTCTCACATAAACACTTCTACTTAGAAATAAAAGTCATAATAATGCACTGAAACCACTACAATTCCTGGATAATAGATATGAAAGGGGTTGGGCTAAAATAGCATTAACATCCTTTAACTGAAATCAATTTAGCACATTTTAATGCTCAGAATTTTTCATTCATATTGAAATGAAAATTCCTCAAAATGTGCTGTCTCCAATTGCAGAAAAAGTCATTATAGATAGAAATGTATGATATCTATTCATATCTAACATATATTTTAAATTTCAAGATGTGACAGTATGAATATATTTTTTTCTTTTCCTTTATAAGTTATTTTAAAACGTTAAGTCAAGTTTGAACTATAAGCATCATACATGTCTTTGTACTGCCTAATAAATTATGCTACTGTACTTTTTTAAAAAGTATTTTTAATAAGTAAAGAATCTAAATGAAAATGAATCATAGCTTGCACCACTGCTGACAAAATGAGTTTGCATAAAAAGAATATGTATTAATATTGCATAAAGTGACCTTTAGGGAATAAAGAATGTGGTCATAGTTTTTATAAAAAGAATAATTTTCTGAGTTAATCTAAGGAACAGTTTTGTGTTCTTTCATTCTGTTCCATTAAATACTATCACATTTAAAATGCCAAAATGAAAGGTTCATATTAAATTATTGTTTATCACATTTTAAAGAACATACCAGCCTTTCACAGCCCTTTTTCAACTCTTCATCATTCTCTTTGAATGCATCAAATGAAGATTAAGTTTCTTTGTGTTCTTTCTAGCATGTTTTCTAGTCTTTTAGGTTCAGACTCTACTCCTGCCATTAGCTAATTGTGTTGTACCATAAAAAAAAGGACAGGCAACATGTCAAAACATGTCAGTTACCTTCCTCTTGTATTCTTGGGGCGAACTTTCCAAACTTTGCTCACTTCATATTCTCTACAGTGTAAAACTGCCGCCAGTGAGCCCAGTCTGTGAAATGTTGTGCTAATGAATATATTTGAAAAGCATATATTTCAAAATTATAATTATTAAGGAAGTAGAGATCTCTGAGTAGGCAATTTGAGGTAAGTTCTCCTGGACTCTCATTGGAAAATTCAGTAGCAAAAGTGAACATTATTTTAGGCCGCAGGCAAAACCTTAGTATCCATACGGCATTATGGAAGATGGGGAGGTCTGAGGCTCCAGGAACGGGTTCGCCCATCAGAATAACTACTGCTCTCAAGAACTATTAGAATCAACTATTTTGGAATTTTGCAGTCCACTCAAACACTTGCAGTATCCAAAAGAATATTTGATGAAGGGAGAGGCTGGTCATATTCAGTAAAGTTCAGCGTTTCCCATGGCGGCTCTCACTCCCCAGCCTCACAGCGGACAGCTCGTTGGTACCAGGGTGGGCAACAAGAGCAGTGTCCTCCAAAAACTGTGCAATGCGTGATTTGATCTGCTCAGTGGAGCAGACCCCAGAAGAACCAGCGCAGAGCCTGATCATCTCTTCAACACCTTTGGGCTGAAGAGACTTCCAGGTGGCATCTGTCCAAGAAATTTAAGGAGACAGGGCACTAAAAAATAGGAGTTCAGACATTCAGAGCAATCTCTGTCAGGATACTGGCTGTCATGGAAGTAGGGGAACAGAGATCTGTGATCACACATGATGAGTGAGATAGTCTTCGCAAAAGTAGTTTGGAAAAGTCACCAAACAAACATGACTGCAGCTCTTAGCAACAGCAACAAAAGAGAAAAACACAATAATGCCTGCGAGCCTGGGAGAATTCTGACATCGAGTCAACTCATTACCAGATTTAAAATGCCCACTTATTAAAAAAATATAATTCATACAAAGAAACAGGAAATTGTTGCCAATTAAAGGAAGGAATGACAGGAACAAACCTTAAAGCAGCCCAGACATTGGACTTAACTAGATAGAGTAAGACTTGAAATGAACTGTCTTAAAAATGCTCAGGAAGTTAAAGTGTATGGATTGTTCTTTTGAGGTTGATAAAATAGTTCAAAACTCAGCAGAGTGCTAGCTTCACAACAATGTGAGTACACAGCTGCATTTTGAAGTGGTTAATTGTGATATGTGAGTTTTACCTCAAACCAATCCTAAACAAATGAATCCTAGTATCAGAGAGGCTGCTACAACAATAGAATCAATTATTTATACTCAAAATTGAATTAAAAATAATTACAATGGAAAGTAATATTGTTAGATAAAAAATGAGCTCATACCAATGAACAAAATGGGTAAAGAATATGGATAGATGATTATAAATAGAACAATGTAAGTGGTCAGTATCATATCAAAAATATTCAAATTCTCCCAATTAGGTAGATGTAAAGCTAAATATCACGAATTGCTGATTGGAGGGGTTATAAAAGAGATGCATTCAGATGCTGCTTGTGGGAAAATGTTTTGGGAAAAAAATTAGCAAAATATATCAATAATCTTTCAAATATTTACACACTTGGACTTAATAATCCACTTCTACATTTCTAAACTAAATAAAGAAATTTGGGTAAAAATGCTTTCTTACAAAGATACATGACACTTATTTATAAATAACTTATTAGAAGAGTTATACAAATTATAACATTGTGTGATGCAATATGAAGTTATCAAAACTATATTTTAAAGGTTATTTATGAAATAATAATTAATATTATGCTAAGTAAAATATATGCCTATGTAAGACTTTAAGTGTATACAAAGATGCTGGTGCTAGTTCATATTTTAGCTATAAACACGCATGTGTACATAGAAAAATGCTGAAAGTGCATAAAATATCACTAGTGTTTATTTCTAATGAGTGTAATAATGGAGTAATTTTTATTTTTTTCTTTTTAAATTGCATATTAATTTGGGGTGGGATCAAAAGCTTATAATCTTAATATTGTCCAAAGAAATACTTTTTTCTTTATGACGCAAATTTTATGAATAAGCACTGAAATAAAATCAATGATAATAATAGCTTGCATTTCATTTATAAATGAAAGCAGCATGGTTTTTTTTTTTTTTTAAGGTATATTTTATTGCTTATGCTATTATAGTTGTCCCACTTATCCCCCCTTTGTGCTGACACTCTTATGGGAACCCCTTTGTAGGCAACTATCTCCTTTTCTCTTCTTGTTTTTAAGATTCTCTTTTTATCTTTATCCTTTGGCTTTTGAATTATGATATGTCTTGATGTGGTCCTCTTTGGATCCAACTTGTTTGGGATTCTCTGTGCTTCCTGGACTTGCATGTCTATTTCCTTTTCCAAATTAGAGAAGTTTTTTTTTTTTTTTTTTAACTACCCTTCAGATAACTTTTCAGTTTCTTGCTCTTTTTCTTCTCCTTCTGGCATCCCTGTTATTTGGGTCTTAGTACTTTGGGAGATGTCCCAGAGCCTCCTTATACTTTCCTTTTTTTTTTTTTTTAATTCTTGTTTCTGCTCTGGTTGAATATTTATTTCTTCCTTATGTTCCAAATCTTTTATTTGAATCCCAGCTCCCTTACCTTCATTGTTGGTTCCCTGTGGGTTCTTATTTCACTTAGTGTAGCCTTCATTTCTACATTTATGTTGTTGCATTACTCAATGAGTTCTCTGAGTATACTGATTACCAGTGTTTTCAACTCTGCATCTGATAGTTTGGCTATCTCCATGTCATTTAGGTCTTTTTCTTGGGGTTTTGCTCTGTTGTCTCATCTGGGCCTTATTTCTTTATCTCCTCAATTTAGCACCCTCCTTACTTTGTTTCTGTGTATTAGATAGAGCTACTTTGACTCCCTGTCTTAGTAGTGTGGCCTATGTAAAAAAGGCACCTGTAAATTCTGTGGTGCGGAGCCTTAGGTAATTGCCAGGGTGGAGCAAACAACTTCACTACTCTGAGGGTCTGTGTGGGGGCCTGGGAGAGGGAACGATGTCACTACCTGGCTTCTGGAGGTTTGCTGGGCACTTGGCCATTTCCAGTCACCTCACCCACTTCCTGTATGCAACTAGCACCCTTCCGGTTGCTCTTCTGGTAGTGAAACCTAGAGTGGGTGGGGTTGCATGTGTTCTAAGTCTGTGCAGGCCTTTTAAGCAGTGAAAATCTAGAAGTTTTTTCCACTGCCTCAACCTTTACAGCCAGAGGTAATGGGGATTTTTCTTCCTGGCACTGGAACTTTGGGCTGTGCAGTCTGGTCTGGGGCTGGCATTGTTCATTCACAAGATACCCCTCCCAATTTTTATCCACCATACGTGAATATGGGGCCCTCTGGTCCACTGCCACCACTGCCTCTCCATGCCTATCTGCCTCTCCACCAGTCTGCTACTCTGCCTCTCCTACCAGTCAGGGTGAATGTGACCTTTTTAAATCTTTGCTTGCCAGATTTCCATACAGGGTGAGTTTCTAATGGTTCTGGATGTCATTTGTTTTGATGTCTGATTATAATTATTTCTATGGTTGCCCAAGGAGGCCAAGTGTATTTGCCTATGCCTCCACCTTGACAGGAAGTGGGCATTGTGTTCATATTCTCCATTATTACCTAATGTACTTTCAAAACTATTTTATAATGACCCATTTTGACTTCCATGATCAGAAAATAATTAACAATATTTTTAAAACAAAGTTAAATGCAGATTTCTGGCATCCACTAATGACAAAGTAGGTTGTATCAACTGAGTCTCCTGTTGATAAACAATATAATCTCTAGGCAAGGGTGTCCAACAATTAACTGAAGCCACTGTAGAATGAATAAAATCATGAAAACATTTGGGGAGGTTCAATCCTTAAATGCAAGAATATATAAGGAATGAAAATTTTAGTTATATAGCTTTCCCCTTCAAACACTGCATCATCCATGTAGTGACCAAATAGAACTTGATTAAAAGATGTTACAGGAGACATGTTTCTTGAGGTGTTGAGAGATAAAATTTGGGACTGCAATGAGGGGAGCTGGAATTTGAGGGAGAAAATATCAGAATGACAGGAACTCCAGAGTAAGAGCTCCAAAATATGCATAGAAGCGCCCATAAAATCCTTCACAGACTGCTAAATTAAGTAAGAGTCCAAAATCTTAAAGAAGGAACAACAAATACAAGGTGAAAAATCCAAGCTCAGCTATCAGCAGTTACTCATTATAGACAAGGGAGAGTTTGGAGTTTGAGTCCCACTAAAGTAGGGAGTCTTGTTAGCACATTAGACTTTCCATTGTATTCCCAGCAATTCTCAAGTAAGAAGAAAAAGTCATGTCCATAAACTAAGGTGTTCACCCAATAAATAAAGCCATAACTGAAATGTTACAAAGTAAGAAATCCACATAGTTATAAAGCTCAGCAGATACTAAGAAATGATTGTAGTAACAGTCACACTTAAGCATATTTTTCATTATAAGGAGACTGTGTTAGTTTGAATACATACTGTAATCTCTAGGGCAATAATTAACACTCAATGAAAACAAAAGAGGTATGTCTAACTGACCTGTAGTGCACAGAGAATGGCATACCAAAAAAAAAAAAAAAGAGAGAGAGACTGAAAAGACTTGAATAAAGACAGAAAAAGAGGAACAAAGAACAGAGGGCATGACAAAATGATTCTAAACCAAATACCCTGGACAACATGATATGCATTTAACTGATTATACACTGAGAATTTAAAGGCAGATATATTCAAGCTAAAAAAAAAAAAAATAGGCAACTGGGAAAGGATGGAAAGTGAAAGTATAAAAAAGATGCAAACAACCCTGACTGTTGTAGCTCAATGGATTGAGTGCAGGCCTGTGAACCAAAGGGCCCTGGTTTGATTCCCAGTCAGGGCACATGCCTGGGTTGCAGGCCAGGTCTCCAGTTGGGGGCATGCTGGAGGCAACCACACATTGGTGTTTCTCTCCCTTTCTCCCTCCGTTCCCCATTCTTTAAAAATAAATAAATAAATCTTTAAACAAAGATGCAAACACTAAGTATAAGCAAGCTTATGAGTATTAACTGTAATAAATGTATATTTTATGATGATGAAAGAGCAAGCGGATTAATAAAATCCAACAATCTAAAATGCATACTGACTCTAACTGGAATTCAAAATATGCCTGACAGACCTGTCAGCTATGGAGCACGGGGGAGGGGGAGCTTAGGGGGCAGCAGAACTGTGCTGGAAGTGAAAGGGACTCACGCATGTTAACAATAATGTGTGGTGACTGCAGGGTGTGGGGAGAGGAGTGTTAGCGGGGTAAATGGTAGTGGAAAAAATACAGCAAATTTTTTTGAAGAAGGAATAAAAAAACTTTCAAAAATTAAAAAAACAAAATATGCGTACTACACATTTTCAGAAATACAAAGAGAAATAAATAAATCCATGCTCACAGTAGCAGATTTTTAACATGTCCCATTTTAGTAGGTGTTAGACAAGCCAACACATTAGTAAGCATATAGAAAATTTGAACCACATTACTATCTAATGTGACCTGAAAGACATTGATAGAACACCACATCTGTTAACAAGGCAATACACAAGGGTGTGCTTTAGAATATGTTAACAGTTTGAAAGTCTGCTTGTATACTCTCCAACCACAAGGGAATCAAAGTGGTAATAAACACTATTAAGATAGCTAGAAAACTATAAGTAATTTGAAAAAAAAAAGATAGAAAAGTCCAAATATAGAGAAAGTAAGCAGCCCACTTCCAAATACTCTAAAGATAAAATAAAAATCACAAAGGAAATTGTGTGTGTGTCTAGTGTGCACATGTTTGTATGATTTACAGGAATGATAATAAAACAATCTGCGCATATTTGTGACATTCAGCCAAAAGAGTGCTTAAGAGTAAATGCATATCTTTAAATGCTTATCACAGGAATTAAGAAAGGCATAAAGTCAATAACCTAAGAACATGTAAGTGAATGGAGAACTATAACATGATTATAGACTGCAAATCTTACGATAGTCATGCTACCCAAATTAATCTGTAAATTTGACCTAATCCCATTCAAAATTCAGCACACCTTCTTATAGAAAATTCACATGAAAATTTAACATACCCAGAATAACTAAAACAATTATTGGAAAAAACACTTAAGAACTTAACTTCGTCCAAATTAAAGGCTTACTATGAAGCTACATTAATCAAGACAGTGCAGTGATTTTTGCAAGAATGGATATATAAACAAATGGAACAAGAGACAGTCCAGTATATAGTCATAGCTATACGTCCAACTGATTTTACTCAGGTGGAAACATAATGCAATGGGGAAATAGTAATCATTTTAACAAATAATGTCTGATTAATAATAGTCTCTTTTTTTTATTTTATTTTTCAATCAGCTGACACCTTTAAGAGTTGTTCTTCCCTTTACAACCCAGTACTCTTCTGCTTTTCTCCCCTATCTAGGGAAACTGATAAAACAATCTCAGGTGCTTCCTCCTTCATTTGATATGGAAACCATATGCAGAAACGCTCACATTGCCTCTATCTGCTGAAGACTATACAAACTCCAAGCAACAATGTTTAGGAAACAGAAAACACTCCCTTGAGATTAAAAAGCATTGTTCGTGTTGATGATGTGGAGTAATTGGAACTCTAACCCAACCATTTTGAAAACACTTTAGCCAAACCTTATGTAGTTAACTGTATCCCACCCTATGATATCACTGAGAGATATTTATCAAAGATAAAGGGAAATGCACATCTGCAGGTGATCTGTACACAAATGATTATTTTGGTTTTATTCATCAAAACAAAAATGAATTTAACTCGAACATGCATCAATAGGTCAAGGAATACACAAACTGTGATGCACTTATTCAGCAGTAAAAGGAACATATAACAATATAGATACAATATAGATAAATCTCTATAGAAATCAACTCTATGTAGAGGTCTACTTACTATATGCTTATATTATTTCATTTACATTAGATTCTAGAGCAGGCAAAATGAAGCTTTGGAGGTAGAAATTACATAGTTGCTGTTGTGGTGGGGGGGGTCAGAGATTAGGAGTGAAAAAGGCCAACATTCTAGGGCGATGGACTGTGGATTATGCATTTGTCAAAACTAGTGTAAATGTACAATTCAAACTTACGCCTTTTATTTATGTAAAGGATTCTTCAATTAAAAAAACGAAAAATTGACAAAAAGCCTAAGAACACAGATAGATTATAATTTTTCCCATGAGCATTATGACATTTTGGCAATATTCCCACCTAAAAATATAATAGCAATATGATTAAAGGTGCACAACAAGGTTCGAACAAAGTACAAAAGTTATGAGTTCTCTCAGCTGTCCGTATAGGAAGGGTTGGCAGCACGTTGATCACCTGCCATGAATGGATTTGAATATTAACAAAATCCATCCTTTTAATACTCATGCACTAGATTAAAATGCCGTTTGCCTAATTGTGTGCATTTTTCAAAATTTATTCTTCCAGATTTCCTTGTCTTCCATATTAATAAGGTACATATTTCACCAAGAGATGGCCTGTTGATACACTAACCATATATTCTCCAACTTCAAAAATATCCACACTGAGGAGAAATAAAAAAGAGTGTTAGTATTAGTTTAAGCAGCTTCTTGAATTAACTAGTGTTATCTGAAGCTTTTTTCACACCAGTGCCAGAGATCACGGCCAGGTTAATTTTGTAATCAGCCCTCCTAAATTCACTTTACCAAAATAACTCTTCTTTTATATGCTTTTCACTGGAACTTCTCAACAGATTTTCTTTGAATAATAAACTCTAGTTATAAAAACAAAGTCCATTCGTCCCTATACATAAAACAGACCAGTGGTTGCCAGGGGTAGTGGTGGAGACTTATCATATAATCTGATATCTTGGCTGAAAAGGAGCATGAGGGAAATTTGTGGTTTATCAAAATGTTCTCTACTTGATTGTGGGGTTCTTTCATTTTTCAAAATTCATAGAACTGTATACCTAAAAATTGAGGGAATATGTGAACATAATTTAAAAAAATCAAAGTTTGATTAAAGCCGATGCTCTGCATTCTGATGACAGTTTTCCCAAGAAGTTACATATAAAATGCCATACATCTGTTAATTTTTACTATTGCCTGTCAGCCTGGGAAATTGGTATACGATGTACACAAAACTGAAGTAAGACACAGGAAGGCATGGCTTGGTATCTCTCATTTTAAAAGTAAACACACAAGTAAGTAAATATATAAATAAATAATTACCTCAATATCCTACTGAATATTTCCTATATCATTCTTACGTTTAGCAAAAAACAATTGTTTTAAGCTACACTAATGTATACATTTCATCGAAAGAAGAAACAATTGAGTTTGATTTTTTGCTAAATGATTTAAAAAATAGAAATATAACAATACAAATAAATCTGTCATATTGCTTAGCCTATTGCTAGGAATATCAAATTTATTACTTATAGGAAAAAAGGATATACATTTATTCTATGTATTAGATTTTTTTATTCATAAATAAATTACCCTTTAAAACAGGTTTTCCCAATGTGCCCTATAAATTTAAGTATATTTGTGACTTTAAGAAATACTAGGTTAATCCTAATTGAGCAAGTTATCCTGAAGTTTTTAGTGAATAGTCAGGAGAGCACAATAGTTTACCATACAGTCATTAAAAACATTCTTACAGAGTATCTAGTCATCTAAAATTCTGTAAAATCATTTTCAAATTACCTGTTAATTATCCTTCTGTATTAATATTAACTAATACTCTTAACAGAATATTATTTCATGAAATTAATTAGGAAATTAGTTGGCTCAGAATTCAGGGTAACATTGTTAAACAGGAAATTATTCAACTTTGGGATTAAATTGGAAATGGATCTAGTGGGAGACATTAGTTTTATTCTGAAGGGCTACAAGAAAAATGAAGAGGAGGTTTACTATATTTACATCAAAGTAATTCTGCATTTGAAGAGTAATAGGCAGTCATATGCAGGAAGAGGAATATCCATATTGGTTTGACTGGTATGATTTTTTTCCTTATGAGGTGATGCATTACTGTAATGGTTGGCCAAAAAATAAGAAAAAGAATTGCAGTAAAATTCCTACATTTAAATAAATTGAATTGTTTCTTTATGTACTAAAAGAAAAATGAATCAAATAAAAATTCTATTTATTTTAATATTTTTCTGACGGCCTTTGATTTTACAAAGGTGCACTCCATCAGTTAGTGTGAGATGAGAGTGCTCTCTGCTCTCAAACTTACACTTAAATTCTCATTTGCATGTGCAGCCAACATTACTTGCATGACTTGCATACCTACTCTAAATAAACGTAATCAATGCCAAGCATTATAAATGGCAGAATAAATTACATATGTCTTGGGGATTTTATCCTAAATTCCCTTGATTTAAACCTACAAAATCAGACTAAATACTATTTCTATGGACTTTAATATTTATTTATCTACAAGTCACAGGAACACATTCATCCTGAAAGTGCTTTATTATAAAAATTCATATAAGTAATGTATGTTTTTAAATTACAAAGCTCCTTCTAATCTTGTTTTCATAATGAAATTTATTTAAGTCTAATATAAGCATAATGTAGAGTAATGTTTCTTCTGTATCACAAAATGAATGTGGAAAATATATTCATTATTTCTTCTTCGGCAGATCTCTTTTTAATCTTGGACCTATAGACAGAGTGATTTTTTTTCTCTGACTGCACTTATGAGAATTCCAAACTAATTTTCAGTCAGATGAGTAGTCTTTAAAAATATGGTTTTATCATATTCTGCAGCCTCCTTAACTTCCCAAGTGTGCTCCCTTTCAATTCCCAGTATTACCGAATGTGAGACAGAATATGTGCATATTGAAACTCTCTGAACAAAGATATTTTATAAATATTCTTTATTTGCTGCAAACTCTTTTTATCCAATGTTCCCAGTTTTTACATTGTTTCGTACATTAACTTTAATTTTTATAGATGGAGCAGAAGTATAATTCGATAAGCAAAACACCTTCTCTTTGATTAAGTGTAAACTTCGATGACTTCAATATAATTTCTCATTTGTAAGACTAGTTCTTTTCAATATCTAAAAACTGAGTTGTTTAGAAATAATCCAGATGGCAATGTAAGTATCTGTGGAGGAGGTAAATAGTTTCATATGTTTTAGAGAAATGATGCAAAGAAACTTAACAGCAAATCCAAAATAAAAAGACTTTATCTCCCAAAATGTTTTTTTATATTATTTAGCATTTTAATTTCTTTGCATTTATTCAGCATTGCAGTTTCTTAAATCTTTTTCCTCCAATTTGAACATTTTTGTTTTGCTCTCTTATGCTTTGTTTCTCTTTGGCACAGGAATCCCATAAAACATGATTATACTTAATTGAGACATTAAAGCCTGGAGTTTCAGACTTGCACTTTAAAGACACTGTCAGGAGTCACAGTACAACTGAGGTGCCCTTTGTGCCTTGGCTGGGCCTGGGTACTGGCCTGCTCTTCTTGAGCCTCTGGGAATGAACACGTAGGGCTACAACCAGGCACACCCCACGAGCATATTTAATCTGGTAACACTAACCTTCATATGTACCGCCAATGCAAATGCGTATATATGTTGTTCTGCGCTTCCCAGAGTTCTTTATCTTTATTTTGTATTGTTTTTAACTTACAGTTTTCCCACCTTTTTTCCCACTGCTCAGTTCTAAATTGTTCAGTAAAAATATATTTAAAAACAGTATAACAAGTTTTATAAGCAGTTATTATTTTACAAGTGATTGACTAACCTATATAATTTTCTTCATTCAAAGAAGAGATTTTTGAAGAAAAAAAATAATTCTTTTCCACTTTATCCTTGAGAATGGTATTAGGTACTTTTTATTATAAAGGCATTTTATAAAATCAATAGATAATTTATTTAAAAAAACATTTATTTTATAAGTACGATAGTTATAGATACATGTCATGATGAATGTGGCCTAAAATGTACAGTGTGACGTGTTTTGCAAAGGTATCCAGTGTAAGTTCATATCATATTAAAATATAAAAATTGTGATAACCACACCCAAAGTTACCTTGTGTCTTTTTTATATAGTCATTTCCTTCTCCATCTCCAGTCTCTGCTAACCAACCATTGATTTTTTTTTTCTGCTCCTAGTTCTTTTTTTGCTTTTTTCCATAGAATCATATCAATAGAACTATACAATGTGTGATCTTAATACAAAGCTTTTGGGATTCATGAATACCTAAAATATTGTTTTTCAAATGTCTGATTGATGTTCATTTGTATTGCTTTCATTTTGGGACATAATGAATAAAGCTGCTGTGAGCATTAGTATAGACATCTTTGGATCGGCATATGTTTATAATTTTTGGATGAAAAACAGAGTAGACATGCTGGACTGAATGGCATGAGATATATTTAACTGAATAAGAAACCCAAACTGTTTTCCAAAGTTGCAATGACATTTTGAATTACCATCAGAAATGGGTAAGACTTCCAATTGTTCTACATCATTTTTATCTATTTGGTATCTTCAAACTTTTAATTTTAAGTCACTCTAAAAGGGATGTAGTGACACTGTATTGTTGTATTGTTTTCCATTTCTTTAAAACTAATGAGGTGAGCATCTTTTCACCCTGTTATTTGTTATATCTATATCTTATTTGGACAAGTTTTGCTCAATTTTATTTTTGCTCATTGTTACTGAGTTGCTTGTCTTCTTATAATGACTTGTAATAATTTTTTATATGTCTGGAAAAAAGTTCTTTTTCAGATATGTGTTTTGCAAATTAAAATGTATTGTTTACCTTTTATGCTCATTGTTAGTATTTTTTTCAAAAAAACAGAGGTTTTAATTTTTGTGAATTCCATCCAGTCTATCCTTTTATTTTCTAATACAGTATGCTTTTATGTGTTATCTAATTGTGTGACTCAAGGTCATAAACATTTAACATGGCTTATTCTTGGCATTTTATAATTGCAGTTGTTCCATTTATGGGTAAAATCCTTTTCAGTTAATTATTGTATTGTGTGTGATGTAAGGTCAGACTGAGATTCATTATTTTCTTTTAACATTTTTGTGCATTTTTCTTTATTGCATGATGGGCTATTCTTCTCTCATACAATTACATGACAACTCTTTTCTGAAAATAAATTAACCAGATATGTTTGGGTCTATTCATGGACTTTCTATTCTGTTACTTTGTTATATTTTTTATCTATAAGTCAAAATCATGCAATCTTGACCTCTATACATTTATAGTAGGTCTAGAAACCAGTATGTTTTCCCATTTGTTTTTTTTTTTCTGGATCATTTTAAATAACAGAATAATATACTTAAAATGATAATCTATGACAGGATCAAAGGAATACAGAAAAAGTACCATCAACTACACAAAAATATTGATGAATATAATTAAGAATGTAATGTATATATTATTGATGGGTTAAGAAAAGACTGTATCATTCAGAGTTCTTCAGAGAAACATCAATTATATATATATATAAATTGCCTATTAATTTATATATAGTTGCCTATCAATGATATAATTGATCTATCATCTATCTATAGAGAAAGAGTCATTCTATATATAGTGAGGAGAGCTCTATATGTAGATATTTATGTATAATATATAAATACATATATAATAACACATATAAATATATATTTTATATGATATATACATACTTTATATATTATCATGTTATATAAAATGAGATTTATTATAAGGAATAGGGTCACAGAGTTATAGGCTAAGAAGTCCCAAGATCTGCTGTCTGTAAGCTTGAGACCTAGGAAAATTGGCAGAATATTTGAAAAGCTGAGAACTAGAACATAAGTTGTAGGGATTTCAATCCAAGTTTGAAGTCCTGGGAACCAAGAATGCAAGCGGTAGGTCGAGATTAATATTCCAATTCAACCAGTTAACAGAGAACAAATAATATTATTCTGCCTCTTTTTTCTATTCAGCCTCAACAGACTGGATGATGCCGCATTGACAATTGGGAGGTCCATCTGCTTTACTTAGTGTACCAATTCATATGCAGACCTCTTTGGGAAATGCCCTCATAGGTAGAGCCAGTAATAAGGTTTAACCAGATAGATATCTGGGAGGCTCAAGACAAAGCCAATTTGCCACAAAAGACACCAAAGAAAGTCACAATATAAAGAAGAGAACTATCGATAAGATTAAAGAAATATTTTAATACACCAAGATAAAATTCAAGAAATACTAAAATTAAGGGAAGTCTATTGGGCCCTTATCAGGTTGGTTTATTAAATACCATTCAAAACACACAATGGAAACATGTAACAGACTGACAGCAGCCAGAGGGGAGGGGATAACGGTGAGGGGATAACGGTGGAAAGAAGGGGAGGGGTCTAGTCAAAGAACATGTATGAATCACCCATGAACATGGAAATGGTTTAGGGATTGAATGTGGGGGTAGAGGCTCCCACATTCTGGGGGCTGGGTCGGGGAGGGCAAAGGGGAAAAAATTGGAACAACTTTAGTAGAAAAACAATAAAAAATAAAAAAATAAACACAAAATGCCATATAACGATGATATTTCATAGAATTGTACACATGAATCCTATATAATCTTATTCACCAATGTCACTATAATAAATTTAATTTTTAAAAACCTGCATAGAGAAATCAATTCCCACACTAGGCCTCCATTATTGCTATATACACACATTCTCACCAGAATGTAACATTGTGTGATTTTGGCTATGAGTAGCAGAGAACATAATAACACAATGGCCTTACCTATCTCAAACTTAATTTTTCTGTATAACAAGGTATCAGCAGGTGGGCATTTCCAGTGGTTCAGTGATAATACAGGGTTAATTTATGTCCATGATATTTTTGGTTGGCCCTCATGGGACAAAAGAGTTTTCAGGCATTTAAGCAGAACGAAGGTGGAAGAAAATATCTTTTCCAGCATGTTGTCCTTTTAAATCTCATTGGTCAAACTGATTCATATGCCTACCAAATTCAGCCCAATCACTAGCAGTTGCAGGTTGAATTCCCAGTAGCTGCTGAGATAGAAATTAATATGCAGGACGTTCATTACAGAGTGCTCTTGGGAATACTTATAGAAAGGGAAGGAGAGGAAACGGGATTGAACAGAAGGTACAGTTGGGCTCCTCTGACCCATGGCACATACGATAGCCTTCAGAGTTTTCCAAGACAGGGTGAAGACTGTGGACTTTAATTCAATCAGACAGCTTAAGGACCAAAGGCGCTCCTGCCGAAAGAGGCCTGACCTTGGGGGAGCCATCTGTCTTGAGCCAAAGCAACTCCCAAAGAGGGCTGCTAGCTGGAGTACCCATTAGCACTTCCAAAAGCTGAGAGAAGAGGTCCTTCATTTGTGAAAAATGTTCTGGGTTGTGAATCACAAAGAACAAAAAGAGGAAGAAATTATAATATTTATGATTCATGCACTGTGGCTACAAGAAGGTACTGTTTTCTTGAAAGCAAAAGCTCTCTATCCCATACGTATGCAGTTCAAGGGAGGAGCTGGCTGTTTGAAAACCCAGGAAACACAGAGAGTCTCAAAACAAGTTGGATCCAAAGAGGACCATACCAAGGCACATCATAATGACAATGCCAAAGGTTAACGATAAAGAGCGAATCTGAAAAGCAGCAAGAGAAAAGCAGAGTTACCTACAGAGGAGTTCCCAAGAGACTGCCAACTGATTTCTCAAATGAAACTTCGCAGGCAAGATGGGACTGGTGAGAGGTATTCAAAGTGGTGAGAAGCCAGGACCTACAATCTAGTTTACTCTAACTGGAAAAACTATCACTTAGAATGGAAGGGCAGATAAAGTGCATCCCAGATAAGGTAAAGCTAAAGGATTTCATCATCACCAAGCCTTTATTATATTAAATGTTAAGGAGACTTGTAAGAAAAAGAAGAAGATCCAAACTATGAACATTAAAAAAGCAACAAATTCACAACTATCAACAACTGAATCTTAAAAAACAAAACAAAACAAAACAAAAACAAAAACAAAAACAACCTTCAGCAAACAACCAGGACAGGAACAGAATCATAGGTATGGAGACCACATGGAGGGTTACCACAGGGAGGGAGAAGGGATACATTGGGGGAAAGTACAGGGATTAAAAAAGCATAACTGAAAAAAAATTAAAAAGCATAATTTGGTAGGTGCAAAATAGACAGGAGGATGTTAAGAATAGTATCAGAAATGGAGAAGCCAAAGAACTTGTGTGTACATCCAATGGGCATGAACTAAGGGGGGGTTGGTTGCTGGAGGAAAGAGGGATACTGGACAGAGGGAGGAAAAGGGAGAAAAACTGGGACAACTGTAATAGCATAATCAAAAATATATACTTAAAAAAAAGAAAGACAATCTCTCTCCCTCTGTCTCTCTCTCCCCCAACACTAATACATACTGAATACACTAAGTAGCCAGAAGAAGGTCTAAAACTACTATACGCAAAGTTCTATTGTTAATAAGGCCTGTGAGGGAAGCAGTCCAGAGCTATAGGTCATATTGGAAATTACCCACCCTGAGGTAAAAAACAATTATGAGGAGAAAATATATATCACGTAATAACTCAAAACTTTGTCCCAATGTAGTAATTTTTTTGTCAGCCACTGTAACAATTCCACCACAGACATTTTCTCGGTGTCTGAATTTGTCAAATTATTTTATATTTTTGTGTCTTAATATTTTTTCTGTTCATCAGAATACAATACCAAGTTGGTAGGATCATGGTATAAATAAATATATAATTACATAAATATATATAGTATCATATATAATTAAAAACTCAGTAAAATTAATTACCTTATCTTCTATGAATATCCTTAACATCTCCATATATTTTTTCAGTTTCTAGCACTGCACTAAGATTTTTTTCAAAAAAGAACTAAGTGAGAGGGAATTTCAGGGGAAAGGGGAAGTGTTTGCAGGAACAAGTATAAAGGACACATGGACAATAACAAGGGGGGTGGAAATGGGAGGGAGGTGGGGAGGGTGGGGGATGGGTTGGGATTGGGGTAAAAGGCAGAAAATTGTACTTGAACAACAATTAAGAAAAGAGAAGAAAAGAAAAGAAAAAAGAAAAAAGAAAAGAAATATTTTTAATGCTCATTCAAGGATATGTTTATTGATTATTTTATATAGATAGAAAGAAAAATATTGATGAGAGAGAAACATTGATGGATTACCTTCCATACATGCCCTAATTGGAGATAAAACCCACAAGCTAGGTGTGTGCCGTGACTAGGATTGAAACCACAGTCTTTTGGTGCACAGAATGATGCTCCAACCAACCGAGCCACCTGGCCAGGGTAGAAAAAAATAATTGAAAATTTAAAAATTATTTACTCATAGAGTATATTCTTGTGTCTTATTTGTTCAAGCATTATCCTAAATTTGTCCTTATTTTTAAACTGATATTTCTAGGATTCTTTCCTCCACCAAACTAGACATCTGTAACTCTGTACTTTCCATATTTTATTAGCATATCCTCCCAATTTTTAAAAGATTTTATTTATTTATTTTTAGAGGGGAAGGGAAGGAGAGAGGGAGAGAAACACCAATGTGTGGTTGCCTCTCATGCATCCCCTGCTGGGAATTGGCCTGCAACCCAGGCATGTGCCCTGGCTGGGAATCGAACCACGATCCTTTGGTTCGCAGTCCTGTGCTTAATCCACTGAGCTACACCAGTCAGGGCTCCTCCCAATTTTTTATGTGCATTTTGATTCTCTCTTCTTTTTGTTCTTATTACTACTATTCTAAGTTGGGGTACACTCATTACGATTTTATACTACTGTAATAGTTTCCTTACTAGTCCTTAGCTGTAAGATAGCTCTTGTTTTCCTTAAATAATTATATATGTGTGTATGTGTGTATATATATATAATGGTATACACACATATACACATACACACACATACAATCCATTATAATTTTGCCATATTAATTTAAGATTAAATTCTTCATTGGAATGATGTTGTGTATGAAATGATGTACACTTTCCTTTTTATTGAATTTATCAGGGTGATGTTGGTTAATAAAACTACAGATTTCTAGTGTACATTTCTATGATATATCTTCTGTATACTGCATCTTGTGTTCACTACCCAAAGTCAAGTCTCCTTCCATCAGCCTTTGTTTTTTCTTTACCCTCTTTTACTTCGCTATTCCTCTTTTAACACAAGAAGTGAGAGTTTTCATTTACTGGCCTCTGTATCCATTATCAGTTTTATCTCTATTCTCGTCATCCTTCACATATTAAATTTCAGCAATACAAATCTTCATGTAATAACTTAAGCACATGCCATACTCTGTCTTTATCCTGTTCCTTTCTTCATAGATATTAATCTTATTTCTCATGAAATGTAAACAGACATAAACTATATGTGCTTAAGACAGTTTTAGGATGATGTAGAGACATGAAAAGTACTTTCTGAAACCATTTGTGCTTAATTTTTGGTGAACGTTCTTTATTGAAGCTGGTTAAAATATACCTTCTACCTTTCTTGTATCTGCATAAGTAATACAAATTCGACTCTGAATTTTAATTGTCATGCTGTAGTTAGAAATATTTCTGCTTAGTCCCAGATACATAATGGAGAAGAAATATTCATAAAACAACTTATCTGAATTGATTCTAACTTTAAAATTTGTAACAAGTTTTTAGTAACTCATAAATAACAGAAGGCACTGAATCTTCATATTAATCCTAAATATCCTTTTCTTATTAAAACTTGCGAGAAAGTACACAATTTCCAAACAGAAGGCAATCTAGCCCTTTTTGTACTTAGAATATTACCCATCAGTCCAGACAGGCAGCTTCCTTAATTGCTTTGATGTAAAAACAAAACAAAATAAAACAATTTATGTGCTTTTTAATGAGTTTCATTTCCTTTTAAGTTTTTTCTTATAAAATCATGCAGCAGCATAGTCAAATGAATTATCCACATAGCAGACTCCATTCTTTCTTCTTTTATCAATAAAACTAAATCCCTTAAGACTCAGACTCAGCGAGGCAAATTGTATAGAAAATTGTATGTTGGTGAAAAATTCAAAAAGGAAAAATACAACCTAAATTATAAATCTCCCCATTCTCTCCCCCAATAGTTATTTTAAATAAGGTAATTATCTCAGCCTAAATTGTTAAGTATATGGCCTGAAAATACTACTAAAGATAATAGGGATTATGGTGTATTTATGGTGAATTTCAGAGGTAACTTTAGAAGAATTTTAATGTTCTATTTGGGTTTAAATGATTTTTTAAAGATTTTATTTATTTATTTTTAGAGAGAGGGGAAGGGAGGGAGAAAGAGAGGGAGAGAAACATCAATGCATGTTTGCCTCTCATGCACCTCCTACTGCGGACCTGGTGCACAACCCAGGCATGTGCCCTGACTAGGAATTGAACTGGCAACCCTTTGGTTCACAGGCTGGCACTCAGTCCACTGAGACACACTAGCCAGAGCAGATTTAAATAAATTGTTTTTAATTATGGACATTTTTTAGCTAACCACACAAAAAAAAAGGTTTGGTCTCATATATTTCATTTTCACACAGCAACAGTGATAATCAGGAAAGAAAACAAAGTAGCCCAATATATTAAACTATTTGATTGATTCCACTTAGATGATAGTTACAGTGTGAAAATTTCGTTAGGCTCTATAATATGATTAAGTTATGACTAACACACTTTTTAAAATGCTTCTCACTTTGGACAATTTTAATATTCAATGTGAAAGGAAGAAATCTCAATGCCCAGGCATGCTGAAAGTATGAACATTCAAAACCCCAATCTATACATTAAACACAAATGTGCCAGTCTATTGGTTTGTGCTTGCGGCCAAAACATCGAGGCTATATATCTGTCTGATACCTGCTACGCTCAAAAATTCCCGATGGAGTTGGTAAACTAACACTGCTGTTCCAGTTGACCATGGAACAGTAACCTGCATTTCTTTCCATGGGAAAACGATATCCTTCAACACCATTGGCAAAGCTTGAGTTTTATATTTTGCACTCATGTCAGATGTGTGGGAATGCCTGCATCTCCAGGGTCTTGCTTTCAGCTGGGGACAGTACAGACCTGTATACTTCCTTCACACTTTAAATTCTCACGGTGGGCTGGGAAATGTGAAACCTTGATGGTGGCCTTTTCCAGGTAATCCTTGGGGTCCTGCCTAAATTCTACCTTTCTCCATCCTAATTTTGCCAAGAAAGATTTTTTTCATTTTACTTATTTTTTTTTTTAACTAGGGCAGCAAGTCATGTATCACAAATGGCATGTTCTTTGATCTCCTTCCAAGCATGAATGAGGGCAAAAATTAAGATGGCAAAATGACTTATTAGGGAACTCTAACTCTGAATTTGACACTTTTAGAGAAGCTCACATCCCACTAATAAATCTTATTACACTGTGGAACTGATTAAAGCAAACTTATGAAATGTAGCATTTACAAGCACTACTTCTATCATCTTTATTTAGCATGAGTGTTCAGGTTGCTTTTGCCCAGAACATATGAAATGATTCTGCTCCAAAGCTGCAAGCACTGAAACAAAAAGAGCAATCAAAACATCCCCCTTACACCCCATACTCAACTGCCCTCTGCCCAGTGTAGAGAGTATGAGGGCCAACAATGGATGCCATGCATTCCCGGGACGGCTGTGTCTCTTAGAGAAGGAACTACCGTCTGCGTAGGGAGATGCATCACTTGACTGATGCTGAAACAGATTCAAAAACTATCCTAGCAACTTCTGGAAACAATGTTGGTAGGTCAACTTGACACTCAGCAATCAGAGTCTGCTAAACAAAGACATCATGCCAAACCATGATTAAAAGAAAAAAGCATGATTATAAACTAATTTTCAAAGAAAAAGCCACAAAGAACTTTAGCAATACCTTAAAGTAAGTTGTAGCTAAACTGATGCACTGACTGATATTGAACACTTTCTACACTTATTTCCCTTGATAGTCAAAATATATTTGACATTTGTTAACCTCTATATTAGAATCTACTATACATTCTGTGAATGCAATCTTTTATCTTCCTGGGCACTGTTGCATTCATATATTATTGTTTCAAGAATTAAAATAGCATATTTAAAGATGTTCATTTGCAAATTGCCTTTTTTGTTATAGAGCAGATGAACATTATCCACTAAATCCAAATGCAGGTCTGGCTGCTGTCTCCACGAAAACCCATAGTCGAGAGGCAGGTGCTGATGTAAAGGAAAGTGATTTATTCAGAAACCCGCCATCTGGGAGATGGGGAGAGGTTGCAAAGCCCATCTCCCTGTCTCAGTGGAGGTAGAGGTTTTTATAAGAAGGGAGGGGAAACAGAATAAAGATATCAAGGGAGGGGTTGAAAAGTACTCTTTGTGCAGAGGAGCACAGCCCTGATAAGGCAAGTGATGCTCCGGTGTGCATCACCCTGGTTTAGTCATCCTGGCTCCACATCATCCTGGCTCCACAGTTGAAGGCCAGCAAATCTCCTGGAACTGGGATTCTTAAAGATTGGAGTCTGTATCTTTTGAAGTTAATTCCTAGGATTCTTATACAAACATGCTGTTCTTCTACAAGCCGCATATCAGTCAGAGTCAGCACTTACATTTTTAGTGTCAAATGTGTCACTAACAATGTCAAAAGACAATAGTATAGTGGTGGGAGGGGCTACAATTTCCCTCTGTTACAAATCCATGTGTTTATTCAAAGAAAAATTAAAACATCACCACCAGTGGGAAATTCCACTACAATTTTAAGTGACAGTTGATTACTATCTGAAATCTGATAACTGTATGATTATTAACCTTTATTAACCTTAGTTTATATGACTTCAATAACATTCCTAAATAATTTTCTTTTCCTTCTTGTCTTGGATGAATTTATATGTGTGTGTGTCTGTGTGCACGCATAGTTGTTTATTTGTTTATTTGTTTTGTCTGCAACTTCTTAACTGAGATTTGCTAGCAAAAATCAGACTCAGGGCAGGGGGCAGGGTGTTATTACTATAAATTTATGACCAAAATCTCATCTAAACTTTCAGTCTCCCAGTCTCCACCTTTACACTGCATCTTTCTTCACTTATTACTTACATAATAAAGTTGGACTCACATCAACAAAACAACAAAAATGACAAAACTTCATCATGACTGAAACATCATCTGATTGAAATGTATCAGTGTTTTTCCTATGGAAGGGTTCATTGAATTGGTGTATTTCATTCTCATTTAACATATATTTTTCCTTTTTTCCCAAGGTTAAAACAGGGTTTTGAATATAGTCATTTCTACAGTAAGAATATAAGAGATATGGTTCTCTTTTTCTGCCTCCTGAATTTTCCTCTTCACACAGGCTTGTATTTTGTGTTGCATCATGAAAGAGTGCCTTTCTTAAAATTAATGATTCATGTGTGACTGCTGACTTTATTTTACAATCGTTTTGAGTGGAGCAAGAATAGAGAAGCAAAATCTGCTCTCTCTTCTCATTAAAGAACTTGCCACTAAGTATTTATAACATCATACCTATGCAGATGCATGAATCACTTGATGTGGAATGTAATGTACTTTTACACATCATAGGGATACATTTAAATTGTAATCATTCATTCATTCATTCATTCAACAAATATTTATTGACAGTATTCCTTCTGACAAGCATTTTCCTGGATGATGGGGATACAAAAAATGTAGTCTTGTACTCAAGTAATTTACAAAGCTTAAAGGAAAAAAAATAAGTAAATCAACAACATAAAGAGAGCTGTGTGTACCATGGAAATACAGGTGTAAGGCAGGGAACTTCTGAATCAACTTGAAGTACCTAAACAAAAGCCAGCATCTCACACACACACACACGCACACACACACACACACACACACACACACACACACACCTCACCTGACTATGAATATTTAAATAAACTAAGTATTTGAGTTATCTCAGATGTGAAGCTGCTTGGGTAAACACTTCGGGCTGCTATGCCCAATGTTTTCTGCCCAAATTCTCTCATCTACAAAATACAGTTTTTTTTTTAAACAAAGTAGTACTAAGGAAACAAGGTTGTTGAAAGTATACACAGTTCATGCTTAAACTAGGTCCTGGCACATAGTAAACAATCAATAAATATTAGCTGCTATTGCTTTTCTGATAATGCTCCTTTTTCTGACTAAAAACCTGTATTTATTGTCTTTAGAAACAATGAGAAAATATAATTATAAAATATGCTCCAAGTTAATTACTATGAAAAATATTTGTACTTATCTTAATTTACATTATTATTCAGTGTTTTGCCTGTGTCTATATATGCATGCTTTTAAAACTTATATGAATTGCATCATACATTAAGGATTTTTTTCACTTAGCAAGCTATTATAAACATTATCTCAAGTTAAAATATTAATTTACAACATTTTTCTTAACAGCTAAAAGGCATTATGTTGACTAGGTATAAAGATTTATTAAGTGAGTCTTCTATTATAGGACACCTATGATAATTCTTTATTTTCCCTTACACAAAAAAGTCTGTGATAAATACCTCTGTAATTTAACTCTTACATGGTTAACGAGTGCCTTAGGATTCTTTGTTTTTTAAGAAATTTGAATTGCTCTCTCAAAGGTAACATACATCTATAAACCTGAGGAATATTAAATTTAAGCTGTAAAAAGAAGCTACTATATATAAAAACCATTCCAAATCCACTACTAAAAGGTTATTATAGATGATTACCTAGAAATTTTTGAAAGTGCCAATAAATAGCTAAAATGTGTAAAAAATTGTCCTACATTTGTCATACAGCCAACTACCACTCAACTCTACTTATCCATTCACTTCTGCAGAAAAAGCATGGAGAAAAACTCGTACACATTGCACGGGCTTGCCTCCCCCCCAGTGTAAAAGACCGTATTTGCGTGCATCGGTTATTTCCTCTGTGTTTGAGTCTCATGTATTCTTTGTGCAAATATTAACGCCAGGCTTTTTTTTTTTTCATGTTTGTGTTTGGTGGGGTAGGGAGCAGATATTGTTGAAAAGGCTTTCCTGAAGCCACGAGAGAAGCAAATTTTATTTCTTTGTAGAAAATAGGGACATTTAGAATGAAACTAATTTCTTTGTTCTCTGTTGAAAAGAAAATTAAGCTCCATAAATTTCAACGGCCTTTTGAAACTTTATATTTTACATTAAATACACAGTATTTTAAAAATTATTTTAAGCGTATTTTTCTCTTATAGGCATTGCATCTTTTAATTTGGAAAATACAAAATTGGATTTGTGCTCATGAATATGTATGTGCTCAGGAAGTGTCTGAAAAGAAAACAATATTTCAAAGCAACTAACCTCAAAATAAAACTTTTATTCATCTGCATGTCTGGCAAGAACAATGGGTCAGGCTTTTTCTTTGGAATGCTGCACTCATCCCTGATCTCAATATGATCAGCCTTAGTGAAGCTGGAACTGCAGAATCTCAGATATATTCCTCCTTCCCTTAGCTGAACATTTAGGCTGTATCAGGAACTACACCACGTAATTTCATCTCTTTTCATTCTTACAACAGCCCTATGATTTCAGCATTCTATCTCCATTTTTTGAAAAGAAAAAAAGGATCAGAGAATTGAGCTAGATTTTGAAACCTAATATCTTGAATTGGAAATCTCTAAATTTCCATTTCAGCTTGCTATTTATTTTATTCCTTGACTTAGTCCGGACAAATTTTTGATAACTTAGATAATGCATTCTCCAAATGAGCATAATGTCACCAGATGCCTTGGCTGACAGGGCTACCAACCTTCCCTCTGCTGCACTGATCCCCTAGCTTTTTAAAATTTTTATCCTCTGACTTCTCCTTTCATCCCCAAATCAATATAATATTGTTTGCAGCAAATTGATATTCAGGTTTTCATACTATTTTGCCCACCCTAAATAATTTTTATAATTAAAATATCCTATTAATGTATCCTTCTAAAGAGGTACTTTGTGAGAATCTATAAAGTGAGATTGCTGAACCAAAAATTATGTCTTAAAATGTATCTTATATTATTTCCTAACAAGGTAATAGAAACTCCCAGTACCAGAGTGACCTAACAAAGAACCCAATTCTGTATATTTTTTTTGCCGGACTAGATAGCTTTGATTTTTCTTTAAATTTTAAATTTGATGATACAAGAATATTTGTTTTTGAACTTTACTTTCCTGTCATATAATTAATAGAGTTTCTTTTAATTTGGTTATGGACCAACTGTATTTTTTTGTGAATAGCCTTGTTATAAATCTTTGACATAGTTTACTCTTGGTATTATCTTTTTTCTCTCAATTTATAGATGGCTATCAAATGTTAAGGGAATATTGAGTCTCCATCATATACGTACCACAACTACAGTTTCTCAATCTAGTGTTTGTCTTTCATTTTGTTTGGCTGTATTTGTCACACAGATATTTTAATTTGTGTGAAGTCAAACGATTCAGCCCTTTCTGGGGTTTCTTGTTTTCTTGTCCTGCTTAAAAGGCTCTTTCCCACCAGCAGGCATTCATATATTCTTCAACATTTTTCTAATATTCTTATTATTTGATATTTCACCCTTCAAATGTATGCCCTAAATGCATTGTTCTGAGGAAAGCAACTCACAGCCACCTGTAGTCATGTGACTAAATCTGGCCTTCCTTCTCAAGCCCCTTCCGTTTGATCTTGTACATAGCTCTCCTAGGAACGTCAATACATCCTAAAATCATGCTTTTCTGCCACAATGTAATATCCAGTTCTTTCCTTGTATAAGAATGATGAACAAGAGAGTTGTTAAACCATAAATTCAATTTGTGCAAGTTGATGTCATTTTTCTAGTACCTATAAGAAAACTGCGTTTAGAATAAGCAGAATGACAATGAGCATGACTTTGTTCTATCTTATTACCTTTGAGAGAGTGTTCTTCAAGGATTACCACTGAACAGACACAAGCTTCTTGTGTACATGTATTTACTGCATTACTCCTGAGCATTCTCTTTGTCTCCAAACAAACTAATTTTCATTTTCAGGTGTTTAACTCTAACCCTATCCATACATTTCAGTTGTGAGGATGTGTGTGAATTTTAGTTCCCTTCCATCTCCAACCTGGGTTATTGTCCAGAAGATGCTGTGTAAACTTCCTCATACACATTTTTTCACTGGTACTTCTCCTAGTCCAGCAGAGGGGTCTTCTTCATACAATCCTTTCCTAGTGTTCCATGATGCTGAATACTTTGGTATTGGTCATTGATAATTTGCTGTATCTTTTTTCATCTCGTTAGGCCAACAATATTCTCATTGAATATCCTGACTTTGCAAAATTGGTTTAGGGCTCCAGAATTACAGAGCTATTTCATTCCTTTCTGGAAATATGACAGCAAAATCTTTCTTGATCATTGTTTTCCCAACCAACTATGGCTTCCTCTTTCCCTGCAGATAAGTAGTGAGGCATGAGGCCGTCTCCAGCCTCTGTGAAAGCATGCATTGCCCCACGGGGAAAGAACTCAGATAAATCTCACAATGAGATATCGGATCAGCCTGTTATAAACATGTCTAAACTAGGTGCGGCAAACAAGAAATGACAACATCCAAATTATTTCTTTTAACACAGGAACAGATAAACATTATCAATTCAATGCAATTTTTGCATAATAAAATAGAAGGTAGATTTTTTAGCACCTCAGATGGAGGAGTGGAGAAAAAAAAACAACAGAGCAACTTAGGAGGGGTGGGTAGATCTTGAATTTTATAAAATATCAAGGGATTATTAAAAAGAGGCATATCTGATATTCCATTTTGTGATATTTGTTCTGCTAGTGCATAAATTCCAATAACTCTAAAAAGTAGCAATTCCTAGCACTAGAATTCATATACCGCATGCACAATATATTATAAACAATATATATGTAACTTTTCTTTACAATAGTTTTAAAGGTAAGTGACATTATCATGTCATTTTTACATGTGTAGATGATGAACACAGTTTGAGTGATTTGCTGAGTGCCACACAGGTAGTAAATATGAAGATCAGATTTGAAACAAAGCGTTTGATCCCTGGAGTCCACATCAGTAAGAGTACACCAAGTGTTCATTACAGGCTGATCCACACAAAAAAGCAGAGGGGCATTTTTTAGGAGGATAGATCTCAAATACAAAATTAAGTTCTATGCCTTTGTAAATATGTAGCAGAACATGGACCATTCCCATGAAGTACTAAAGTAATTTCTCCATTGCCGCTTGCCTAGTTCAAGACGAAACCCTACCTGTGGGACTTGATGGCTATATGTAACTTTCCATTGCTTTTTTCTATTTCCATCTTTATATTCCCTTCCCTTTAGTAACAGAATCACAAGTTTCAGCTGTGTTTTTAGCCACATAATTAATTCTAGCTAGTGAAGTGTAAGCAGAAGTAATGTGAGTTCACTTAAAAGAGAAATCGCCTACCATCCATTTTCTTTCTTCTCCTACCCCGTGTGCTGTAATATGGACCTAATGCTTGTGAGCAGTGTCAGTGGAGATAATGGGGCATTAGGGGATAAAAAAAGAGAAATAAAGAAAGAAAGGAATGATGACACCATTGAAGCTACAAAAGAGAAGAATCTGGTACCTGGAGTGATCCTTTGGAGGTGAAATGCCTACGTACCACGGAGCGACTAGGTGAGAGAGAGAGAAACTTTTATCTTACACTTTCTATATTGATTTTGCTGGCTCTCTATCACAGGGCTTTGTCTCTACCCTAAGTCACACATTTCTCTGCAATTCATTCACTGTAGAGTGGCCAAAGTATACTTTTGAAATACATTTAGATCACCTCCGCACTTAGTTTAAAATCTTCCAGTGGTTTCTAATGTATTTTATTTGAAATAAAGTCCCCACTTTTTACCATAGCTTACAAGGCTCTTCAAAAACTAGAAATACCTTACTTTCTACACTTTATCTCACTTGCTCTCTCAGATTGGCCTTGCTGACCTTTTTGCTGTTCCTTGAACAGCTTGTTCCTCCTGCTTTTGGTCTTTGACACTATGTTCCCTCAGGTTAAGGGCTTATTTCCCCAGTGCTGGTTGAATAGCCAAATTCTCTTCAGCATATAGGTCTCCTAAGACAGCCCTTCCATAAAGTTACTGCCACCCCCATTTCTCTTTCATTTCACTAAGGTTTATTATGTTTATAACACTTTTCAATTTCTGAAAGCATTGAATTTATATATTTGCTTGTTCCTTGATGTCCTCTTCCTCCCACAATGTAAGCTGCTTGAAGGTAAGAAACTCTGCTTTCTTAGTTCTGTACACAGTCATTACATCAAAGTCAGTCTACTTATAAATAATCAAGAAACAGTAAGAAATTTAGTTAATGGAGGAACTAGAGGGGACTATGAGAATGTGCCATTCTTGGCCACCCTATGATAGTTTATAAAGGGAAAGAAGTAACACACGGAGTCAAATACATATCTTAAAGCACGTGGTAAGCCCAGCTTGACAAATTGGTTTAAAAGCTATATTTAATGAATATTTTGTTTGAATTATATATTCAGCAGAATGTAAATTTTTGACGAAATTGAGTTTTCCTAATGTAATCAGGATCTTACATTATAGTTTAGGCACACAGAAAGTTGCTTGATTATTTAGATAGGTAGATGAGGGAAAGAGCTGCAGAAGCAAATGTAATTCAGTGAAATTTTGAGTCATTTAAAGAATTTCAGTGTGATCTTCAGAAAAAATATTACAACTGACATCTACAAACTTTAGTCTTTTATTTCCCATGAGTCAACTTCTTACCATAAAGGTCAGAGAGTGATACTAAACCAGATTTAACCCTAGTGTTTTTAGAAGGTGGGAACTCTAAATACTTCATTGAAATTTACAAAAACAAACTAAAACAAGAGCAAGCCATAACCAAATCTTGACTAAAATTTCCCAGAAACTATACATAACAGCATAGTGCATTGAAAGTAGGCATAATAGCAAGAAAAGGGTTAATAGAATAGATTTTGACATGAAAAGTTTATTTCTTTATGTTTTTTTTAATTTCTATTTTTAGAAGAGGTAGAATTTATATTTTCATTGAAGCTATGGCATAATGACTAATTTTCCACAATTTACATAGCTAATTTCATTTACCTTTGATGTTTCCATTACATTTTCAAACATATATTTTTTTTCTTCTCTAATGCCACACTTCTGTCCCTGATAGCACTTCACATAGAGTTCTGCATATAGTAAATGCTAAAAAAATTTGTTTGAATAGATTAACAGCAGGAAACATATCTTACATATGAATTATATTTTCTCAGAATCTTGTGTATAATAAAAATATAACCTCTTGTCTGCAGCAGCTTAAAATCCACAAGTCTCCAACACTTCTCCAAATTCAATATAGCCTGCATCGTTATATTTGTGAAACCACAGTGTGTATGTGTAAGTGTGAGTTTAATATATTAACTTGCTTTGACCTTAATGCTGGTGAATTACATTAAAGGGAACCAGAAAAGAAACCAACCTTGAAGCAGATATTAAAAATTCACACATCTGAGATTTCAAATGTTTAATTAGCTATCTCAGTATGATCCCTTCCAGGTATAGCATTGTTTAATTTCCTGGCAATATATAGCTTTCTTGTTTTCTCTTTTTGACATTATGATTTTTATTGAACTATTTGATTCATTTTACTATAGAAAAACAACAACAACAACAAAGGGTCAGAAAAATCTGACTGTTTCCCCCCTCATTTCAGTAGAAAAAGACAAAGTTCGCATTTAAATGATCTTTGAAACAGAAATTTTGCAGGGATAAACTACTCTGCTATTTCATTTTATGCTAATGTGTTCTGGAGATGACTGTTAAATTCACTTTATTTGAGGACAGCTTGATTTATAAACTCTAGTTCAGTTTCTTCAACTAAAATCCAGGGTATTCCTACTTACTGTGCTCACTATGCTAGTGATCTACTAGAAATCTTAAAAATTTGCAAACATCTGTGAAAAAATTGAACCTGAGAGACTGACTCTTACAAGCTGGTAGCCAATGGGGTAGTCCAGAAATAACTGGTGATTTTTGGACTACCTTTGGGATCTTACGGTGCGAATATCAGCTGCTCTCATTGGGTACAAGGAGAAGAAATATAATTGCTGACATCTTCCAGAATACAATATTATAAGGAGCTGAAAGAAGAAAATGATATCAAATCCTTTTCCAAATCTAAAATGTTCTTATTTTACCCACACAATAACAATAAACAATAAAAAGTAGAACTGGAAAGTGTAGAAAACCAAAAAGATAAACTAGGGAATTAGTTGTAGTTTTCCCTATAGATTAGTTATGGGTTAAATCGCATCTCACCCCCCCACCCTCCAAAAAAACATAAGATGAGGTCTTAACACTGTGCACCTATAAATGCAATCTTACTTGCAAACAGGGTCTTTACAGATTTAATCAAATTAAATTGAAGTCATTTGGGTGGGTCTTAATCCAATATGATTGGAGAAGAAGAGGTAAATTAGGACAAAGACACAGACACACATAGAAGTAGAAAGCTATTTAGTGACAGAGGCAGAGATTGGAATGATGCTTCTACAAGCTCAGAAACAGGAAACATTGGTGGGAAGAGCCAGAAGCTTGAGGGAGGTGAGGAGGTGAAGACGGATGCTCTCTGTCAGAGGCTTCGGAGGAAGCGTGCCCATGGCCTTACCTTTTTCAGTCTTCTGGCCTCCAGAATTGTGAGAGAATACATTTTTGTTTTATTTTAAGCCACCCAGAAACTGGTACTTCGTTATAGAAGCCCTGGGAAACTAACACATAATTATTTTTACTTAGAATCTTATGTTAATATCCACCGAAGGTTACCCAGGTAATCCTCGTTCCAATTATCTACTCTGAATAAGGAAGTATTTATATAAAAGCCTAGCTCACTTTTTTTTTCAATTAATTGCCCTTGACATGTGTATTAGGATTTTGTGTTAATTGCTCTTGAACACTGTAGAGATACGTACCTTACATGGATATATGTTGACATTGATTGTTACATGCTATAGCAAAAACAATGTGACAATGAGTACATCTTTAGATTGTACATAAATACTGATGTATTGCCATATATCAGCACTTTAAATGTTTATTAATAGTGGCTCCTGACCTATGAGCTCCAATAAATGATTGTTTTTCAATCACTACATTTAATTTTACCATTGGCTTATTCTTAAAACTTCGATTTTTCCCTACCTTCATTTGAGTATTAAATCTTAAACTTTCTATAATCAAAGCTGATCTTTCTTCTTTCCATAACCCATGATCAACCCCGACCTGCAGTATTATTCTACATTGTCAGAGAAGTGGTAGGATTTTTTAAAAAATCCATTATACTTCCCTTAACACTTTTTCACCATTTCTCCCTCTCTAGCTCTCTCTCACTACTTTGATAACGAAGTCTTTCCCTCTCTCTTAAATTCTAAGTTACAAAATGTTTCACATTTTGCTAAATGATTCTAATGGTCATCAGATTAATTTCCTATAATTATACGAGATATATCTGGATAACATTGATTGATTGTATTACTCACCCACAACTATTTACTAAACACAGCTATATGTCAGATATGTTAATAATTGCTGGAGATAAAAAAAATAAATGAAAGACAGCCTCTTTTTTCTAAGAATTCATAACACCCTAAAGGAAGTAGATATGCAAATGAAATGTGATCAGTATGGCATATGTCACCACAGGCACAAAAACTGCCATCATCAAGAACACAGTCAATATTTCTGCCTGAAATTTTGAAGCATGAACTGAGATGATAATATTTAAATTGTTTTAGCAGAAGTTTAAGTTTTCAATAATTTTTCTGTGGTTTCACCACCAAATCTTCCTGCTAGGCTGAATTTTATGGGCCTTCATAGCTGGAAGAGATTTGTGACCACTTCTTTTCAATGGAAGCAGGAATTGCATATACCATTCCCAGGGGTGGCCTTTAAAAATCTCTTAAAAGATGTTTATTCTTTCAACACTTGATTGAGTGTAGAGGATCCACTGAGGCCTTCTTAGAAAATCACAGTATTGAGATAAAGGGGCCTGAATCCCTGAATTACTCTGTAGGCAGCAGTCAGCCAAATAGTGTGAAATATATCTTTTGCATTATATTTAGTACTGAGATCTTATGACTGTTTTTATACATAACCATTAGTTCAACCTTGCTAATACAGTACCCATACTATATACACTGTTAATATATTGTATATTGGAAAGTAAGCGAGAGCTTTCCAGACAAAGAAGGGCTGAAGGACGCCATGTACCAACAGGCTCAGTTACAAAAAATAGCAGAATATCCAGAGAGCAACGACCACCAGTGGAGAGTGATATATCACCCTGCGGGAATGCAGACTGGGTCCTTAGGGAATTGGACAGTAACTTACATGGATTTTAGAGGGCTTTAATGCCAAACGGAAAATGAAAACCAGGAAAAGAAAGGCTCTTTTAAAGAGAAATAATGCCAATGATAGCAAAAGAACATGTATAAAGGACCCATGGACAAAGCCAAAGCAGGGAAGGATGGAGGGTGGGAAAGTGGTGGTGAGAAAAATGGAGACAACTGCATTCAAACAACAATGAAAAAAATGATTAAAAAATGAACATGTAGACAGGTAAAAAATAAAGAGAAAGGATGCCAATGACATGAGCACGTCTAGTTTTTACCTCCCTCCTTGCCCTCCCTCCCTTTACTTTTGTTCTTTTTTTCTCTTATGGTCATAACTCCTGACACTATAACTTTATGTGGTCTTAAAGTGAGCAAGACTGGGTGGCGGGAAGGCAGTGGTATACCACTGAAGCAATTTAGAAAGATATGGTTAGGGTCTGTGTACAGCAAGCAATGTTGCCTTGTCCAAAGCAGCAGCTGGCAGGTGTCCCCAGCTCCCAGAAGGTAACCTCTTAATCCTTGGCATCCCTTGAGTATCTTTGTTTTTAATACTACTTCCCTTGGACCGCACCTGATAGTTTACTCTAAAGAGATGACTCAGGGTGGGATTAGCCACACTGTGTAGTCCTAGGGTAGGAACTGGCTACATTAGAAAGCCAAAAAATATAATTTAAGGTAGGGCTTTGAATCTTGCAATATATTCATCAATCTAGACACTGACTTCAGTTTAATAACCAAGCATAGTTTTCAGTTCAACATGGGTGACCAATCAATCATGCCTACATAACAAAGTTTCAATAAAATCTCTGGCTGCTGAAGATCAGGTAAGCTTCCAGAGTTGGCAACATTTAGTGATTATCATCATATTGATGCTGGTAGGGTAACACATCCTGGGGCAACAGAAATCTTGCATGTGTCTCTTTATTTGGTTGATTTTCTATGTCTCTTAGTGTGATAGTTATAACCGTGAGTATGATAGATTTCAATACATTCTGTGACACTTTCTGTTGACTTATTAAACCTGAGGGTGGTTTTGAGAAACCCTTGCACTTGAAGTTGGTGTCAGAAGTGAAGGTAGTCTTGTGTGCATTCTTCTCTTTACTGTTTGCAGTTGGAGTTAGATATCTTGGGTAAGTGTGGAATTACAGACAATTGTGCCCTTAGCCTCCCAGTTTGATGAACTTAAAGTAGCCTGGATTAGAAATGGGAAATAAAGCTGGTCTTTTGAGTCAACTCTAGTTACAATGTTAGTGGAACACTTTCTCCCTCCTCCTCTAAATAGTCTGGCTTCCTTGTGCAGCTCTTACCCCTACCAAGGGAAGTGGACTAAGGTAACCTAAATACCTTGAGAGAAGAAGAAACAGGGCCTCTAACTCAGTCCATTTTCTCTTCCCTTTTTCTTTGCTGAGACAGCATCCTGAAGAGGCAAACACAGGTTGCCTGCTCTCTATTTAAACTTTACTAGGCTGGCTGCAATGGGGAGCATGACTAATAAAATTTTAACAGAGTAATCTGTCTACTTCTTAGGTTCAGTATTGCGAAGTCCATTGTTCCTGCACATCTGTGGTAGTTTCTCCTACCTAACACTGTTTGTTAATAAAGTTCAAAATTGATTTCTACATTCTGAGTTTGTTCATCTCTCAGTTAATCCAGAATTTGAGCAAGGTAAATGGAGTTAGTAATTATGTCTCCTTTATCTTGTCCAAAATCTCAATAACTGGAAGTAAATAGTTAGGAACAATTTTCTTAATGAAAAAGTATAGGCCAGATTAGTGATATCTGCATAATATTAGATGGCACGTTGTTACTTGCCACTGTACCAGACATTTTTTGAATCTAATTACTTTCATCTGTTAAGACAGTGGCAATAAAGACATACAAGAATGGTTCGTTTTGGAAAACATTTTTGAAATTAGAATGAACATAATTTGAAAGCTATCAGGTTTGAGAAAAGAAAGGAGAATGGGAGTTTATAGCTTGAGAGATTTACATTTAGTAAACTATTGAATTCCCTTGTGAATTTGGGAAGGTGATGATTTTACTTCAAAATATATTAATTTGAGTTTGTATATATAACATACAAATGTTTGGAAGGTAACCTAGACACCTGGATAAAACAGCTTCTAACAAAGACAAAGAAATCTGCAATTTTTTTGTAATCTTTAAAGACCTATATTTTCACATTCCTATCCCATGTAAGCAGAAGTCATTTTGACAATACTCCTAAATTAGAAAGAACATATAGAATTTGCCCATACTTAGAAACCAGGCATGTTTTTAAGTAATCTTTTTTTTCTATCTATTGCATGATATATTAGTTCTCTTAAAGCCTGTTATCAGCACAAAAGTGTCAGCAAGGTGGTGGAAGTTTCCAGGGAGTTTCCAGGGCTTGTCCTCTCACAGAAAAATCCATTTGAAAAACTACCCACTCTCAAAATACCTGTGCATGAGTTAGGAGTTCCAGGTGGAAGAGTACAGCAAGTGATTTGAACACAGAAGCAAGAAAGCATGCACTGAAGAGGGTCTGAATGAAAATATCACACTATGCATGTCACTCCTCTACCAAATCTGAGCAGTACAATGCTGAGGGAGACACCCTCTGAAACAAGGAGAGTGAAGTAAGTATCCGATTTTACTGTGATCCCCAATTCCAAGCTCACTCCAGTGAACCTGAACACCAGGCTTGTACCTATGGACTTAGGATCCAGCTCATCTCCATGGTCCAAGGCATCAGGACCACCTCTATACCAGGCCAGCCCCCATGCACTCAGGCTCAATACTTTCCTCAGCAAAAGATTAGTCTCTGTGGATACAGTCTCTAGTCCTGATCATTCAGACTCAGTCACAGGGTCTATCCCAGGGGTCGCTGGTGCCAGGCTGGTACCCATGGACCTAGCATCAAGGCCCAACCATCTGGACTCATATTTCAGGCCTGCCATTGTGGATGCAAGTTACAACTCTAGTTTTTAAACCCAAGCATCATATCCGCCCCAGTGATCCAGGCTCCAGGTCCACTGCCATGGACCCATGCACCAGGTCCGCCTACCTGCCGACATCCTGGATCATCCTGCCCACAAAGCCAACCAGATGGCTCTCTCAGAATCTTTTGTCAGGCTGACTGGTGAAGGGCTTTTCCTGCCAAAGGCAGTCAATGAAAACTTAAAAGAGGTGCTCACTACTTCAAATGTGCAGACACCAATGCACAGTGACAGAATTATAAATGATTATGAAAACATAACACTACAAAAGGAACAGAATAAGCACCAAAACCAACTCTACAGAAATTGAGATCTTTGACCTACCTGACAAAATTAAAACTAATCATCTTAAAGAGGCTAGTGAGCTATGAGAACACAGCTAAGCAACTAAACAAAATCTTTTCCAAGCACAGTGGTACAAAACTATAAGTAAATAATCAGGAGAAAATTAGAAATTCATAAATATGTGGAGATTAAACAGCATAGTGTTGAGCAAATAGTGTTGCAAAAAAATCAAAAGGAAAAGGAAAAAATATCATGAGACAAATAAAAATGGAAATGGGATGCAGCAAAATAGTTTTAAGAGAGAAGTGATTCGTGCCTACAGTAAGAATAAAATACCAATAAATACATTTAACCAAGTAGGTAAAATACCTGTACACTGAAAACTTTAAAACTTTAATGAAAAAAGTTGAAGAAGACAGAAATAAATTGAAAACTATCCCATGTCCATGGACTGAAAAAAATAATATTGCTGAAATGCTCATGCTATCCAAGGACATCTACAGATTCAGTACAATCTCTATCCAAACACTGTCACTTTTCAATATCTTTTAATAATGCTTTGTAATTTTTAGTATATAGGTCCTTCACAAACTTTGTTAGTTTTTTTTTTAGGTATTTTATTCTTTTGGTTGCAATTGCAAAAGAAATTTGTTTATCCACTTCTTTTTCTGAAATTTCATTGTTCATACATAGGAATACAATGGATTTTGGTGCATTGATTTTGTGTCTTGCAAATTTACTGTATTGTTTACTGTTTGTAATAGCATATACAGATCACATAACATAGAAACATACATTTGAAACCTATATAGTCTTATCAACAAATGTCACTATAATAAATTTAATTTAAAAATAGCATTTTTATAGAAATTTAAAATAAAAATCTCTTCTAAAATTTATACAAAGCCACAAGACACCCCAAATAACTAAAATAGTCTTGATTAAAAGTCCAAAGCTGGAGGCATCGTAACACCTGACTTCAAAATAAACTACAAAGCTATAGTAATCAAAACATCATGGTATTCATATAAAAACAGACATATGGGCCAGTGAAGTAAAAGAGAGAACCCAGAATTAATGCACATATTTATGGTCAACTGATCTCCTCCAAGGTTGCTAGAGACACCTGGTGGGAAGTGACAGTCACTTCAATAAATGTTGAGAAAAATGGTTATACACATGCAAAAAATAAAACTGGATCTCTATCTCACTCCATACACAAAAATCAACTCAAAATGGATTAAAGACTTACATGTAAGACCTGCAACTATAAAACTACTAGCTAAAAATATAGGGTAAATTCCATATCCTTGGTTCTGGCAATGATTTAATGGACATGACACCAAAAAACCCCACAGGCAACAAAACAAAAATAGACAAGGGCGCTATATCAAACTAAAAAGCTTCTATTCAGCAAAGAAAACAATCAACAAAGTAAAATGACAACATACAGAAGGGGATAATATATTTGCAAATCATATATCAGACAGGGTGTTAATTTCCAAATTATACAAGAAATACAAACAACTCTCAACAGCAAGAAAATAATCAAATTGTAAAATGAACAAAGCACCTGAAAAGACATTTTTCAAAGGAAGACATACAGATGGCAACAGCCATCTGAAAAGATGCTCAACATGAGTAATTATCAGGGAACTACAAATAAAAAACCAAATAAGATATTATCTTACACTTTTTAGAATGACTATTATCCAAAAGACAAATGATCACAAGGGTAGTGAGGCTGTTGAAAGAAGAATGATCTCTTATGCACTGTTGGTAGGAATGTAAATTGGTACATATACTATGAAAAAGAGTAGGACATTCCTTAATAAATTAAAAATAGAATTACCATACGATCCAGCATTTCCACTTATGGTTATATACTAAAGGAAATTAAACATCTTAAAAATAAATATGCACATCCATATTTATTGAAGCATCATTCTCATTTAGTCAACAACCGACTAAGTATCCACCAATGGAAGAATGAAACAAGAATGTGTGATAAATATATATACAATGATATTTTATAAACTTTAAATATAAGGGAATAGTATCATTTGCAAGAACATAGATGAACTTGGAAGATACTATGCTAAGTGAAATAAGACAGCACACAAAGACAAATATAACATGATTGCACTGATATGTGAAAACAAAAAAATTTGAACTCATAAAAACAGAGTGTACATGATGGTTATCCATGAGTAGGAGGGTACGGGAAGTGGGGAGATGTTAGTCAATGGAAACAAAGTTGCAGTTATTTAGGAAGAATAAGTCTAGACATCTTATATGCCATAGGATGGCTATGTTAATAATATTGTACTAAATGCTGAAAAATTCTGCAAGGGTAGATTTCAGGTGGTCTCATCACAAAATTATGGGAATAATGTATGCAGATAATAGGTTAATAAGGTTGACTCTAGTAATTATTTTACTATTTGTATATATATCAAACCATCATGTTATATATCTGAAATATAATTTTTTATTAAACAATAAACATTTAAAAGCCTAGATGTATATATTTTTAAAAATAGTGCCTTGGCTGGTGTAGCTCAGTGGATTGAGCACTGGCCTGTGAACCAAAGGTCACTTGTTCGATTCCCAGTCAGGGCACATGCCTGGGTTGTGGGCCAGGTCCTCAGTGGGGGGTGCTCAAGGGGCAACCCCACACTGATGTTTCTCTCCCTCTCTTTCTCCTTCTCTTCCCCTCTCTCTAAAAATAAATGCATAGAATCTTAAAAAAAATTAAAGGATAAAAATAGTGTGCCTGCATAACTTTGGTGTCATTTCAAGTGGAATTATGGCCTAAAATTGTTTTTAGTTTATATCCAAGTTTCCAGAAGCAAGATTCAACAAGACACCAGGCAAAGAATCATACTGAGAGATGGATGATTTGAAAGATAGTAATAAAGAACTGTTAAACATGATAAAAATCAATTTTTTCCATTTTCTTGAAGTACAAAGTATAACCCACTGGGGTAAACATGCAACCCAACCCTTCTTTTCATATACTACTAATTTCATATCTGAACACTGTGCTGTGGAGACATATTTAGTATATATTATTTTATGTGACAATTGAACAAATATAAATTGAGTATACCCTGTGTGTCAGGCACAGTATATGTATATGTTCAATAACCTTTTGTCGTACAATAGATAGTTTTTACACAAAAGAATTAAATATTTTGCCCTGATTGGTGTGGCTCAGTGGGTTGAGTACAGTTCCACAAAACAAAAGGTTGCCAGTTTGATTCCTGGTCAAGACACATCCCTGGGTTGCAGGTCAGGTCCCTGGTTGGGGACGTGTGAAAGGCAACCTATTGATGTTTCACACATCGATGTTTCTTTCCCTTTCTCCTTCCCCTTCTCACTAAATATAAATAAATAAAATCATTTTAAAAGCATTAAATATTTTATCCATAGCACACAAATGAAAATATGAAAGATGATTAGAACCCATGACTACCTGCTCCCAGTGGCCTCACTTTTCCCACCAGGTAACTCCCAGTGACACTAAACTAATCTACATAAATCCGATCCTGGAGAAATGACAGCAGGACTGTGGTGGTCAGACGTGTTTGCTGATCCAGTCCGCTCTCACGCAAACTACCTCTGAATTTCTCTTTTACTGATTTGCTTCCTTCACTCTGAGTGGTAACATTAGGATACCATGTATTTGCCAGGGTACCAATATTAGGTATATCGTATTCTGAACACAAATTGAGCTCATTTTAAATAGCAACACTGCTGTGATAAAAGATAATTGTTGTTACCTGATTCACTAGCCATGCAAATTAATGAAATAAATCTCCCAATTGCCCAGACTATTAATACTGAAGAACTCATATGTGAACAGATGGACCAGATTTGGCAGTTTTTTTTTCCCACAGTCTTTAAAAAACATATCCTGACAGAATTTGTGCACCCCTGCCATATTCCATTTCAGCCAGACTTGTTTTAGCTAATCAGGCTTTCCAAAAACCTGAAAGTGTTACTTGGAATTTGAAGTAAACAGAACATTTTTTATAGCACGAATGGTATGCAAGCCAGTGGTCATATGTACTATGTTCATACTTCCTACTGACACAACATACTTTAAACACAGGCAAGAGCATGGTTCAATACTGATTGCTCTAAGTTCCGTTGTCCTAACTTTAATAACAACAATAATAGTAATAATAATAATAATTTCAGTCAAATAATATTTCCACTGCATTATGCATTATGAGCAGGGTTATACATGGTCCTCCTCATTGATACTCAAAATTTACTGCTCTTGGTCACTAAATATGTCTAGTCAATAGGTAGGCACAATACATGATGCCAGCATCAGAGAGAGGCTGGCATCAATTAAGAGGAACTTCTTAAACTGTCTTCTCAGAGCACTCAACAGTTAATTATCTTTACTGATTATAAGAGCAATATGTCTTGCACTTGGCAAAGCAATTTAAATACAGTACCCCCTTTAAGCCCTAGGACAACATAGAACTGTTGGTATTTCTATACCCAGTTACAGATTAAGATAACAAAGTTCAGAAAGTTTAAGTAACTCACCATTATCAAACAGTGCTTGTTAGAGCCAGGATTTGAATTCATTTTTTTCTAAATACAAGTCAAGCTCTAATTCACTAAGCTATACTGTCTCTATCAGCAAGAGTAGAAAATTGATAAAAATGGATGTTTATAGAGTCAGATGCTGTCTATTAGGATTTGTGCTACCCTGTTATTTAACACACAACCATATTAAGTTGGAGATATTATTTTCATTCTGTGATCAAAAAATAAGTTTTAAATAGGCTTAAGTTATATATATATTTTAGTGAATGTTGTTAACAGGAGATGAGGCCAGGATCCAAAATCAGTTCCATTATTTTCTTAACATTTCAACGTCTTTCTGGTTCAACTAGTTATCCAAAACTAAGCCCAAAACAAGAGAGGTGCTTTTGATTTCTCTGCCTTACTATTATCTACAGCCAAATAAAACCTAAACACTCTCGATTTTAACTTCTAAAGAAGTACAAATTCCACTTTTCCTTCCCCAAACCTTTAACCACTGTAACATTTTAGTATCTACTTATCTCTCACCAGAAAATGTCCATTTGTCACTGGTATGGTTGGTATTTGTTGAATTTCTTATTTATCATTGTCTGCCTGTCCGACCGTTACAAATCCCCATTATTCAACATTCGTCAACATTCGGTTGACCCCAAATGTTGGCTGTATCTCATGACTCAGGTAATTTGTCTGGGATATCAAGCATCTGTAAAAGATGGGGTACTCTAAATTACTCAGTGATCACTTCCATTATTAACTTCAGAATTCATGAGTAGAAATATTCCAGTTACTCTGGGTAAACGAGGTAGAGTTATAAGAGACCGTAGAAAGGAAAGGAGTGTCATTAGGCACGGGCCAATGTCTCAGTTTCCCTTGGAGTTTGAAAAACACACTAGTAAAACAAGTTTTGTGGTGAAATGGACAATACAAGCAATGCAGTTCATCAGGCAGGCAGAGTCAGACTTTAAATTCCAATGTGGCCTAGTGACTAGAGTGGGCTCAGAGAGCAAACTGCAGCGGCGTACGGGTGTTTGGTCACAACATTACAGTAGAGTTGTCACTGCACGTGTGAGTGCGCTGACACGCACCGCCACGCTGCGTTCAGAGGGCAGCTGCTGACACTGCGGGATGGGATGGTGTCCTTCACACTGCCTGAACGCCTTCATCAACGCCTTTCTAAAGACATCGTTTTTGCCTGAGTAAAGAAACATAGGTTTTTATTTATATTTTAATCTACAGTATATTTTAACTACTGAAATTTACATTCTGCCATGTTTATTGGCAATTAGTATTTAATCTTTCACAAATGACTTAACCTTGCTCATTTTTTTATCAAGTCATTGGTCATTGTTTTGTGTGTGTGTTATTGATTTGTAAGGTCCTATCTATTAAGGACATTAATTATCTGATTGATTTGTTACAAAAATTAATTTTAGCTTATTATTTTTTGTTCATTTTGTTTTTCTCCTTTGACTTACATTCCTGAAGCTTCTAAGTGAGGCTGATTTCAACTCCCTTTTCAGAATTTTTACCAAAGTCAATCTGGCCCTCTTATATCCAGATGCTGACTCTTCACACCTTTCGATTTCATTCCTCCCTTAAGACCAATGTGTCTAGCCTGGCTGGTGTGGCTCAGTGGATTGAGCACCAGTCTGCAAACCGAAGGGTGGCTGGTTTGATTCCCAGTCAGGGCACTTGCCTGGTTTGCTGGCCAGGTCAGGCCCCCAGTAGGGGGCGTGTGAGAGGCAACCACCCACTGATGTTCTCTCTCCTTCTTCCTCCCTTCCCCTCTGTCTAAAATAAATAAAATTAAAAAAAAAAAAAAAGACCAATGCTATCTCAGCAAACTGCGTAAGTGAAGGAGCAGGAGTTTTGGGGTAAATATCTCAGAAGAAATCACAATTGAGTTGCCTTTTCAATACTTTCTTTTTTGTTTGAAAAATAAAGGTGCTATTTAGCTACAGGGAAAACTAAAACTAGTTCTTTATATGAAGTCTAGCAGGAGCAAAAGGAAATTTTATGTAATAATTTCATGTATTACTTTCAGAAATTTAATTTAGAGCCTAACATAATTAACACCCTAATTCATCTGGAAGGTTTTATAAAAATTATAATAATAAAATATTTAATGAGTATGAAAAAATTGTATATGTATGGCACTGTATAAAATAAAGAAATAAAATGTAAATAAATAATTATGTTTATAATATATAACATACATATGTTAATATATAATCTCATATATAAGCTTAGAATTATACTTTTCCAATATTTGATTCTTTGCTACACCCCTACTTTCTGACAAATAGTTTAGAGACTTCAATGTCAGCCTTATAAATCCTTTTTACTTTATTCTCCCTCCCAGCTATCAAGCCCCGTCTTCTCTGTCTCCTTAAACGTTCCTCACAGCTTCTTGTCATAAACTGAGTAGTCCAGGTCACGTCTGCTGCCTGGTTACTTCCACGACTTCCAAATTCGATTCCCTCCTTCTGCTTTGATAGTAAGACCTATCTTCTTCAAACAATTCTGATCAAGCTGGTGATCTGTTATACAAAAAGCCCGTGTGGTTCTCTCACAACCTTAGGGTAAAATCCAAACATTTCAAAGTGATTATACGAACTTCAACAACTTGCCCTCTTTTCTCCAGCATAATTTTGCCCTATATTCTCTTCTGGACTTTATACCCCAAGCACACAGAGCATCTTTCATTTTCTCAAATATGCCATTATTTTTCTTATCTTGTTTTTTCCATAATTAAAAAAAAATAAAATAAAAGGACTTTAAGAGAATAATTTGAACATGAGCGGTTTATTTGTGAGGTGATTCCAGGAAGCCAGAATCATTCATGAGTCAGTTACTGTCAGGAGCACCTGCCTGACTAGGTCCTCTGTGCCCTGAGCAACTGTGCTGTAGGAACTCTAAGTATTCTCACCTGAGTGGAGAGGGGCTGCAGGTTTTACCCACCGCACCGTGTCCTCATCTTTGTGAGTGGCTCGCAGGGCTCCCTGGCCACTCTGGCTTATCGTGATAGTGGGCCAACTCAGGGCTGACTTATATAGTAAGCAGTGTCTGCAGGCCATGGTGCTTTTAGAGGCTTCCAAAAGAAGTTTTAACTTCTTTTAAAGAAATGATAAAAATTTAGTATAATACAATATGGATTATACTTGTTTTTATACTGACACAGTCATAAAATATAATGTTTAGTATTCTTTTATGGAGAAATGGGCCATGAACACCAATTAGCCTGGGGTCCACAGAGGTCACAATAGCCCCCTAGGACAAATATGCCCCTGCAGCCAGAATGCCTTGAGGCAGAAAACCAGGAATGTGAACGGCAGAACATTATAGCATCTGCTACAGAGCGCTCGCCAGTGTTGAAATTTTTGTCTTTGTGAAACACTCGATGTCATGCAGTCCACACCCTACCCCTGCAATAGTCCCCCATACACACTCTCACAAATGCTTCTGATAAACTCTCTGAATCCCCCAATCAAGTGTAAAAGTCACTGCATCTGGGAAGTGTTCTCTGAATCACACATCTAAATTAGATGTAATTTGTCTGCACTTTGAGATCTCCTAGCATTTCCTCCATCACCATGCTTTCCCCACAGGTATTTCATCTTACCTGCATTCCTCCTCTATTAGATTGTATGTCCTGTAGGTAAGGCCCATGTTTGCACGTACATGCATCATGGAGCCACAGTGTTCAGCACATTGTAGGTAGTCAATGAAAAGCAGATAATCTGAACTGATTAGTAGTCATACATTTCTTTTTAAAGTGTTGAGTTTGATGTCAAGTTTGTTTAAGAAGATTGTACAGTATCATGTTATGTCACACTGGCTGAAACTGAACATTGTTCCCCAGTCATTTTCCCTGGATACTTCTGGGTCAGAGTTAGCCAAAGGAGGAAAGTGAATGATATTTGGCAGAATTGAAGCAGAAGCCATCACTCTCAAAAGGTTGTCACAAGCAGCCAAAGTGACAGGAAGGGATGCCCAGCTCTTCCTTACCCTCTCCTGTGTCATATTTGGCTTATCTTCTTGACTGCCTGCCAGGCTAACCAACAGAGGGTTTGAGGCCTCCATTAAGGGCTTGGCCATAAACCTGCCACAGCGCTGACTACACACAAGGAACAGCCTCCGCAGAGGCGGTGATTTCAATAGACTTTTGAGGAAGGTCCCTCTTCTCAGTACCTTTCCGGTGTCCAAATGTACTTGGCTTTGTTTATTTCCCTGCAAGTTTCAACTTGCCTTAGACATGCTGGATATTGGCACTTTCTCTGATTTTTTGTCTCCCAGTTTTCAGATCTCCGCTGCTCAGGTTTTCCCATATTTGTTGTGTAATTTCTGTAAGAAATGCACTATTTCCATAAAATGTATAATGGATCTGTTTTTACCCCTTGAACTCTTAGAGACGCAGCACAGTATTTAATTCATGGATGTACCACAAGATGTTAAGCTATCCCCATATTGTCATATATTTAGTTGGTTCTCACCTTTTTAAACTAACACTGTAATGAAGAATTTTTCTTATAAATATTCATTAACATCTCTGCATATTTTTCAGTGTTGATTTTGACATGTATTTTAGGCTATAGGATCTTTACTTTTCATGCGCCTTATTTTTTCAGTGAGTATTTTTGAAAAGGAATTGGAAAAATTGTTTATGTTCTATTTGTACAAATGTTGTGCAATAGGATGTCATTTTGAACATTTTCTATCACTTTAGCTGAAGCAAAGTAGCTAAAGAATTAAACAATTCAGGGGCAACTATTCCCTCAATCCAACGTGAGGTTCTGGACCACTGTTGTTGGACCCACTAAGAATATAATAGAAAATGATTTTGTCATAAGTAACAAACTTTGTAGTAAAGACATAAAATGTGTTTCTTATATCTTTATGAGGTGCAGCAGGCTTAGCTTAAATAATTCTCTTAAGCAAATTTTTCCTCTGAGCCTCCCTGCTACCATGAAGAACATGAAGGATTATAGAACAATGAGTAGAATCTCCACACTCACCTCAAATCTAGTGAAAGGAATTGTCAGAAGGCCAGATGAAGAATTTTATGTTGATTAGCTGAAGTCTTTCAGTGGGAAAGGTGACAGGATACAAAAGCTAAAACTAATAAGTAGCCCACATCTAAAAGACTAGGATTACAGCTTGGGCCTGGAATGGCCTCTAGGAGCAGAAGAGTAAAGGCCGCTGGGCTGGAAAGAAGCTGTGCATGGCAGATGGAAGTAAGACCCACGAGCCTGACAAGGGTCACATTCTAGAAAGCCAGCCAGGAATCATGTGCAGAGGGACCTCGCCCAGGAGAGTCACCTAAAGGTATGGCAGGGCTCCAACAGAAAGGAATGTGTTAAACAGATTACAGGATGCCAAGAACTGAGACCTGGAAAAAAGCAAGACAGAAAAAAATCTAGCTCTCCCAGAAATTTCAGCCGGGTGTTCCCAGTGAGAAAATCTGTGAAAAATACACAGGATTCATTAAGGAAAAAGTCCCCTTTCAAATCCACTATTTGCAGTAGGTACCCATACCACAGCAAATACACAGTAAAATAAGACCATTCAGTCCTGTATATAATCTTTTCTGTTCTGCTCACAGCTATAAAGTCAGGTCGAAAACCACAGCTAGAGAATGGAGCAGAAGTACATGGAAAAGGGGTGTCAACTGCAAATACAGAAAAATAAAAAATGAAAAGAGGTTGACTAGGCCCTTCTTCCATCACTGTAGGCTCCTGAGACTCACACTACACCAAACTGAGGAGGTGAGAAGATACAAGTTCAACAGATGTTCAGGGTTTTCTTAATAAACTCTGCTGTGTGTTGTAGCAACTAAATGGTAACTGTTTATGTGGCTAAAATGATCAAAGTAAGTTTAAATATATGAGAATGATCATAAAATTATAGCAGACTGAGATTTCACCCAAGATGCAAAAAAAAAAAAAAAAAAAAAAGTCCTCAGATTTAGATTTAAAATGAAAAATTCTGCTTTTTAAGCACCATCTGCTCATGGCACCTCCCGCTGCCACCCTGAGTCACTGACTGTGCAGCTCCGGTGCCTGGCTCCCTGTGCTTAGCCATCGAGTTTGGAGTTCTTACAACATGGCAGACACTGACAGCAAAGAACAGTTTCCAATGATTCTTTCTTTAATGCTTCTGCCCTCCTGAACTTCCGGAGAGTGGTGATCTGGGTGCTGCTGCTGACGCTATCCTTGCTGCAGACTTTGAAATCGGTCACTTTTTACATGAGAGTATAGTACCAAGATCAGTGTTGTACTTTACTGGAGAAGCTGTTGAAGATGATGATGATGATGATGATGAAGAAAGTGAAGAAGCAGATGAGAGAGGGGAAGAAGACGATGAACATTATCCAGACTATGACTCAAAGAAGAACCAATACCCAGCAGAGTGCAAGGAGCAGTAAAGCAGGATATTTGCGGCCTTGAGGATAACCTGCACTGTAATAACCCAAACGCTACTATTATTTACTTACAGCCTTATCTTTTTACATTTTGGTAGACTCAGTAATTTTTGTAAAGGAATGGAGTTGATATTTTAAAGGCGATTTTGTTCTACCTTGCATTTTAACTTCAGTTTTTCCGCCAGATATGTTGAATGCACAAATACTTTCCCATTTCCATTCATTGCTACATAGTTTGATTATTCTGGGTTATTTTTATCATGTAATTATTAGATTACAGCTATGAAAATTTAAGAAAACTGTTAAATAAAAAACAAACATATAAAATGAAAAAAATACTATTTCACATTCTCAAATTTCAACATAATGGCTACAATTGATTTTAGCTTCTTAAAAGAAGCATCAAGCCTGATGATCATCAGCTATACATGGACATGCTGCTCCTTAAAGTATTTAAAATGATAGAATTCACCAAAAGAAGAAACAGAAAAGAGTTCCCTAAGTCACATGAAAAATCTTATTTTTACATCATTGTTTCATTTTATTTTTAAATATACATAATACTCTTTTCAATTTATGAAATTTTTCTAAAAGTTATCTATAATAATTTGCCATGTAATTTCTTAGCTAAAAAATAAATCTTTACTTCCACTTATATACTAAATGGTAATACAGAATGTAAGCTATGCTGTGAGAACAAAATATAAATATGCAAAGTGTAATAAATGTCCACCTAAAAAATAATGTGATCAATATTACTGTTGTGCACTGACAAAGAGATATTTTACTTTTGTTTTAAACAAAATTATATGCAATGACCATCAATGTAATGTGCCAAAAAGTATGCATTTCAAAATGAAATACTTATCCATTTCTTGATAAAGAAAATGACTTCTCATTTCTATGAAGAAATGCATTGTATGTGAAGGGTATCATAAATTTTAAAAAAATATTCATGAATAAATGATATTATTGAATACCTAAAGAAGTAGAAAGAGGATTGGTCATTGAAGCTATTGGATTTAATGTAGTTTACTTACATAGTAGTTGTTGGTGTTCGGCAAGTCACTTAATCTTTCTCTACACAGCACCTTATCAGAGGAAACAAAATCAAAAACAAATCAAAAACAAAAAGGAATCAGAGATTGCAATAGAGTTTTAAAAATCCATTCACATCATATCTATTCCACCCTACTCCTGTTCAAGTACTATATTGTTTTATATACTTTTCAGGCTTAAAATATAAAGTTTATGTAGGTTGAATGGTGTTTCTAAAGCCACATAGAAAGTTAGAGATATAGTCAGGTTTTCTGAATATTCTGGTTGTTTATCTCTATACTACAACCTTGCCTCCCACCTCCATGCAAAATTCAATGGCATGAAAGAACCACTATTTTGTTACCTCATAGTTTGGTGTATTGACTAGCATTAGGTGTTTCACATGGCATCAGTGTTTCAATCATCTGGGGCCATTTGGGCTGGAAAATTAGAGATGGCTCTCTTATATGGCAGAGCTGGTCTTGTCTGTTGACCAGCCATTCAGCTGGGGCAGTGAAACAGAATGTCCACACATCGTTTCTTCATATGGCTTGGGCTTTTCCTGACATGGAGGTTGATTTTCAAGAGGAAGACTCACAAAAGCAAGAGTTCCAAAAGACCAAGAAGGAAGCAATGAGGCTTTTTATGGTCTAGCCCAGGAAGTCGAGCAGTGTCACTTCTACTATGTTTTATGTTTACAGAGGACCAGACGTGATTTGGAGTGGAAGGGAGCAAACAAAGGCATGCATGCTTAGAGACTGAGGCCACTGTAGGGAAGTCTGTCAGACTGACTACCCCATCGAATATAAAGGCACTGCATCAAATTATTTTTGTTTAATAGTATCTGATCCAATTATTTCAAACGGTGGTTGATAAATATAAAATGGAAAAACAATTAATGACTCACTAAAGTAGAATCATTTATCTTTGTCTACAATACTAGCAGAACACTTTAGCCATATGACGTGTTCATGGGAATCGAAAGCAAATTATCTGTTTGCACATCTACTTATCCCCCTACCGAAAACTAATCATATCTAAAATGGAGGGTAAGAATACAAATTTCAATATTAATTTTACTTACGTTGAAATCCTGACTTCATCAATTACTGGATGTATAACATTGACATAGCAAAGGATAATATTACAAAGCTTCAATATACCTGTTAGTAAAATATAGTAATAATAAATGATTATAAAGTAGCTACTGCTCTGCTGGTTGTGAGCATTAAATAATATAGTGCTTTGAGAATGCTTACTGTGAAAGCTGAAAGGTGGTAAGTTGCTAAATAGAAGGTAGTTACTTTTATTATAGCTATAGCCAGAAAAAATTAAATACAGCAAATATAGTTCTTAGACTATACACTGAGATACCAGAAAAAGAAACTATTTTCTCTATGTGAAATGGAATTTGATTTTATTTCAAGACACCATTCTACAAGGGGTAGTTTTATCTCAGTCAGTGCAAGGATATTTCAATAAATATATGCCCTTCCCACCTTTCTCTGAGGCAAAGTGTGGGGCAGAGTTCCATCCAAGATGGAGGCATGGGTAGAAACCCTTCGCTTCCTCAAACAACCGAAAGGAGGATAACAACCAATCTAAAATCAATGAACAACCAGAAGTGCCAGAAAATCAAACTGCATGGAACTCTGACACCCATGGAACTAAAGAAACAGTCAACAAGAACCAGACCAGTAAGATGGGCAGACAGAGAGAACCCTCGGTTTAGCAGCAGACCTAGGGGGAGGGCTGGTGGAATAGGAAACTGAGACCCAGAGTTGAGGTGACTGTGGACTACAGCAGGAGATGCTGGTGTGGGAGAAACTCCCAGTCTCACACGAAGCTTCCTTGGAAAGTGGACTAGATCCCAGCAGGCCAGCTGCACTGTTCCCTCTCTGGCCCCCTCCCCCACAGAGAGCGCCGCAGTGCAGCAAGGAGGGTTACCCTGCCCTGGTAAGTACTTAAGGCCCTACCCCCTTACAACTTCATAAGTGTGCAGAGACAAAGAAATAAAGCCTGAATGGAAAAAAGAACTAAACTTCAGAAAAAGATCTAAGTGACAAGGAGATAGCCCACCCATCTGATGAAGAGTTCAAAGCCGTAGTAATCAAAATGGTTACAGAACTGATTGAGCTTGGTCAAAAAATGAAGGAACAAATGAAGATATCCAAAGTGAAATAAAGCAAAATATTCAAGGTACCAACAGTGAAGGAAGGAAACCAGGACTCAAAGCAACCATTTGGGACAAAAGGACAAAATAAACATCCCACCGGAACAGAATGAAGAAACAAGAATTCAAAAAAATTGAGAGGCTGAGGAACTTCTGGACAACCTAAAATGTTCTAATATCTGAATTATAGGGGTGCCGGAAGAAGAAAAACAGCAATAAACTGAAAACTTATTTGAACAAATAATGAGCAAAACTTATTTGAACAAAAAACTTCCCCAATCTGGAGAAGGAAATAGACTTTCCAGGAAGTCCAGGAAGCCCAGAGTCCCAAAGAAGTTGGACCCAAGGAGGAACACACCAAGGTACATCACAATTACATTAGCCAAGATCAAAGATAAGGAGAGAATCTTAAAAGCAGCAAGAGGAAAGGAGAGAGTTACCTAAAAAGGAATGCTCATAAGACTATCAGCTGATTTCTCAAAAGAAACCTTGCAGGCAAGAAGGGCCCAGAAAGAAGTATTTGAAGTCACGAAAGGCAAAGGCCTACACCCAAAATTTCTCTATCCACCAAATCTATCATTTAGAATGGAAGGGCAGATAAAATACTTCCCAGATAAGGTCAAGGTAGAGGAGTTCTTCATAACCAAGCCCTCATTATATGAAATGTTAAAGGGACTTATCTAAGAAATTGAAGAAGATCAAAAACTATGAACAGTAAAATGACAACAAACTCACAACTGTGAACAAATGAACCTAAAAAATAAAAGCAATAAAAACAAAAACTAAGCAAACAACTAGAACAGGAACAGAATCAGACAAATGGAGATCATATGGAGAGTTTTCAGTGGGGAGGGGAGGGGAAAAAGGTATAAAGGAATAAAAAGCATAATTGGTAGGTATAAAATAGATAGGGAGAGGTCAAAAATGGTATAGGAAACAGTATTCAAAGAACTTATATGTATAACCCAAGGACATGAACTAGGCAGGGGGATACTGGAGGTTTGGGGGGTGCAGGGTGGAGGCAGATAAAGGCTGAAAATTGGGAAAACTGTAATAGCATAATCAATAAAGTATAATTAAAAAAAGACTGTGGGGCAAACAAGGAAATCTCAGATAACCTTGTGGGTACTGGAGAGCAGACACATATAAGCTACATGTTCCTGAATAGGTTCTGAGAAAACTGGTAGATGCCCAATTTTTCTAGCCCCTAACTGCATTGTGCCTGGACCAAAGATCCTTTTTACCAGTTACCTCGTGATCTTGGATTGATTTAGAAACATCAAATGTTTCCCATGTGCTAGAGAAGACTAAGGAAGCAGCTTAGAGAACAAGCTGGACCAGGAGAGGCCTTGTGTTGAGGTTCAGGAATTGCAATGATTCTCAGGCCCGAAGGAAGGAATTTTAGTGGATGACAGTGCGGCCGTGTGTCTGAAGGCTGGAGGGCCTCCTCTGCCCCTCCTGCCCCACTCCTAGAGCTTGCCAGAGCCACAGGTACAATCCTGGGAATGGAGTGATAAGGCAAAATACAAAACTGACAGAGATTAAAGTTACACGCCAAAAATAATTTTCATTGACTTATGGGGAGAATAATATATTTTTCCTACAGGAATTTCTTGCTTTTGCTTGCATTTGTACTAGTTGCATATGGACCCAAAGGAAATGTAAGTACAAATATTTCCCACATTTTATAAAGCAGAACAAATCAGGTTTTGTAACAGATATGGAAACCCTATCACAGCTTATCATAAAATCAGTTTAAGGAGTCATTCTCATTGTTAGATAAATTGGCTAGGGTTAGAGTTTGGAATGTATTAAATCTGGCACTATTAAATTATTTTCATGTGTAACTTTATCAAAATCTATGTTGTTTCATCCGTGTTTTTATTGTCATTGTTGTTTTGAGATGAACTCACTGAATTATCAGAAAACAGAATAGAATGATAGGGTGTGAGTCAGCAGAGGTAGGCAATACTCACGCTCAGGATGTCAAACTTTTTAGAGGCTATAGAGATCTTCCTGGCAGCTGTTCAAAGGGCCATTTGCAAGCATGAAGGACAGTGATACTCACTTCTAATAAGTTTGCATTTGTCCCACCATGACATGACACTTAATGTCTCAAAACAATTGTACCACTGTGACTTAATATATCATTTTCTCTTGTTTTCCAAGTAGTACGGTGTTACATTTATATGGTGCCATGTCAAACTTTATAAATCAACCTCTGAGACAAAGGATAAATAGTCACAAAACAAAAAGCATGTGGACAAAGGCTGGAGCTCACAAGTCACAGCTCACTGAGCAGCCTTCCCAAAATCATCTATCTCAGCTCTTGTCATCGACTTGTCCAGAACATGCTGCATTTTGCATCTTTCCTTTCACCAAACTCACCCAGGCTGATGACATGCAATCAAAACTGCAGAAACAAATCAATGAATGTCTTACTCTCTAAGGTCTTCGTTGCCTTGTAGTCCGGTGATTGGTGACAGTGGATCCAGCAACTTAAGGACAGTGTGGCATGGCCAAACCACATGTGTCTTTTTTTATCTCATTGCTCATGGAACTGGATGGAGCAGCAAGATATTTCTAAGTTACTATGAAGAGTATTTTGTTGGGATATTGTACAAAACTTCACCGCTTTGAGTCACTTTGTAATTAATTCTCGGGAAATGACATTCTCATGCAAACATAAAATCACCATGCAAACTTCTGACTTGAATTGGAAACAGTTCACCTGGTCCACAGTGGGAGAAGGGGATAGGGCTCAAAGCATGCTGCACATGATGCGTTCATATGGATCTTTGGCCACTGAGGTCAAAGAAAGTCCACATGAATTAAAACTTCAGGATTTCACAAAAGGAAACAGCCTGAGATGCCTTCACGTATTTGCTGTCAACTTCGTTTCGTCCCTTAGTGATCAAGGAATGCTCTGGACCTTAGAACTAGTTTCTGAGGAGAAGTCAGATGCAGTTTTTATCTTTGTTCCTTTGGAGGTAAGGTGTTCTATGTTTCTTTCTTTCTTTTATTCAGGATATGTTCTTTCCTTTGATTTTCTGTGGTTTAAAACTGACATGCCAAGGTGTAGTTTTGGGGGCACTTATCATGCTTGGTGTTCTATGAAATTGCTGGATCTGAAGTTTGGTGCCCGGCATTGATTTGGAGAAATTCTCAGTCATTATTGTTTCCAATGTTTCTTCTGTTTCTTCCCTCCTTTTGCCCCCCTGACATTCCCATTACACATATGTTGCACCTTTTGTAATTGTCCCACAATCCTTGGTTCTTGCGTTCTGGGTTTTGTTGTTTTTTGGGTTTTTTTTTTTCCTTCCCCAGTCTTACTTTTCTTTGTTTTTAGTTCTGTACGGATTCTATTGAGATATTTAATTTTGCAGTTGTAAAAAAATTTAATGTATGTGTAAACTGTTCAGTAATTGTGCATAGTTCACCCTAAATTACAGATTCAAACATTTTTAAGAACAAAAATCTCAAATAGGTGGCCGCTAGGTGAAAATTACTGTTAAAATTTAGGATTCTCTTTTTAATAGGAAGACTAGGCAAGCTATAATCTGAACATACTGGTGCTACAGCAGAGTTTCCTATTTTTTTGCATAAAGATGTCATTTTATAAAGGATACTATATTTCACCCAGCACTTTCAAATAAAACTCACCTTAGCTACTAAGAGAGAAATGAAAATTTGATAGTTATAATGCATTCTTAAATCCTGAATGAGTTAGTGGATGGATACCAGTTTTTCAATTACCTTCGTCTTGCAAGTTGATGCAGAGCGAGAATTTGCTCACTAAGTATGAATTGTACAAAGGATGACAAAGTAGGTTTACAACTGTTTGTATGGAAAAAGTCACACAGGCTATGGTTATTACAGTAGTTTTATTCACTTTGTGTTTCATGTACTCACAACTAAATGCTACTCTTGCCCACCCTTGTATTTGTAGCACTTGCAAATTATTTTTCTATCTTAGTGTCTGAAGAACGTTTTCAAGCCAATATTACCAAAGTGGTTGCCTTTTAAGTTTCATTGCAATGTGAAATATACCTTTAATAAAATATACCTAAAATAAATATTTAATTATCAAGTGAAAAAGCTAATAAAAACAATATTATCATAAGAAAAGGTTGTACTCGGAGAATGACTGTAGTAAAACATCTAGAGAGAAATGTTTCACCGACCACTGACTTCTTGCCGTTACTAGGAATCATTTCCTAGCAATTTTTCTCTTCTCTATCCCTCTGCACTGTGAGTCATCAGGCTAAATACTTGATTTTAATAGTAACCCCTTATGTTAAGCAGTCAGTATAGTGCAGTTAAAATAAGTATGTGGCGTGGGCACACATTTGGATTTAGGTACAGTTTTGGAAATCAGCATCTAAACTAAAGTCTCTTCGCAGATTCTTTGCCATTTTTCACCCTCATCTAGAAACAATTCTCAACCCTAATTATTCATCTATTCATTTATCTAACAAATATTTATTAAGTCCTCAGTGTGTGCCAAACCCTGTAATGACATAAACCAAATAAATGTGTTTGTAGCCTTATGAAGCTTAAAATACAGTGATAAATTCAGATGTTTATAAAGTAATTAAAATTTTGATGAGCAATATAAAATATACATATATACAGAGAGAAAGAAACTATAACAGAGTATCGGTCTCAAGGAGACGAGAAATGGCATTTTCCTAGACCAACATAGTTGGGAGGTTAGAAACAAGGAGACAGGGGAGATTTGAAATATAATTTGGAAATAGAACTGACGGAATGTAAATGGACATTTTAGAATGGGCACAGCAGCGGGGACAAATATGGGCTAAGTTTTTTGTCACTAGGCTGAGGAGCGAATGTGTTGGCGGATGTTAAAAATCCACATTTGTACCTGCTATGTCCGAGACACCGGAGGTGTGTCTGAAGTGGGTATTCAGAACTGAGATAGCTGGGAGATACTTGACTATTCAAAGCTAATGTGTGGGAGAGATCCTAGACCGCAGGTAGAATTTTGCAGTCACTGTTGTGGAAACTGACACCCTGAGACTGGATGATGTCACTCACGGAAAGTGTCAGAACGAGATACGTTCAGAAAACAACCAACATCTGACTGCGCAAACTTAAGACAGATGACGAGGAGGCTTCACAGGAGCTAAAAAAATGAATGAGACACAGGACTCCTAGAAGTCCAGCAAAAGACGCATCCATAGAAGAGGAGATTGATCACTCTTGTCAAATGCCAACAAGAGGAAATGACATATAAGTTGTATCCATTAGAAATGGTAACAAACAAAATTTTGCTGATGCGGGGGTAGGTTTCTTCAGTAAAATGATAAAAGATAAAGAGGAGGTAATAGCAAACAAATTGATCTTTTAGACACACACGTCATATTAACTATTCTCTCGCTTTAAAAACATGGTAGCTTTCCATTCTACAAGAAATACAATATTACCTCTCTGTCACGGCCTCCCCAAATTCATCCTCACCATTGTCTTATCCCTAAAATGCTTCTCACTGATTTTTTCACATCCCAATAAAACAAGTACTTTTTACTATGTTAAGGTCTTTGGAATCACTTTTCCTCCCTTAAAAAAAAAGTCTTCACACTTTTATTTCAGAGAGTTTATCTTATTGATTTTAAACAGCTCTTTAATGTATCTGTAGTAGATTTCCCAAGTATATTTTAGAGTCTACATTATATTTTTCAAAATGCAAACATTTTCTGAAACCTTTTAGACACCAACAGAAAAATGAAAAAGAAAAGCAGATTCTGCCAATTCACACAAACTCATTTGCTAAGGACAAAGTATTATCTTTAAAATATACAAATGAGACCATAACAAAGTCAGCTTACATTTTTTTTTCTGTGGGTTTCCATCATAATTGGAAGAACATCTCACCACAGGCTAAAAGGTCCTGGTAAGCTAGCCCTTTCCTGTGTCTCCCTACCCACCCTGCACCACTTTTTCCTCCTGCTTTCTCTTCTCCCACCGGAATGACCTTCTCTGGGTTCCTAAAACACACCAAGCTCACTTCTCTTTTTCTCGTTGAATTTAATGCTCCTAATTAACTTCTTTGTCAGCTGAAAGGACACTTCCTCAAATGCTGCCTTATTCTTTTTCTTAGAGCTTGCCTTCACTCTCCTAATTCCGTATTTGATCACTGGTCACCCCTCCAGAATGAATTTTCATGGGGGCAAGGTCTCTGTTCTGTTCACTGCGATAGTCTCAAAACACAGCACAGTGCTAAGGTCCGCAGTTGCTTTCTTGAATGAATGAATTAATAGGCGGAAAGTACCTAAGGGGGATGGGGCTTAAATGAAAGAACTTTTGTTTGTTTTCATTTATAAAGTAAGAGATGTTTGAGTTTTTCAGTACTGTTGGGAAGCAGACTATATATATGAGGGCAGGTCATATCTATATATAAAAGAGGGAAAGGAAAATTGACTGAGTAAAATCTCTGGGAGACTTAAGACACAACAGTATTCTCTACAGTAGCCTATACTTTCTATTTCATATAAGCTACTCATACTTGCTTTAAGATGATGATTTTTTTAAGCCCTGTGGTAACAGTTTCAAGACAACAATTGCATTTTGAAATATACTATTCTTGGGAGGAAAAGAACTCAACAAAAACCGGTGCTTGAAAATGAGGTCAATAAGAAAGACAATTTCTGAATCCTTCACTCGCACTAATATTCGTCATTCAGCATGAGGCAAATGGGACCAAGGCAATACCCCTGGAACTCCAGAGAAAATTATTTTTCCAATTTACCAGAGCTAAAAGATGTAGGTATATTATTTCCTTTGTTGACTTTCTGTACCTCTCATATCAAAACATTTTCAACAGCCTCTTGACTATGCTATAGCTGAACTGCATTTCTTAAAGGCCCCCAAATGACCCCCAGATTTCAATAAACACTCACTGATCTCACTCTTACTTCATTAAATGTGCTAATTATTGACACGGGTAGTTAAAAACATGAACTGTATGTATTTTCAGATGGTTGCCTAACTTCAATCTTTCTCTTTTACTCCATGAACCTAGAATTATTCTTCTAAAATATATGTTGAATCAAAGTAACACATTGATTTCTTCCATCCATTGCCTAAAACACTCCCCTGACTTACCGGAGTTGACTGACCATGGGCTCCTGAGGCTCTTCTTGGGCTGACTCTTTCCTTTCTTTTCATCTTTACCCACTCCTCCTCACAATTTGTGTCTTATGTTCTAGACATGGTAAACTGCTTACATATTTTTAAATAAACCATGTACCCATGCCTATGAGACTTTTCATACCTGTTCTCACTTCCTGAAAATGATAAAAAGTCTTTTTTTCTTATAATAATTGCAATCATCTTCAATGTGTCCCTAGACTGATATCTCTACCGCTACCCTCACCCAACACTTCAGCAGGCCTTCACCTCAGTGATCCTGATACTGGATTGAAATTCTCACACTGAGATGATCACATTTTACCTTAGTTGTTGACGGACTTCCCTGAAGAGGCACCCGTGAAGGTGGGTTTTGAAGAAAAAAAAGACTTGGGTACAAAATAGCTCCACAAAGTATTAGGTGAAAAATTTGAACAAATTAATAGACTTTCTCCATTTCTTCATCTGAATAGTGGGATTAATAACCATGAAGTCAATAATTTGATATCCTTATTTATCACAAAACATGGCCTATAAAAAGGCACGTAAGAAGAACTCCATCTGTATTAGTCCCGGACTCCCCATGGGTATGCAAGCTGTTAGGGAATAGCGACTCTGCTGTATGTTTCTCTGTATTTCTGCAGTTGACATAACATTGAAACATCGCAGTTCTCAAAAAATGTTATAGATAATGAAGTATCGTGAAGGTACAACATGTAGTGAGGCGTGGAAAGTTTGCATGATGTTGTCATGACAGGCCTCAAATTATATTGCTTCATTATAGACATGTATAGTATCTCAAAATAGAGATTCCACCTTTATTTTCACCACTTGTATAGTATATAAATTATATACTATATTTACTTGTAAATAACTTTCCTCATGATTTATTCTAATGAATTTGATTATATATTTTCCTCCCAAAGGACTCTTAAACAAGATTAAATAGAATATTACCAGTCAAGATAAATATCGTAGTTTTAGAGTTAGTATCTTTTTTAGCGGGCATGCTATAAACAGTATAGAAAGATAATGGAAAATATATAAGCAGTATTGAAATTAAGTGGTGTCTTTGTGTTGTCTTTGAGAAGTATATCATTGCAGGCAACTTGAATCAATATTGTCACAGCATCAATGTGTCAGGGAAAGCAATGCACCAAGGAAAGAACTTTGCAATCTGTTTCTTATCGAGACAGGCAATTTGAGTTCTAGATGCAAATTGGCTACATTCTTGTTCTGAGCCTTTTGGCAAGTCTCTAAGGCTCTTCCTAACTGAACTATCCTCAGCCAAGTAATGAGACTAGCACCTCATTTTTGTTAGTCTCATTGTCTTATTAAACTCGAATGTGATAATAAAAATAAATGCAGTTTGAATCTTTAAAAAAGTGTACAAATTTAAAGAACTTAAGCGCCAGTAAAAGTAGCAAATGAGAGGTACCAAAGCAGCGGTTAACGGAACTATTTTTACTAAGAATGAAAGCAGGTTAGAAAAAAATCATTTACAGCTACTTTGGCTACACTTTTTTCTTAAGGTGTATTTTTGAATACGCTACAGAATACTGTTTTTAAAAAATGCTAAATGACACTATGTTAAATGTGAGATTAATAAGAAAGAAGTACACTTAAAAACAGATCGTCATTCGGCTGATAAGGGATTTGTGTGAGGTTTTAAATGGTATGGTATTTCCTGTATTTCTGAATGTATGTGTCTGCTATGTGTGTGAATGTATTTATTCATTCCAATAAATAAACAAGCAAAGCTAACAGAAAGAACATAGTAAGAAGTAACATAGTAACATAGTAAGAAGCCTTTCATATTTTATAGGCAGTGATGGAACAAAATCATCTCCGTGGAAAAAAAAATTAGAAATACTTTTTTTCATGCTGGTATCTATTTACATGAAACAATTGACCTCACAGAAATCTACTCAAATTATATACTATTTTACAATACAATTCTACATATTTTTAATTCTAATTGTAAAACACAATTATGAATTTCATTGTTTATACCACCAATATGCATTTTATTTTATGAGAGTTTTGTTGTTGTTGCTTCTCAATCTTTGGGCTATTTTTCAATGGATTTCAGTTCTCTTATCTTGGCTTATTTTCTTATTTTATTTCTGTCTGAAATATAGCTTTTGAAATTTGTTTTAAGGACAGATACACTCTTTTTTGTAAGCTCTTTCAATTTTTTTAATCTGAAATTTTCTTTATTCCATCTTACCTATATAGATAGTTTTCCTGAGTATTCTTTTGAAATCATTATTGAAGTAAACTTTTAGTCTAATGATTATATTTATCAAGCAATCGGTCTAATTATTCTTACCCCTGCAAGTAATCTGTTGTTCATTGTTGATTTTCATGTCCTTTCTTTGTTTTTGGATATATGGTAGTTTCAATATATTTCTGTAGGTTGACATGCATGCTGTAAAAAGTATAATTTTTTCCTTTTTATATTGTCTTTGACTTTTTATATTTTTTCATTGTATTTGATCAGAAAGTTACATATGTGGTTACTCACAGATTATGTTAACTTTTTTTACGTAATTATAGATTAAGGAGAAATTATATATGTATGTATATATGTGTATATATGTCTATATACCATATTTTGTGTATATACCATATTTTTCAGACCATAAGAGGCACCTAGGTTTTAGAGAAGGAAAATAGGAAAAAAATTTTTGAAGCACAAAATGTGGGGAAATATTTAATAACATATTTCACCAATGTAAATGTGAACATAACTCAACAGCAGTGTTAACAACCATTATTCCTCCCAAATTCAGGGGGTGTGTGTCTTATAGCCCAAAAAATACGGTACATATATACGTATATGTTTGGTAGGTCCCATATACCCTTTGTGCATTTTACCCCAATATTGTCTCTTTGATCAAAAAAGTTTCCTGATGATTGAAAATTTTAGTCTTTCTTTTTTAGTTGTTATACTTAAATTTATTTTTCTAACATGTTGTGAAGTTATTTACCATCTCTTGTCTTTTTTAAGCAAAATAATAACTTTTACGTACATTACCATCTCCAAGATTTCTCTCCCATTTTCTATATTACAATCTGAACTTTCAGTTCCAATTTTTAAAACATGTATGCGCACAGTTGTGTTTATTATTTAGCTGCCGAGTGTTAATTGGTTCTACTAACGTATTTGACTCACTTTCCTATGTGCCCTATCTGTCACTTCTTATTTCCTTCTCTTTAAACTGAGAGTTTGTTTTTCCACATGTAAAGTACATGCTTTTTAAATTATTTCATTCAGAGTATGTGGGTGGCAATTTTCTTTGTCTTTGTATGGTTAAAAATATATTAATTTTATTCTCACTCTTAAACAGTAATTCATCTATAGGGATAATTCTTTGTTGACAGCTATTTCCCTTAGCATTTTGAACATATGACCTCATTACTTTTTGGCATCCATCACTGCAGAAGAGAAAACCCTTACAAGGCTAAGTTGTTGCTTTTTAAAAACTATTAAGTGAAATTTAAGTAATTTTGTTGGTAAAACCATTATTCTTGAGTTTTTCCTTTTCATGGAGAGAAGAGTGTGTCTTTCCTTCTTTCCTCCCTTCCTCCTTCCCTTCCTTCTATATATTTTATTTATTATTTGCTATTTACATTCAATTTAAATTAAGTACCATGTCTTTCTTCAATTATGGAAAGTTCTCAACCATTATTTTATTAAATATTTATTCTGTCTCTTTCTGATTTTTTAAAAATTTGGAACATCGGAGAGAGATTCACTTTGGGATTTTCTATTTTTTTTTTATGTTTCATCATTTCTATTTAACGTACTTTGTCTATCTCCCCGTCCTCCATTCAATGAACCTTTTGTAGCACCATCCTCCAATTTAATGATCTTCTCCTCTACTGTGTTCACATCAGCATTTATTTCAGTTTGTACATTTATTAACTTGTGACTGTAATTTGCTCTTCTATTTTTTACAATTAATTTTTTGTTTCATAGATGTCTATTTGATAGAAATGTTATAATTAATTTAGTAAGTAAAACACTATTTTATTTATAATGATATATTTTTTATAAAGTAAAATGCACAGATTTTTAATAACTGCCAATTGAGGTGTTTGACAAATACATACATTAAAATTTATATACAACCTTATTATGATACAGTACTTTCATTATTACAGAAAGTTCTGTCATGCCTCATCCCACAGACTTAACCAATGTTATGATTTTTATCACCAAATTTGCCTGTTCTAGAATGTTATATAAATGGCACTATTTATGTCCATCATCTTTCACATTATCATCATCTGTGTCACATCTAACACATTAGAATAATGTGTCAGAGATTCATTCATTTTGCATGTATCATAAATTCATTTATTTTTATTGCTTAGTAGCAGCCAAAAACCATACATGGTTTGGATGTATTTAAAACCTTGCATTCACACTAATATTTCCAATCTTCATGCGACACAGCTTTAGTCTACCATCATTCCTCTTTTTCTTACTTCTAAGAAATCTGCCCCCATCTTCAATGCATTTATATTTGCTTAATCCTTCTATATATAATTAATTTGTTCCACGCAGACTGTTTCTTCAGCAAAACTAAACTATCTCTGGACTGATCTAACATACAGTATTATTTGGCTCCAAACATAACTATTTTGAAATAAAATGAAAAAGGTAAAAGAGTCTATAATTTATCTTTTGATATCTATTATTTCCCTTTTCATTAAGTATATTTTAGTTTCTGAATAATGTGTGTATCTATGCACATGTGTGTGATGGCTATGATTCAACAAGATAACTTGACTTATGTGTTATGAAATTTTAATCTGCACACTCATCTACAGTATGTATTTTATTTTTATTTTTATTATTTTGCTTGTTTTCCTCCTGCTTATATTTTTATATGTGATGGCTTTACATTAAATTCTTCAAATTTCTTAGAAAAAAAGACATTTTTTCAAGAAAATAAAACATAAGCACCGCAATCAGAAAAATAAAAAGATAATTTGTAAAATAAAATTTGCCTCACAAGATAATAAAAGCATGTTATGAAGCAATAATAATTAAAGTGTCAAATTGGTATAAGTACTTCCTGCATAGTATCCAAATGTTTACTATGAAATATTTTAATATTATTATTATATCCATTTAATTAACTTTTATGATTGTTCCTTGTTCCATAAGTTATTTTTACACATATATACACATAACCACTCATAATTTTTAGACCATGTTTTATTCCTTTAAACATAAAACATATCTATTTTATTATCTGAATATCTTTGTACCAGTATCTGAAACATTTTGTGTGCTTGCCTTTATATAAACTATAGCTCTTCTTTATTGATAATTCAGTTTCCTTAGTGTTTCAATCTTTTCTTTATTTTTATATTTGTATGCACAGTTATAATTCCAAGTATGTACCCATACCACTAATGTAGCATGTTCAGGAGCTGACTGAAGCACACTTGAACTTGAAGTGACCAACCTCTCCTTCCTGGTCACTAGGCTCTGACTCTGAACCCTCATCAGCTTCAGAGACTTCTCTTTCTTACTTAAGAGTTTCCTCATGGGAAAACTTATTGTCCTTTCTGTTTTGTTTTGTTTTTTTTTTTTTTTTTTCCCTCAGCAGTATGATTTGATTCCTTTACAGAAGCTCTAAAAATATTGCACCTCAGAAAGTCTATGTCAATTTGTTAATACACTTCATTACCCAGTTTAAAAAAGTCCTGTTATTGTCTTCTCCAAAGGCGACTGGATTTCACTTTTTTTCTATTTATAACACTAAGAAGAGCCATTAAGTTATTCTTTTCAAAAATAAAAATGTTACAAAATAATTTAATGTCTCCATCTTGAGAAAGAGAAATGTATTCATGTATTCAAAACTCACAAATGTTGAGTGGTAGCTACTCTCAGAAAGAAAGATTTGAAGGAGGTAAGTAATAAATATCAAGTATATCTCACTGGACACTCACTACTATACAAGAAATTCTACAGAATACATTCATAGATATAAAGTAAAGAAAGCAAAATAAACATAAACAATTTTTCATAGAAAAGAGAAACTATTTTTTAATCTTTTTCCAATAAATGCTTGACTACTTCACTTTTTGTGGAAAATATGCATAAGATTCACCCACAAACAAATCCTTTCACATATTTAGGAATGGGGCATGGGTTCCAGGAAAATGCTTAGCTGTTCTTGTTATGTTTTCAGGAAAGAAAAAAGAAAGGAAAGGAAAAGGAAAAGGAAAAGGGAAAGGAAAGGGAAGGAAAGGAAAGGAAAGGAAAGGAAAGGAAAGGAAAGGAAAGGAAAGGAAAGGAAAGGAAAGGAAAGGAAAGGAAAGGAAAGGAAAAAAACAATTAAAAACTTCAGGTTGTAAAAGAGAAGATTTTTTAGTGTTCATAGATTGGAAGAATTAACATCATCAAAATGTCCATACTGCCCAAAGCAATTTATAGATTCAGCACAATCCCTATTAAAACACCAATGACATATTTCACAGATATAGAACAAACATTTCAATAATTTATATGGAACCATAAATGACCCCGAATAGCTGCCACAATTTTGAGAAGAACAAAGTAGGAGGACTACCTTATATCAAACTTCATCACAAGGCCACAGTAATCAAAAAAGTATGGTACAGGCATAAGAACAGATACACAGGTCAATGAAACAGAATAGAGAGCTCAGAAATAAACCCAAGTCTCTATGGTCAATTAATATTTGACAAAGGGGACACCAATAGAAAATGGAGTGAAAATAGCCTCTTTAACAAATGGTGTTGGGACATCTGGACAGTTTTATGCAAAAAAATGAAGCTTGACCACCAATTTACACCATACACAAAAATAAACTCAAGATGGATAAAAGACTTAGATATAAGTAACAACATCATAAAAGTCCTAGAGGAGAACATAGGCAGGAAAATTTCAGGTATTCCATGCAGCAATATTTCCACTGATATGTCCCCTAGAGCAATAGACATAAAGGAAAGAAAAAAATAAAAGGGATCGCATCAAAATAAAAAGCTTCTACATGGCTAAAGAAAATATCAAAAAAATGGAAAGGGAACCAAATGTATGGGAAAATGTATTTGCAAATGATACTTCACACATAGGTTTGATTGACAAAATATATAAAGAACTCACATGATGCCACTCCAGGAAGACAAATAAACCAGTTAAAAAATGGGCAAACGACCTGAACAGACATTTCTGCAACGAGCACATATAGAGGGCCCAGAGACATATGAAAGGATGCTCAGAATCACTAGCCATCCGATAGGTGCAAACTAAAAGCACAATAAAATACCACTTTGCACCAGTCAGAATGGCCATTTTTTAACAAATTAACAAACAATGAGTGCTGTGCGGTTGTGAAGAAATGGGATCCATAGTACACTGTTGGTGGGAATGCAGAATGATATAGCCACTGTGGAAAACAGTATGCAATTTCCTCAGAAAACTAAAAATGGAACTGCCTTTTGACTCGGCCATTCCACTGCTGGGATCATACACTAAAAATCCTGAAACACCCATTCAAAAGAATCTATGCACCCCAATGTTCATAGCAGTATACGTTATAATAGCCAAATGCTGGAAGCAACCTAAGTGCCCATCAGTAAATCAGTGGATCAAAAACTATGGTACATTTACACAGTGGAATACTACACAATAGAAAGAAAGAAGGAGCTCCCACCCCTTGCAACAACATGGATGGAACTGGAGAGCATTATGCTAAGTGAAATAAGCCAGGCAGTGAAAGACAAATACCATATGATCTCACCTATAAGTGGAAACTAATCAACAAAACAAACAAGCAAGCAAAATATAACCAGAAACATTTAAATTAAGAACAAACTAAGAGTGACCAGAGTGGAGGTGGGAGGGAAAAATTGGGGAAAAATTGGAAAGGGTCATCCAGTAACATGTGTAAAGAACCCATGGACAAAGCTATAGGGGGGTTGGATCAAGGGTGGGAGGTGGGAATGGCTGGGGTCGGGGGCAGCAGTGGGTGTAAAATAGAGAAAACTACTTCAACAACAATTTAAAAAATAGAAAAAAAAACCTTCAGTGTGTAAAAGAGAAGGGTTTTTAATATAAAAGCAGTAGAAAAAACTATAAAGAAATGATTAGTAGATTTGATTAGCTAACAATTCAAAACTCTGTATACCAATAATACAAAAAAGATAAATAAAAATAATAAACCATTTCCAGATTAATAATGTGTTTACAATCTTAACATAGAAAGACTTCATTGCAAATTGGTATATAAAAAGATTGCAAAAGATAATAGGCAAATGACATATCGTGTTGTAAGCTTATATACAAATGTTCAACCTTACTACTAATAAATGCAATTAAAATTTATTGGTAATCTGTGATATAAAATTTTGTATGCATAATTCAATACAATAATAAGGTTATTAAATTGACTATTTATTGAGCACTTACTACCTTCTAGTTACTAGATGAGATGTTTTATCTAAAACAATCAACTATTTTCATGCATCAACCTTACAAGATGAGTGTGCTTCCCTATGTTAAATGAGAAGTTGTGCATAAAATTTTCTAAGTCTTCCCAATTTCAAATCTGGTTAATTTCATACCCTAGCTATAGCCACTATACTGTTACTCTTTTTTTAAACTATCTAATAAGAAAATGAATTCTTTTTAAAGATATGTGTTAGCTAATGCAATAAAATAAGCATTATGATTAATTGTTGGTGGAATTATACATTTATACACTTCAAGAAACAATCATCCAATCGATACAAAGATCACAGGATAATGGAAACACCTTGACCCTGCATGTCCTTGTCCAGAATTCTACCCCAGGTCAAAATCTAATATGAAGACAATGATTTATGCAAAAGTAGACATATTGCTGTACTAGTTTCAATAATGAAAAATTGGAAACAGAATAATCTAACAATATGGCAGTAAGGAAATCAATGATCAGATGTCTTGCAAATTAAATGCCAAATACTAAAAACCATACTTATGAATATGTAATCACATGTAAATTTACCCCAGATGTAACACTGAGTCAAATTCTTTGAAAAGAACCATTAAAACTGCCATGTGCCCGCTTTTGCAACGTCCTGTTTGCAAAAATGAAAGGGGCAGGAAAGGAATGAAGAAGCGAATGTGACTGCGCAGTAACACACTCCGGTGTAGGTCCGGTCTCTGTCGGCATTAGAGAGCTCCAGGAGCAACTACGATACGATTACAACTATCCGCTGTCTTCACGCATTGTAACGTTTGGCTGAATTTTGTTAAGTGTTTTATGTTATGCTGATCGTTCATAACTATTGTACTTATATTGTATTTCTACTTTTATATGTGTTAAGATACACATATACACACATACAAAAATAAGCCAGAGTTATTCAGTAGTTATTACTGGATGTTATTATTGATTATTTTTATATTTTTCATTATACTTTTCTGTATTTTTAAAAATTTTACAATGGCTTGAATTACTTTTATGTTTCGCATACAGTGAACACAATTTTAAAGAGTACAACTACCTAATGCAAATTGCTATGTGGAGGATTCAATAAAATAGTATGTATAAATAACCGAGCAAAGAGCTTACTATACAACAGATAATAAGTAAATTAATTTGTCAATTAATTACAAAATTAGCAAATGCTTTTCCTTAAGATAATGTATGCACAGCTGTTAACTCTAAAATAACTGCTGGATATCAAATATTAGGATTTATAGATTCCTTGATAAGTTTTCCTTTGTGCATTCCTATATTTCATATTCCAGGGAGAAAGCTAGGACAAAGAAACCAGGATTAAACCCATAACAAAAGATTATCCAACCGCTTTCTACTTGTTGAATGTTTTGGATGCAGAGGTTCTGAAGGCAGGCAAGATGGTGGAATATTACTGCTTCCTGTAAGGTTCTCAGTCTGCATGACTCGTGTCTGGTGGGGAAGGTAGGAGTGGCATTGGGAGAAGTTCTTCAGGCCTTTGGAATACAACTCTCCTTCCATCTTATTAAACAGACCTGTACAAGAGTTGCTAAAAGTAGATGTACAGTTGTTCATATGGAGAATAATACCATAATTAATAAATAATAATATAAGAACAAAATCTGTTTCACATACTAGCAACTTAAGCCTACTTCTGCCCACCTCCATTTTTATTTTTCTCTTCTTGTGAGTCCATATTTGAAGCCATACAGTCTTTTTTAATGGAGTTTGAGTCAATGGGATGGATTGTAGTTTACTGTTTGATTAGAAATGCAAATCTGATAGTAACAGAGGAAAGCCTAATTCTGTTGGTCACTCATGACACTAACTGAGAGAGAGAGAGAGAGAAGGGGAGAATATGTTGTTTATTTTGAATTTCTACATGGTATGTTTATTTGATAGAGGCAAGTGGTGGATTAGGAAAGTGTCTTATAGTATTATATTTATTACCCTTACTCTTGCTCAATGCCTGGAAGTCTTTCGGCTGCAGACCATGAAGAGCGACAGTATCATTTATTTCAGCCTGTCACAAATATACAGGAAGCTGGCACAAACTATCTGAGTTTCCTCAGTATGGTCGTCCTGCAGTTCACTTACAGCTAGCCTTGGATGGGTGTCTTCTTTCTCCTCTCCCTCCTTTGTTTTCCTAGTCTCTCACCTATTCTTATGGTCCTTTCTGAATTTCTTAAAGTCTGATTTACTAAACAGCCAATACTCATTCCTCATTGTCAATTTTTAAGGAGGTATCCTTTAGTTATTTTAGAACAAAGTTGACAAGACTAAGAAAGCTTACCACCTGCCCCAGCTCCTAACCCCCACTAAAACTATTGCTTATCGTACATACATGATGAGCACTTATGGCTAAGAAAATCTTTATTTTTTGTTTCACCAAAGTCTATTGCCATAACCCCTTAACTAGGAGTGAGAAGCAGAAGAAGGAAAAAGATCAAGAGGATATAATATCCAATCTTGCCAAAGAATTATATTACAGCAAACCAAATATTCATCCCACAATCCAAAACAAGAGCTCCATATTCAACTATTGATCTTCTATAATTTATTAGAAAACCAGCTTTGTGAGAATATTCCAAGTTATAGCATGGTCATTTCTTTATGAAATCATCCATTCTATAAATTATTAGTTACGTTTTTATGGAACAACTATATGTTACGTATGACAAGTAGATTCATTGAACCAAAGACCTCTCTAATAGGCAGTGAGACCTTATGACTTCCTATGGATGGATTTCAAATTTATGAATGACTTCCTATGGATGGACTTCACCATCGATTATGTGTTATTTCCATTTCTGCTTCTCTGTTTGAAAGTTGACATTGACTTGTAATTAAGCCTGTCTGGGCTTGCAGACTGGGTGAACTTAAGGGAACTTTTGCCACTCTCCTGGTTCTCATTGTCACTGTTGTGAAGAGAGATGGCATGTGCTTAATAAGGAAAACTATGATCTGCAAAGCCACAGTTAAGTCTTTCCCAATGTTTGGTGAGTAATCATGTATGTACCAATAGGAGCATTATAAAGGTTTGAGGTTGCCAGTGGAAAGGTGGTAGAAACACATTTAAAGTGCCTAGTGAGTACATGATTAGCCATGAGAAAACATTTCTATACAGTACTAGTGAGAGATGAGAGAATATTAATCATCCAGGATGATTAGTATGAGAACCCTTAGTTGACTTTTTAAAATACACTTGCAATCCATCACACACACACACACACACACGCGCGCGCGCGCACGCACCTCTTGTACACCTTCCTGTCCAGCCAAGAGTTGGAAAACAGCTGTTGTTACAATCCAGACATAGTATTCCAATAAGAGAATAGCAGTTTTAATTGCTGGGGACCCTAAGGGCAAGCTGTCCTCAGCAATATAAATTAGATGCTGTAGGACAAAGAGAACAACTTCTGTGTGGTTAGGCCATCTGCACTACACTGATCTCGCCAAAAACAAGAAAATCTGCAATTGACATTACAAAAAAGATATCAGGACCTTGGCCCCTGTGTAGTCTTCTAGGCCATCATAGGTGAGACAGCTTCCAGGCCTGGCTGGCAGCCAAAGAAAGCAAAACAAATGCATTTCAATCATTCAGCTCTAAGCGCCTATGTGTTCTTGAGCAGGATTGCCTCCAAATAACTTGTGCAAGGAAAGCATCAGTAGATTTTGGATGGGATTAATGCTAGTTTGATCTCTATCCCTCCCAAAGTGCTTACTTGTGTTGAAATACGTTTAGTTTTCTATCACTGATGTAAAGAAAATTATCACATATTCAGTGACTTAAAATAAAACACATTTATTATCTTGTAGTTCTGGAGGTCAGAAGTCTAATATTGCTTTCTTGTGCTAAATTCAAGTTGTCTCAAAGCTATGTTCCTTCAGCCATTGGCCTAAGATGGCTAAGGATGAAGACCAATACAAAATCATAAATTTACTTAAAACTTTTCCTTTCTTATCAATTTTCATTAGTGTATGTATAGTTACTGTGTGGCCCAAGACAACTCTTCTTTCAATGTGGCCCAGAGATGCCCAAAGTTTGGACACCTTGCTTAAGGGATGCATTTTCTTGCCTTTCATGGGTCTGCCACATGCCCCCCCTCTGTCTTCAAAGTGCGTCACTCCAACCTGTCTCCCCATAATTATGGCTCTCTGACTACGACCTCTGTGTCTTCCCTTATAAGATTCCTTCTCAGTACACTGAGCCCCCTGGATTATCCAGGTTAATTTTCCTGTCCAAAGATTCTTAAGTCACTTTTGCCATAAGCAACATATTCCTGGGGTCCAGTAATTGGGATGTGAACATTTTGGGCTGGGGGTATGGGGGGACAGACAGTTATTTTGATGACCATTAACTATATGTCAATAGTCTTATGCATGTATAGAGATATCTACAGAAAAGAGGAAATTCAGTTGGAATGATGCCAGAGAGGAGATAAGGAAAACACAAAAAGAAATACTTAATGCACCTATAACAATGATATTCATGAAATACCTGTAGGTGTCCTCTGAATACGAAGTGGATGTGACCAAACTACTGTGAATGACATCTTACTTAAAAACCCCTTCATTTGTGCAATCAGATAGGCATATTTGTCAACTTCAACTCTTCAGCAGCTCTTCCTTCTTAGCAGGAACAAACTACAGCCATGCAGAGAGCCTGTAATGATGCTTGAGTGCACGTCCATTAACTGTGAGTTTCACTGTTGTCAGTTATGCTAATGAGTCACAGTTGTGTAAAAAGTGAACATAGAGTTAAAACATTCAGGACTATATTTGTTTCTACTTAACGAGTATTTAATAAAGCTGCAATGAGAGTTATAAACTGGGCAGAGCTACGAAGGACTGAGAAGGAAGCCCCGTTTTACTCCTTACCAAGCCAGTCCAACCTCTACATACCCACCTCAGTTTCCAGAACAAATTGTGCCTCATTCACATTTCTCTGCCTTTGCCTTGAGCCATTCACTTACTCAGAGTTCTTCGCCTTTTTTCGTTTTCCTGTTCTGCCTTGCATTTCAAGTCTCACCTCAAAGGCACTCTCTGAGAACTTTACTTACATCCTCTCTAAGTGACATTAATCACCCCACTTCTGAACTCATACAGCGCTTTAAGTGGTGCCACGCTACTCATCTCTACACCCTTCACAGCAATTCAAGTACTCTGAACATTTCTAATCAATAAATGTGATTACATTAAATTGGATTGATTGTTTCATAACTATACCTGTCTTGAAATAATGTGTCACTTATTACAAAGAGTTTCCTACACAAAGAGAAAAACAACCAAATTCATTTATTATTAGAACAGCGACTTGAAAACATCCATATGGGCAAGTTACAAAAACACATTCCAGAGTTCCACCATCGGAATCTAAATCAGTAGGACAAAGGGAGAGCACAGGGAGATTCATCTTAATAATAACCTTTAAATATGCACATTCAGAAAGCCCTGGATTACCTTTTATAATAAAAAAGTAAATTATAATGCTCACGGATAGATATATTTTCAAAGGATTATTTCTTCTTTAATAGTTAAGTAAAATCCTGCTTTTTATAAATACTTTGTTTGATGAATGGAGTCTTCCATGCGGAGTGGGGTGGAGATACAGGTGGGTGAACAGAAAGCACATTCTTAAGTTATTAACATCATCTGGAAAGAAGCATTAGCTGCTGAACCTGGATTTCCTGTCTTTTACCACATGCCATAACGGTCAACCTAGTGTCTTACCTCTTTTGCTACACAGAACTCTTTAAGACAAATATAATTAATTTTTAGATGATAAATATTTTAAGGTAGAAATAGAAAAAAAATAGAAGCTAGAGTGAACATCTAGTCTAACTGCTTAATTCTAGCCAATTTTAATTTAACTACAAATGTGGTACGTGCCCAGTCTCTCTCTTGTCCTTGGACCAGCAAGGTTTTATTATACTCAGTCATTCTTCTTCTTATTATTATCATCATCATCATCACCAGCATTGCCATCATCACCATTTAGTATTGGTCTAGTTCCTTAATCAAAATTATAAGTCCAGCTTCTTGTGAGACATGATAGTACCTGATTCAGTACTTGGAACCATAATAAGAATATATTCATGAGGCAGAATGAAAATGTAATTTTAAGAAAAAAAATTTGAGATGATGTTCAAATCTCAAAGATATTTATATGTAGTGAATGTCCTACTCATGTATTTTGTGGCATTTAGCTTTTATAATGTTATATTCACACAAGTACACAAGTGTGTGCATCTATAGCTCATCTCATTTTAAATTACACTTTGGTTTATTATTTAGTGTATGTCTTCTCATAACTCTTTATAGTTCCCTCATTTCTTTCTTCCATAGAATGTCTCCTTCTGTAGTTGATTCACAATTTACTATATGTAAACTTAAACTTGATTTTGTTGCATGTGTGCAACTCAACATCTATCTCTCTCTGCTTACATGAGCATTTATTGTCAACATAGTATATACTATCTTATTGCAAAAGTTGAGCTCTTTCTTGCCAACACGATTTTAAAAAATACATCAGCAAAAGCAGTCACAGTGCTTTCGTCATGTTTTGGCAAACAGGTTATTCAGTAGCTAATCCCTCCAAGTGCAATAGTGTTTGCTATATTTCTTCTAAGCTATTTGGCAGAATTATTAAAGTGATTATTTTCTAACTCACCCCAACTCTGTTCGCGTACTCCTATTACAGACTGAACAACAACATAAATAACAGAAATATATTGTCATGCCTCTACTCACCCTATAGTTGAGAACATTATTGATCTAATTTCTTACCTCTTTGTTTTAATATTATTATTTATAACAATGACAAATAATCCAATTCATTCGTGTTTGTGAGTATACATTTATGTGGGGGCAGGGAAAGCACAACAGTGACAGAAAAAATGCAATGTATTTGTTCATGGACCATAAAATTCTTCATCTAAGAGGATAAATCTAACACGTTCACTGTAAGTGCAACACAACACACAGTGTGTGTTATGGCATTAAGACATTCGACATGCCTTAGGACAAAAGAGATGATTTTTTTTAAGTTGCCTGATAAAATCAAGAAAGACATTCTGAAGATAGCATCTTAGAAGTGAAAGTTCTGAAAGCTTTTCAACAAGTGGAAAGTGGTATGGTAAGTGACTTTTGGCAAAACGTGGAGTATATTTTGATGTGTGAAGAAAAATATTTTCAGAATAATTCATAAATTGGGTTAATAAAAGATCTAATAATGATAAGGCTCAAAATTTAAGCTTCAGAATTATGCATACATTGTGTAGGAAGGTGGACCACTGCACTGTTTTTGATTCAGGAGCAGTAAGATAATTCTGATAGAATTGTGGATGAGGACAGAGAAAGGAAGAGGTTGGAAACATTTGAAGAATTCCTCATTTAGTTAAGAGGGAATGTCAAGGCTCATATTTGTTGTCTCATAGAAGCAACTAAAAATTAAAAAAACTATATTTTTAAAAAATAGCACCCAAGGCATTGAAACTGGACAGCAAAGAAAAACGGTCCCTGACAGGTGGTAAAAGCAGTAAGTCCTACGACTGCACCAGCTTATTGCCTAGGAGAAGTTTCTAGGGCCCCTTGCGTTGTAGAAATGGAAGAGTCCAGAGAAAACAAAGTGGAAAGTGTTTGCTGAGCAGAGTGCTAGAGAGGAGAACTGTACAAGAAAGAGCTTCTAAAACCTGCACAGAGTTCCCATTAAGTATTTAGTTCAGTGAAAATAATCATACGCATATGTGGACATCATCTGAGCCCAGAGGGAGGAAGACAAACACACCTGAAAAGGGTAAAAGAAGCAGTGCTTACCTAGTCAGGAAGAGTTACTGTTCCCGACAGCTGCGTGGAAAACCTCATGATAAAGGAGGCATGGTTAGAGCGCTAAGAGGATATTGCCCCAGTACTGAGGAACATTTATCCTAGCCTGTAAGTGTTAGCTCACTGATGTATCAGGTAGAATTCTGAAACACCCTCAAGATTTTTGCTCCCTCATGTGGATGCCTTATATAATTCCATTTCTTTGAATATGGGCATGATCTATGCATATGATGAAATTAAGGTTAGACTAAATGACAAAAGTGAAAATATTTTGAGTGTAAAATCCCTAATGAGAATAAATAAATAAAATCTTTTTTTAAAATCCCCAAATAGCTGATTTTGAGTTAATAAAAAGAAAATTATGCAGGGCAGGCCTGCTTTAATCCAGTGGAAGCCCTTAAAGGAGTACCTGGACCCCGCGGGATTAGCACCTTTTCTGCTGTCTTTGAAAACTGAGCTAACACGCTTTGATAGGCCTGTGAGAGAGACACGAGTCCAGAAAAAGCAGAGGCCTCTAAGACACGAGAGTGGAACCTGGCTGATCGCCAGTCAGAAAATTAGGGCCTCAGTACTGCGGCAGCAAGGAACTGAGTTCTGCCAATAACCCCGGGAGGCTGTAAAGAAACCCTGAACACCGGAGAAGAATGCAGCCCAGCCTGCATTGTAGACTCCCGAGACCTCAGAAAGAGACCCAGGGAAGCAGTGACTGGCCACCTCACCCACAAAAATTGTGAGATAATAAAAGAATTGTGATTTTAAATATGACTAAGTTTGTGATAATTTGTTATGGGGCAATAGTAAACTAATACAGTAAATCTCAAATTAAGAGTTGAAAGGCACGAACCATTTCCAAATATTTTCACCATGTCTGTAAACAAAGTTTAAGGATATTTACATACATATAAGTATACCAAACTCACAAGAAGATAAAATTATTTTTTAAAAAATGTATGTATGTATGTATATTTATGTATATTTAGAGAGAGGGGAAGGGGGGGGAGAAAGAGAGAGAGAGAAACATCAATGTGTACTTGCCTTTCATATGCCCCCAACCGGGGGGACCTGGCCTGCAGTTCAGCATGTGCCCTAGACTGGAAATTGAACCAACAACATTTTGGTTCTCCAGCCAGCACTCAGTCTACTGAGCTACACCAGCCAGGGCAAAGATAAAATTCTTAATGTTCAACAACAAACAAAAATTGCCAGTATTCAAAAAAAGCAAGGAAATAAACAGTAAAGAGGCTCCTCAAAAAAATTAAGAATAGAATTACCATACTACCCATCAACCCCTCTTCTGGATACCTATCCCCAAAATTTGAAAACATGTATTCACAAAGATATATGCACCCCTATGTTATTGCAGCATTATTCACGGTGGCTGAGACATGGAAACAATGAAAACATCCTCCAATAAATGCCTGGACAAAGCAGATGTGGAACATATGTACCATGGAATACTACTCCCCCATAAGAAAAGATGAAATTTTGCCATTTGTGACAACATGGATGAATCTTGAGAATATCATGCTAAACAAAGTAAGTCAGACAGAAAAAAATAAAAAAAAAACATATGTAGGATATAAAACTGAAAGCAATAAATAAATAAACAAGGGAAAAAAAACTATCTAGACACCCAAGAGTTTGGTGGATACTGGAGGAATGGAAGGTAGGGGCCAGTAAGATGTAAAGAGGGTCAGACATATGGTACTCGAAGATTTGACTTTGGATGAGAGGGCACATAATGCAGTATACAAATGATGTGTCATGGAATTGTACACTTGAAACTTGTATAATTTTATTAACCAATGTCAACCCAATAAATTTAATTTTTATATATATATATAAAAATGATAAGAAAAAAAGTGAGTCCAGACTGACTTAAAAATTGTAGAGATTACAGAATTAGTAGACAAACTATTGAAATATTAAATACATTATATCATTAGCTAAATAACATATATGCCTAGTCCATGGACACAGACAGCAGTGTGTTGAGGACTAGAAGGAGGAGATAGAGGGAGGAGTCTAATTGGAGGTGGGCAAAGTGGGGGGAAATGAAAAACACCTGTAATAGTGTCAACAGAAAACTAAAATAAATAAGTACATAAATAAATGCATAAATAAAGAGAAGAGGATTGAAGACAGTCACTAATGGAGGGGACTCGCAAAATCAGCATATACATCTTCCCTAAATTCTTGGATGACACCTGAACCCACACACACTGAAGAGACTCCAATAATCTGAAGGTAAGCAATAGTTGAAAGATGGAAATATCAGATGTGAGATTTTGTCAGTTGCCCAATGAAAGAAGACAAAGTGTGACGTTCTGGTTTTGTCAAGATACAAGAGCTTGGTAAACAGCTTGAACTTTTATGACTTTGAAGTAAATATTATGTCTGAAGACTATGGGATTTTTTCTAAGTTTATGAGCAAAAGTTAAAAAAAAAACAATTATGCATCCTAAAAAGAATACAATAAAGATTACATTTTAAAAGTACAGTGTGTGCCTTGACAAATATACTGCTGGGAATCAAAGACATATTAAACATTGCAGAAGAATACTGAAATTGCACACTTAACAAAGGGTAATAAGCTAATTAGATAACTGAAAAAAATTGGAAAGAATATCAACGACCTAAAGAAAAATTTCAAAGAGCCAAATATATGGGTTATTGAAATCCCCCAAAAAGATTAAAAAATTTTGAAATGTAATTGCCAAAAAAAAGTCAAATATCATGAACACTACAAACACACTAAGGTAAGAATCTTAATAAATCCAACTATAAGAAATATTTAAGGGCCAAAATGAAAGAACAGAGCAAAACCTCAGAGGGAGAACTAAGGGAGGAGAATATAGTCAACCTATCTGATGGAGAATGCAAAGCCTTGGTAATCAAAATACTCACAGAACTGATGAGCTTGGTCAAAAAATGAAAGAACAAATGAAGGATACCCAAAATGAAATCAAGCAAAATATTCAGAGAACCAACAGTGACAGGAAGGAAACCAGAACTCAAAGCAACCATTTGGAACAAAATGAAGAAATAAACATCCAACTGGAATAGAATGAAGAAACAAGAATTCAAAAAAAAAAAAAAAAAGAGTGGTTGAGGAATCTCTGGGACAACCTAAAAGGTTCTAATATCTGAATTATAGGGGTGCCAGAAGGAGAAGAAAAACAGCAAGAAACTGAAAACTTATTTCAACAAATAAGGAAGGAAAACTTCTGCAATCTGGCAAAGGAAACAGACTTCCAGGAAGTCCAGGAAGCCCAGAGAGTCCCAAAGAGGAACATATCAAGGCACATCATCATTAAGTTACCCAAGATTAAAAATAAAGAGAGAATCCTAAAAGCAGAAAGAGGAAAGGAGTCACATACAAAGGAGTGCTCTGAAGGCTATCAGCTGATTTCTCAAAAGAAACCTTGCAGGCAAGAAGGGGCTGGGAAGAAGTATTTGAAGTCATGAAGAGCAAGGACCTACATCCAAGATTACTCTTTCCAGCAAACCTATCATTTAGAATGGAAAGACAGTTAAAGTTCTTCCCAGATAAGGTCAAGGTAAAGGAGTTCTTCATCACCAAGTCCTCATTATATGAAATATTAAAGGGACTTATATAAGAATTTGAAGATCAAAACTATGAACAGTAAAATGACAACAAACTCACACTGTCAACAAATGAACCTAAAAAAATAAAAGACAGAAAACAATGAAAACAAAAATAAGCAAACCATTAGAACAGGAACAGTATCAGAGAAATGGACATCACATGGAGGGTTTTCAGGGAGGAGGGGGAGGGGAGGAATAGGGGGAAATATACAGGAAAGAAGCATAATTGGTAGGTATAAAATAGACAGGGAGAGGTCAAAAATGGTATAGGAAACAGAGAACTCAAAGAACTTATAGATACAACCCATGGACATGAACTAAGGGGTGGGGGATGCTGGAGGGTTGGGGGGCACAGGGTGGAGAGAAATAAAGGGGGGAAATTGGGAAAACTGTAGTAGTATAATTGGTAAAATATAATTATAAATAAATAAATAAAATGAAGCATTTGAAATAAAAAAGAAACATTTAAGAAATTCACTGAGACATTATCATAAAATTGCTTAAGACAGATGATTCAAAAATCTCAAAAAGAGCTAAAAATGCATTATTTATGAGAAAATTAAGGATGGCAATTGTAGGTTTCTTGTAGAAACAATGTAAGCTAGAAGACATCAGAACCACATTTTTGAAATACTAAAAGATATTAAGCTAGTATTTTTATGCAGTTTAGCTATGTTTAAAAAAACAAATCTGTAGTAAAGTCTTCACATTAAGAAAATAAAAAGTTATTCACTAGTAGAATTGCACTATAATAAATGTTGAAGGAAGTCCTTCAGTCAAAAGGAAAGTAATAACAAAAAATTTCAGCACTAAAATAAAGACATAAATAAAATAGCATAAACATAAGTACTTTTCTTATTTAAATATTTTGAAAAAGATAAATCATGCTGAAAGCAAAAACCAATATTGTGGGGAATATATATATTAAAGATTTTATTTATTTTTAGAGAGAGAGGAAGGGAATGAGAAAGAGAAGAAAAACATCAATGTGTGGTTGCCTCTCAAGTGTCCCCCACTGGGGATCCCACCTGCAACCCAGGTATGTGCTCTGACTGGGAATCAAACCAGTGACCCTTTGGTTCTCAGGTTCCTGCTCAGTCCACTGAGCTACACCAGACAGGGTGTGGGGTATATATTTTTTATAGAAGCAAAATTTGTATTAACAAGAACATAAAGATGAAGGGAGGAAAAGTGAAGGGATGTATTTATGAGGTCATTATACTATAAGTTGTATATTCAAATATATTATCACTTGAAGGTACAGTGTGATGAACTTTTCATGTATCTTTTAAACTGTAAAGCAATTGACATATGTGAGAAGAAGGAATTATAGCTAGCACAACACAAAATAAAATAAAATAAAATAAAATAATAAAATTAATCAAAAAGTACATTAAAACATAAAATGCGTAGGACAAATAGAAAACAGATACCAAGATGATAGACACAATTAACAGACATATATCAATGATCACTAATAGTGATTACATAAAAGAACATGTAAATACCCCAATTAAAATGCAACAGTTATCAAACAGGGAAAAGAAACAACACCCAATTATCTGTTTCTTGTGAGTACCTTTTAAATATGAAAAAATAAAAACATAGGGTAAAAGTAAAGAGTAAAAAGGTAAAAAAAAGTTGTACATCATGTTAATAGTACTTGGAAGAAACCAGAGTGGATTATATTAGCATCTGCAAAAGCAGATTTCACAGCAGAAAAATATTACCAGGCATAGTGAAGATTATTTCATCATGATAAAGGAGTCAGTTTATTCATTAGGAGGAGGAGATAAGCAATGCTAAACATTTCTTGATTTAAAAGCAAATACACAAATAGTGGATGAAAATTAACAGCACAAACCTATTATTACAATCATATTAACATGCCAAAATAAAAAGACTGTACATACCAAGTGTTGGAGCGCATATGGAACAACTTGAATTGTAGAAATATAAAATGGTAAGATCATTGTGGGGAAAAAGGAGGGAATAAAAATTAAATGCATACCTGATGAAACATCATGAATCTAGAGTGACAGAAAGCAAGTAAGTGGTTTCCTGTGAAATGGGGAGGTATGGGAAGAGTGAGAAATAAGAATTTCAATGGGTCATGATGGTGTATTTGAGGGTGATTGATATGTTCCTTATCTTGATTGTGGTGATAGATTCATATATACTGGATGATTCTATTTATATAACACTCTCGGTATTACAAAACTATAGAGATGAGGTCAAATTAATGGTTGCCAGTGGACTGGAAGGGAGGTTGAATGAAGGGATGGGTGCAAATACAAAAAGGTATCTCCAGGGCACTGTTTTGTGGCAATGACTTGTTCTGTATCTTGATTGTTACAATGGTTATACAAATTTATACATGGGATAAAATTACATAGAACTGCACAAACATACATGAGCTCAAATAAATGAATGCAAGATAAAAAATTAATTAAGGTCCATCGTGTAATTAATGGTAATAAGCATAGTCAATTTTCTGGTTCTGATGTCCTATAGCTACACAAGATATCAGCTTCTTGGAAGAAGCTGAGTGAGGAGTTCATGAAACTATGTACTATTTTTTAAACTTCTTGTGAGTCTATAACTTAACAGAATTAAATATCCCATTTTAAAAGATGATATTTAAGTATAGACTTTCTGGATCTCTGTCTTTTATTTTGCATTTTTAAACATAGTGATTTAAAATAAACTACTATAAGATGCTTTGATGGTTCTTGATTTATGGAAACTACTATGTATGTCTGGTATGGAGTAATTGATCATACTACATCTTGGGAAGAAAATTGTCCTCTGGGAATAATGTTTCCATCTAGTATTTATTACTTAGATTATGTCAACTAGCTGTTAAATTGCAAAATTGCAGTGTAAAATCAACTACATTGGTTCATTATCTTTCATTGTTTAGCTTGGGGCAACTTTCTGTGTACAAACTTTTCTTACCCTAACCATACTCTCCCTTCAAATGCCACAACCAACCTCCTCCAATTGCCTTTGTAAAACTATTGTACTATTATCTCTTTGTGACTAGAGAATAACTTATACATTCCTCAATTATTATATATTATCTAAAGTTATTTGATAGACATATCTTGTTATCTAGAAGCTATATTTTTTTTCCTTTGGCTCATTTGTCCATTCACAGATACTTGCTGATTATTTTTTTGATGACAGTATTTTCTATTTCTTTAATTGGTCTATTTTCCCAATTCTTATCTCATTAATAAAATGATAGTATGTTGCCAAGCTGAAAATTTTGGAGTTATCTTAGATCCTTCCCTCTCTATCACATACATCTGACACTCATTACACCTTTTGCTTCTCTCTCCTGAGATCTCCAAAATATTTCTCCCCCTCACATTTGATCACATGGTTGTCCTGTCATCATCCTCAGTATCAGTGCTATTCAATAGTCTTTTCTCCATCTCTAGCCATGCCCCTCTCATCCATCATTTATGCCACCTTTCTGACATACAAAAATAATCATGTCATTTATTTGCTGTGTTCCTTCACCATCCCACTGCCAAGCCTGCTTTTCATTGATTCTAAATTTTCACCCACATTTTATTTCTGTATCACAAACTTGCTTAAGGAGCAAACTTGCTTAAGGAACTCATTTTCAGGATGAGAATACAACTAAGGCTTCCTAAATGTCATAACAGAAAGTCAGTTTTTCTTCACATGTGTCTAGAATGGAAATCATATCGGTAACTCTTCAACCGAAAGTGAAGAATGATATCACACCAATCTTTTTGCCAAAGCATTTGCAACTAAATCGATCCAGCACTTACCGAAAGCTCAGATGAGAATCTAACAGTTGAGAGAGGCATATTCAGTAAACTCTATCCTTCTATTAAGTTAAATCATGTGTACAAAGTATTTTATGTATAACTGCATACCTTCTCTGCAGAAATGCTGTAACTAAATTGTAATTTGACATTATAACTTTACCTTTTTTTGAAAGAGAGACAATTTATATTATATTTATAGAAGACAATATATTATTTGTAAGGTGTTTGCTTATTCATAAAAAAATCATATAGCTGGAGAAAGCCTGTATTATTGCAACTTGCATAGTGGTCGTGTGGTCAATTCTCTCTAAGGAGATTTTTTGGGGGAAATGTTTTAAGACAAACTTTTTAAACCCAGAATATATTTTAGGTTTATATTGACAGATAGAAAATTCTATTTTAAGACTAAATTTTGCCAATTCTTAATGACTAAAAGAGAGATATTCTAGCTATAATTCTCTTCACTCTAAAGAGTTAATCAGTTTAATTGTTCCTTATCTCTTTTTACTACTTTTAGTTGATAATATTTTAACTAATTTATTTTTAGGAATATTGAAACCAAATCTGGTTCCCCCTTTTTTTTGAAGAATAGAGATTTAAGAATAATAATTCTCATGTAAAATCAATACTTAACTTTTTATCATAAACTCCAAATTTCCCAAACTAAAATGATCACCATTAAAGACTTTTTCTTAGTTTTCCAATTTTTATTAATACCTTTAATATTGTTTTAGGGATCTAGAACTATCTCCTTTGTTTTCAGTATTTAATCAGGCATTATAATTTCCTATTGCTTCCATGAAATGCCTTCCATATGTGTCTTTTCTCAGTTTTAACATCCATCACTCTAAGTTTAGTTATTTGTAGATTCTGCAAGAATGTCACAACGAATCTCCATTATCTTCAGTGATGGACTGCATTCTAAATTCATTGTACTATATTTGTCATAGTTCTTACTTGAAACACTGTTTAAATCATATTACTGCCCCAAACCTCTACTGATACAGTCTATTCTTGCTATTGAATCTGATTTTCAATCCTCTTCTAACCATAGCTTTTAGTTTAGCCTGACCAGTTACTGCCAAAATAGGAAATTTTAACATAGTCCTTTCAATTCAGAAATATTTGTCTTGGATGATTTCTTAAGACATTTTAATTTAATGAGGAATTTGGGGGGAAATGTCAGGATAAAGTAAGTTTCAAAGATCAGGGAAAAGGGAAGGGAAGACATGAGAAGTGTGATATAAGAATATTAGTTGCATATTTTGTTTGGTAATCAGTTTTATAATCCAGTATCTTTTAGGGGGTAGAAAAGATATAAAAATCAAAATATTTCTTGTACCAGATAGTTGCAAATGACCTTGTCAAGATAGCTATGTTATAGGTCATATCCCATTTACTAATGTTCTACCTATATTTCCCATGCTTTTTTCTAACACAAAGCCTTATTTTATTATTCATACATTGTACTGTCTTCTCCTAGTCTTTATTCCAAACTGAACTACCCTTAAATTGCAGTCGAATCACTAAATTTCAGACATAAAATTAATCTTATTCTCTCAATTTCTATAGAGTCTGTCAGAAACACTCATATTTCTTTTCAATAATTTTTTTCTGGTTTTCACCTGAGGACATTTTTTATTGCTTTTAGAGAGAGAGGGAGAGAAACATTGATGTGAGGGGAAAAAAAAAAAAAAAAAACTTGTATTGGTTGCCTCCCTTATGCACCCAGACCAGGGATGGAACCTATACCCAAGTACGTGCCCTGACCGGGAATCAAACACACAATATTTTGGCTAGGTGATGGCACTCCAACCAACTGAGTCCCACGCTGGCCAGGGCTCCTTCGTTTTTATATCTGCTTTTAAGTGTGAAACATCCTGAGAGCATCACCACAGTTACCTAAAATATAAAATGACTGTGTTTTATGTTTTGTCCTGTACAGTGCTTGTCATGCTGCTACATGTATCAATAGGATCTACTAAATACCAGAGGGCCAATGAACCAATAAAACATTGTGCTACTAAAAGTGGTCGGCAACCATCTGATTAGTTTCTTACCTAATATTTTATATAATCAAAATTCCATCAGAGTGATGTGTTGTTCTGATTCATTGGGAAGATACAGCATGTTATTTCATTTAACGCTCACAACAACTACTCAGTAGTTATGGGAGGTTGATTGTTAAAGACAAGGGGGAATAAACACAAAGAAATTAAAGATTTACCCAAGACCATATAGCTAATAGTTTTGTAGCTAAGATCCTTCAAGTCAGTATTTTCTCCTACTGGATACCTTGTTTTTCTTGTGCAAAATATATATCCATTACATGCATAGAAATCATTTCAAAAGCAAAGTAAAAACAGTACTTGAGAGTTCTCCAAAATTTTTAGATAAAACTAATAAAAATATCCATTTGAATAACTACAACAATTCTATTTATTATAAATTTCATGTGTATATACATAAAATATATTAAAAATGTAGTAATTCTTGGTTTAATCAGTTGCTATGCTGCTTTGTTCCTACATGAATTTGTACTCAGTAATCATAGTATCCAAATGATACTGTGTGAAATGCACTTCTATTTTTTATTACTTAAAAATCTGTGTGTAATGCAAAACTGTCTTGCAGCATGAAAGTATGGAAATTCAGATATTTTATACGCATGAAACATGAACAGCCATAATAATTAAAACAATTGGCAAAGATAATATCAGGGTCAGATAATACAAGGAAAATGGATCATGACTGACTTTGTGATTGTTTTATAAAATGCATTATTAAATCATTGAAATTGTTATAGCAAGAAACTCATATCATCATACCTTCACTCATTCATATAATTTGCAACAAATATGAGTTGAGCCCCTACTACCTAAAGTTTTTATGGTTCATATACAGCCTTTCTTCAGAGAGCACAAGCAATACAATTTGGTAAATTGACCAAAGAAGTAATAGGTTAAAAAAATAAAAATCTTATTAGTCAGGTCAAAATGACTTTAATATTATGAAATGGTCATTTATATTGTCTCCTAGGATAACCTTATATTATGATAAAAATAGGCTTGCACCTTATTTTTTAACTTGGGAATTTTTATATAAAGACAATAAGCATACAATTTTGGATTATTTCCAAATACATGTTTGGTTGTCTAACATAGTGTTAGGCAATCAAGAAATCCCTATTCCTACAGCCAGCTTAGGGTCTTCCAGGCTTTGTAAGCATTTTCACAGTAAACATCCCCTCAGCAGTGGACAGTTTATGGACAGGGAAACAAACTGAAACCTGGGCTTTGAAGTCACACACACCGAGCTCAGTCCCCAGTTCTTCAATTCACTGGGTGTCACCAAGCAAGTGTGTGACACCCACAACTGTATCTGTAAAGTTTATGTAGTGTTATTTTATGTACTTGAGTACTATACAGCTATACAAATACGTGTAACACATAGATAATAAAAATATACATGGAGTTGTTGTAAGGACTGAACAAAGTAAACATGTTAAATGATTATCAGAGTTCCAGGGACTTAGTAAAATTTAAACAATTGCAGTTACTACTATACCTTATTTTCAAATTTTCCTAATTTAATTTGTAATTATATGCTTCCACTTGTTTAATGTCATTTCTTCAGTGCTACTGGAACATATTGTACTTTATTTAAGGTTAGAGATTGTTTTGCTCTGTATTCTTTTCATATTTATGCATAATTATTAGCTTTGACTTATTTAATATTTAAAAAAATTGGCAACTTCACTGAGAAAGACTACTGGAGATATATTCATATTGGCTCATAGCATGTCATATTGTTTTTAAAAGATTAATCAAATTATGAGGTATGAATTAGAAGTAGATGAATAAATTTGCATTTTTTAAAAAATAAGATGTTGATATTTTCAATCATTACTTTAAATACAGAATTAGAGTAAATCAATTAGGAAAACAACTTATTGAATGAAATAATCACTTCTAAGGCTGACTTGTAGAAATTGAAGAAAAATACACCTTGAAGAGTTAATATGGGTTATTTCTATTTTATCAGTCCAGCATAATTCTAAAAATAAAACAAAACAAATAGATCAAGGCTTTGGATGTAATGAAACAATAATCTTTAAAGATTAAAGGCCTAATAGAATAGAAGACTCGTTATGTGTGCTTATGTTGTGTGTTCTGTTTAGACACATATAATAAAAGGAAGATGCTGGTTATTCTGATTTCAGATTTTAAATATTTTCTCATTTTGATCTAAATGTGTTCTGAGGAATATTTCTTAATGCACATTTCAAAAGAGTGCTTTCTAGTCATTTTGTGCCAGCATTAAGAAAAAAACACTAAAACCAGTTCCTAAAGAAAAATGAATGGCTTAAGTTTTCATGTATTAAGCTGGTAAGAAGCCTCACAAAAATTAGTATTCCTTAAAACTGTATAAATGATAACATAGTAGCCCCAACTCCAATTCTGACATGAACTGTTAGGAACAAACCATATGTTATATTCATAAATGTATTAAATACAGACAAATGCCTCACTTATGTAAGAAGAGTTATAAATGATAATTTTCAGATTATAAATAGAGTGCTAGTCAGAATTTTTAAAACACCCTAAATTTCAAAAATATGCATTCCGTGATATTTTTAGCATTTCAGTGTGAGTAAGCAACAATCAGTTTGCCATGTGCCCTTTATATCTAAAAGGCCACCTGCCAGCTCATTCCCATTTTCCCCTCAATGGGTTATCAGATGAATATAAATTAGTACCATTGGGAGATTTTCAATAAAAGCTGCGCATTTCCTACTCCACTGTGAAATGGGTCAGATGGCAGCACTCGTTCTGGTACTGCCATCGGGTCCGAAGTCGTGAAGTGCAGCTCGCCCACCGCTGTCCTCCGGGTGATTACCGCGCAGGGGCTCGGCAGCCTCACAACGATTGAGTGCCAGTCAGTTCCGACGAAAGGCGAACAGGCTAAACTGTTAGGGATTTTTAAAACAAAACATGTGTTGCCAGTTCCCTTTAATACCCATTGGCAGCAAGTCACCGGCCAAAATATGCTGCTCAGGACAAACTGTTAATGTGTCTTTCTCAAAGGTAGCGAACAGATGTGCAAAGGGCTGGTCAAGAAGGAGAGCATGCTGCATGCTGCTGCTTTAGTTAACACAAATCGAACTCTTAATAGAGGTGAAAAATGCTGATGAGGCTATTGCGACGGCTGTGTCAAGCATAAACTTTAAAAGAACAAAGGAGAATTAAGGTATCTCTCCTGAAAATTGGCATCAACTATTGAGAACTTTTTAATTCAAATTTCTATAATCATTAAAAGATTTTTAAGATGTCATAAATCCCTGTGCATTTTCTTAGTGCCTGTTGTTTTCTTTCCCAGGTTGCTTTGGGTGTAGACCCATAAAATTGTTAAAAGATTGGTTTTAAAAATAAAATAATGCCTCTAACTTAAAAGTGCAGAAAAGAGCAAGCTTTGGCCTGATATGAAGAAACAGAAACCCTGATACTCTGCTCAAGAGGAGATAAATTATCACGGTTGCTTAGGATAATGGTTCATTGCTATCATGTAAAATTGAAGATGCACAGACACTACAGCCTAGATATTCTGCTCCTCTGTATACACCACAGAAATGTGTGCATACTAGTGCTAGGATATGTAGAACATTTTCAGATGAGGATTGTTAACAAATGTCAAAAACTTAAGAAAAGCCTCAAAGTATTATCAGTAACATAAGAAATCCTTCTGTATTCATTTGCAGATATATTCATATAACAGCCATGAAAACATGTTAACTTGCTTGACATGGATGAATCTTAAAAACTGACACAAAATACATATTTAATAATTAGATTTACATAAATTTTAAAAATATAAATTTAATCTGCTTCCAGCCATCATTTGTATCTATAGTAATCTAGATTACCTTTCTCACAGTAAAAAAACACAAAATTGACATATATGATGCTACTGATTTCAGGCATTAGTGGGCAAGCAGCTTAGACTTTTATCCCAGACAGAAGGAAACTCTCAAGGAGAGTCCCACAGTTGTCTAGCTGTGTGTCTGGGGAAACACACACAGCTGTGTGCCTAGGGATTTGCCAACTCTATTGCAGATTCTGTAACCGGAAAAGACACCAGCATTCGGGCTGCCTGTCATTACCAAATCTGATAAACAATGACAGTGATTGAATCTTTTATGAGCGCGTTATTCAGATGGCCAGCAATCTGAGAAGATGGCGGGTTTGTACCCTAACAGACCATGTTCCCTTCTCTTTCCTAGACAGAACTTTTATAGGGGAGGTGGGGGAGGACAAATAAGGTGCGGTAAAGGCTTTAAAATTTAGGGAGTATTAGGTGAGCAAAGCTGCAGCATTCCCAAGGGGAGGGATGGTTGTCTGTCTCCTCGTTGATACAAAGGCCCAGATGCCTCCAAAAAGTCCCCAGGCGGTGATCTCTAGCCAGCGCCCCAGGAGGCCAGCTGTTTCTCAGGAGCCAGGATGGGCCTTATCTGCAGTTTCTGAAACAAAGGCTTTAACATACACATTACTTACTAGGCTTAATAACTTTTTCCTTAAGCTAAATAATTTCCAGGCCTTGAGTCCCCTATCAATTCCAATTATAACACAGTGGTTCATTTGAGCTTAGGAAACAGAAACCAGAGTTGAAGGAAGTTGAAGTTGCTGGACAATGCAGAGCAGATCACTAGAGAAGAGAAGACTTCATAGAAAAGAGGGTAGAAATGCAATTAGGGGTTTCCTACAAGTTCTTGGCTGAGATTTGAACTACACTCACCAAGAAGTTTACTAGAAATGGCTGATAAACAGCTACTACTTGTGTAAAAAGAAACAGAGACACTAAAGGTCAGCGGAGATGGAGGATGATGAAAGTACCACCCAGCCAGAGTGGAGAGACTTCATTAACCTCTGTGAGCAACAATTCTTGCACCCAGCTGAGACACTAAGGAAGCCTCAATGTGAGACTAAAAGCCACACCTTGGAGGAAAGTGTACCATAAGCCCACCATGAACAAATCTAAAACCAAGCCCTAAGGAGATCCCAAAGAGAGAAGAAATTTCATCCTGGGGTCTGGTTAAATTATAAAACACATGGGAAATGACTTCCAAAGACATTCCAAAGATCTTCCCTAATAAAGTACAGAACCAAGCTTATATAAGTACAAAGTGATTAAACAGTAATTGATCTGCCTTTGAGAATAAAAGTCAATAACCTTTAAATAAAGATCAATTCAAAATTCTTTAGATCATTTCCACAATAGCCATATGAGACAATCATTTATTAGACATGAAAATATTAAATACCAAATGACATAAGAAAATATTACTCACAAAGTTAGAATAAAGTTTTTAAAAGCAATGAACCTCTAGATGCCCCAGAGGTTGAATTCAGCAACCAAAGACTTGAAAGCTGAAAAGACATGTCTAAATAACTGATAACAATAAAATAAATGAAAATATTGCCTTGATGAGTTAACAGATAATAGAATTTCGGAAGATAAACAGAAACTATAAAAATTAGAAAACGAAAACTCTAGAACTGGTATAAAATGAATAAAATAAAATATGATTAAGCATATTTACAAGCAGATTGTATATAACAGAGAAAAAAGTCAGGTGGACATGAAGGCAGATCATGACTGTTAGTAATAATACAATCTGAATAACAGAACAAAAGAAATTATGAAAAATGAATAGAGATTCAGGGTCTTGTAGAAGAATATCAAACAGTCTATCATGCCTGTAATACTTCAGGAAGAAGAGAGTGAGATCAGGGCCATAAATCATTAGAATATAGGAAATATTTTTTTCAAATTTGATGAAAAATATTGATTTAAAAATTGATAAAATTTAGAGAATTCAAAGCACAAATGTCCTTCTCCTGGAACATGAGCTCTGCTGTTGGCCCTAACAAACTCTCTGGGAAACAATGATAAAATTAAGACTACCCATGGATTTCCCTGCTGACCTTCAACCTCTGCAAATTCCCAATAAAGTTTCTTAATACTTTTGTGTGATTTAGAATTTGTATTGGACTCTGATATGTGAGAGTTGGAGAATGAGATGAAAATCACCTGGCATGAAAAGAAGTTACTTAGTTTGCTCAATAACAAGAAATAGCACATACCTTGTTTTGATTTGTTTAGTGCAAAGGATCAGTTAAGTGTAAAGGAAAGCATATATAATCTGAATGGAAGATAAGTACTGGTACTAGCTAATAAAGAGAACACAAGGTCTTGTATGAACTGCCTACAACTTAATTGAAGAGAGAAGGCATATATACCTTAATGTATGCTGCAGAGTCTTCAAAACCTGATTTGAAACAATATAGAATACGAAGAATAAGGGAGAAAAAGAAGAGAGAAAAAAACACACCCCAAACACAGCATATGTTTACCTTATTTAATCATCCCTTGGTGCACAGATAGGAAAAGGGTGATAATAATTCAGTGGGGAACCAACAAAAGGGGCTTTTAAAAAATGATTTTTAGATCTAAGTCAGAGATCAGCAAAAAAAAAAAAAAAATTCAGCAGGCTAACTCCAGTGCATTGATTGCTTTTAATATTAAAGTTTTATTTCCCAGAGCCCATTCTAGTTTTAATACTGTCTGTGGCTGTTCCCCTATTCGGGCCCACTTACTGCAAGTTAGCAGGTGGTGCTGTCTGCAACTGAGCGTGTATAAGGCTGAAGTTGGGAGTTATAAGACCAGACTGGAGGGAGAAGCCCACCAAGGGTATAGTTTAGATTGGTCTCTGGCTGGTCCTCTTTTTGATCTCCAGTTTCCAGTGAGGGCCCATGCCAGAGATTATTACCCTCATGTTTACTTGCTTCACAATTGCTTTTCCATGGGAATCTGTCAAAAACTTCACTTTCTCAAAGGAGCCTGAAAACTAGGTTAGGGGGCTGTTTTACAGGAAGTGGGATGATGCTATATGCTGTTACAAATAAACTCAAAAACTGTATTAAAATATTTGTTAAGAAGACCCTTACTTGTCTATTGCAGAATTGAATTGAATAGTTATAATAGAGACTGTATTGGCTACAAAGCCTAGAATATTTAGTACTTGTTCCTTTATAGAAAACATTTGCCCACCACTGGTGTAAGTTCTTAAACATTAAAGAGACATTGAATAGGAAAAAGAATGGTGTCTGCCTCTAAGCAAAAGAAAGGAAATGAGAAAATCTTGTACTTTATAGAAGAAAAGCAGTTGGCATTTAAAAATAGTAAAAATGGATTTGAAAAAATAGAAGAAAGAAAAAGAGGTGATAGAGAATATTGATATTCAGAAGACAGGAAAACCAATTTTAGAAAACTATACGGTGCATTGTTATTCTTGATAAGACTGCTGAACTCCATTAATAAAAGTGATTTGCAAGTGGTAGACAAAAGTAAACTATTTGGTACAATAACATTCATATTCTAAATTAGTTCTTCTGAAATCTATGATTAAAAACCAATGACCTTTTCTATTCTTTTAAAAAATAGCACTTCTATTTCAATTATAAAGTAAAATAATTTACTAGTCTATATGCTAAAGACCTGAACATAATTGAAGTGGGCCACATTCAATTAATGCTTTAAATATAGTTTTATGATTTTGCATATTCTGATGCCTTGTTGTAGTTGCTTGTGGATTTATCTTTGTTGCAAACTAGTCTTATGAGAAATAAGATTTCATCTATTCTGAAACAGAACATATGTTATCATAACTGGTAAACCCTTTATTAGTTAAGGAAAACATTAAGGAGGAAAGAAATGAAACTTAAATTAAGTCACTATACGTTTTGTTGAACAACCTTAATATTGTATATTCTGAAAAATGATTATACCCATAATTTGGATTTCATGGATATTATTTGCAAGAGATAGGTGTTTGGGGGACAAAACATTTAGAATCAAATACTAGAACCTAGTTATTCACATACTTTCTTAATTGTTACCATCAGTGCTTGAAGACAGAATATTAGATTTCAATATTCTTTCCAACAGATCAAAGAGAAAGTCTCACCATTTCCTGCCAATGAATTTTGCCTAAAATCTTGATTTTTTTTAATCTTAAAGTTGAATCTTTTCCTCTAATGCCAAAGTGAAGGCTTGAAACTAAGTTACTCTCAAGTAGCATTTGTCAGCAAGCAAATTCTGCTACATTCAGAGTCAAATGCACGAATGACATGGAACTTAAGAGAGCATTTGATGACGCTCAAGGCAAACGGAAATCAACATTTAGAGACTCTCTGAAATGTACACTCAGGAAGTACCTCCTAAATCAGTAGCACGTAATCAAAATTTTATGTATGTTTGCTTATCATTTGTAAATAATGATTGACCAGGGAAAAGGACAATTAGCAGCAAAAACTAACTATAACATGTCAGTTAGCGGAGTTTGAAATCTTTAGCTACACTATTGTGGTTACTCAACAGTTGTAGCATATTTTGGCATGAGCAAATCAAACTCATCTATATTTCTCAAGAACCAGAAAACCATTTAAATGTCATTTGGCAACACATTTTACTGGAGACAAGAGCCAATGTTTGTAGATCATATATTTTAAAGCAGCATGTTATAAACTGTTGATACAAATTCAACATTTCCTATAGAAACAAAAAGGGCATTTAAGAGACCAAAGCTGTCTCTCTTCTCTTCTCCTTACAGACTTTAATGAGCAAAATAGGGTTATGTTAACCTTTCTTTTTTAAGTCATCGTTCTCTTTTTAATGATGTTTATATTTCTCTAAATTCCCTCTGGTGAATATATATTTTTTCCTCTGTGTTGACATAACCTTTAATACAGCTTCACTTCTGTGTATAGGCTACAATAACTGTGCTGTCCTTTGAATAAAATATTATTCCAGAATCTGGAATGTTTCTTGGGAATTACACTGTTTTATAATGTTCCGCAAGAGGGTATGCGCATTGTTATAATGTCAGTGTACTCCTCCTGCAGTCTTCTGGAATTTAGGTGTAGAAATTAAAGTTCCTGGGATTCTGCTATGTTCTCCTGCTTCACCCAGTAAGAGTTTCCAATAGCAGAGCAATAGCTGTGTGAAAACAACAGGCTAATCTCCTCCTCCTTCAGTCACTTCCCTTGACCATCACCATCACCCTTACCACCAGCACCAGCACCATCGTTCCCACCATGGCCTTGCCACCATCACCATCATTATCTCACTCTCACTGCAGAGACAACACGTAATGCCTCTCAAGCTTTCCAGAAAGAGCACTCTTCACTTCCACAATCAGGTAAATTAGGTTCACGGCCAGTGATCAATTTCTAAAGGAAATATGAAAAAGAAAAGTCTTCGTAATACTAGTCAGAAATATAATTGGCCATACCACATTCAGAGAAAAATAATAAAATCTATCAAAGAAGCAACTGGAGTTGGCTGACATATTATCTTGAAAAGGCTATGTGATTTCATTAGGCCTCAGTATTTTTCTAAAATGTCTCAGTCCACAAATATTAGGTTAAAACTGTTTGGGACTTAAATACATTTTAAAATTAAATTCTACTTGGGACTTCTATAAGAAATGACTTACAACAATGATTAGTTTAGGGCTAGAGTTCAATTCTATGACTAATAGGATAAAGGATGACTCCAAAGAGAAGATCAATGTTCCATATTGAAGATAGAGATTGCTTTTGGTTGCTAATGTTGACAGATATCCATAAAGTAGAGAAATGATGCCATCCCATCAGATAGCTCCCTGACACAGTGTTCCAGCTAAAGATCCTGGCTCTGTCATACAGTGGCACAATAATACAGATTTTCTGTATAGACAAAGAATGAAATCTTGTCGTTTGTACAACATGGATGGACCTTGAGGGTATTATGCTAAGTGAAATAAGTTGAACAGAGAAAGACAAATACTGCTTGATTACTTTTTTATTTAGAGTCTTAAAAACAAAACAAATGAAAAACAAAAGGAATTCATAGGTACAGAGAACAGGTGAGTGTTGCCAGAGGAGCAGGTAGGGGGTAGGCAAAAGGGGTGGAGAGGGTCAAGGGGTATAAACTTCCAGTCACAAAATGAATAAAACATGGTGATATAATGTACACAAATACATGCATACACACATGTTAGGAATGCAATATGCAACCTGATGGCTGTAGTTAACACTGTTGTGCAATATACAGGCAAGTTGTTAAGACAGTAGCTCCCAAGAGTTCTCTTCATTTGGAAATTTTTTTCTGTTTTTTAATGTATTTATAGGATATGATAGATGGTAACTAAATCTTTTGTGGTAACCATTTCACAATATATGTAAATTAAACCATATTGTACACCTTAAATATATGCAATATATGCAAATTAGTTCTCAATAAAACTGAAAAAAAGAAAGTCCAATACCATGAGAAACAAGAGTAACATTAGAAATCTATATTTGTTTAAAAAATTCCAGGATATTTTAATAAACTGATTCAGAGCTACATGCAAACAAATCAAACAGTGGATCTTTGGAAAAATAGATTATCTCCTTGTTTTTTATAATAGAGAAAGTAAGAATTTTTGGAAGCATCTGAGGTATTTTTCAAAGTTTTGATACCATTTCAAAATTCCAGAAGAAAATGAAAACATCTGCAAGGATTATCATTGCAAAGTTTCAATCTAATAAAAATTTTGGCATAGTCCTCTTCAAAAATAATCATAACATATGACTCAGCAATCAAATAACTAGTATCTGCACAAGAGAAATATACATCTCCAGATAAAATCTAATGGTGATATTTATAGCAGTTTTACTGATTACTTCCAAAATCTAGAAACAATCACATATACTTAGTTGAAAAATGGACAAATGAATTGTGGCATAGCTAATTAAACAATAGGATGCTAGTCATTGATAGCAACATGCTGATATATTCAACAGGATGGATTCATCTCAAAAGTATGTTCAGTGCAAGAAAACATACACAAAAAGCCAAACACTATATGACTCCATTTACATGACAATCTGAAAAAGACAAAAGTATAGATACCCTTAAGTTCTAATTTTCAGATTATGTTTCAACATATTTTAAGATGCAGACTTCAACATTTTTAACTAAACACTGGTAAAAGTCAGCAAAGAATGCTTTCTCTAGAGAATACACTAAAACACATAGGTATTAATAACACTGAACTAATTATATTCCCAAAACTAGACAAACTAAATACTAGTTGTCATATTTAATAGATACTTGTTGCATATAGAAATGCAATTAACTTAAATGTAAAATGCATTTGCCAACTCCAAAATGATTACCAAATACTTTTTAATCATGAGATACTAAAAAAAGGCATAAACATCAAATAACCTCATTATCAGCGACTATAAGTTGAATTAAGAGTATATATTCGTGTGCCATGCTGCAAAGATAAAGATCATGCTACTGCTGATTTTTTAATATTTTCCAAAGGTCAAAATTACTGCATCATATAAATTGTAATGTCACAAAGCTTATAAGCTGTATGCTTTTTATTGAAGTTCTGCACATACATTATTGGAAACCTTAAATTGCTGAAACATGAATTGCCAAAATCAGGTCATGTTAGCTGTGATCTTGACACTAGCCCAGATATTACAAAAACGGAATTGATTACCACTGATTATAACGTAAAAATTACTTATAAAACTACGTGTGCATGCCACCGCACTTGAAAGAGAATTGCATACATCCTTCTAGATATGTTAAGAAGAGAGATGAAATGAACAAACAGGAAAAACAAACAAGATACCGACAACGGCGTGGCAGCTGCAGGGGAGAAGGTGTGTGAGCAGTAGTGACGGGTAAAGGGTCAGACACACAGAGACAGAGGTGCTTTGACTTGTGGTGGGCGCACGATGCAATGTACAGACCATGTGCCATAGAACGGTGCGCTTGTAACCTATATAATCATCTTATTAACCAATATCACCCCAATAAATTTGATAAGACAGGTAAAATAACATTTTAGCTGTAAAATATTTATTTTGAAGTGTTTGGATTTTACTGGGGTTTTGATTTTTCTTTGAAATTTTTAGTCAAGGTGGTCTTCTCAGAAATGTAGGTTTATATTTAAAATACTATGGGATTTTACTAATTCATTTCAAGTTATTGAGAAATTCCTGCTTGAATGATTTTCTATCTGTGCTGTCTAAGAAAAGGTTACCTTCAACAGTAGCAGAAACAGTTAGTATACACTGAGGCCCTAGGACGGGCCAGAATCACACCTTCTGGCCCCCTTTCACTCTCACAACACCCCTGTGAGGCTTATACTATTACTTCCGCTTCATCAGTAGAACTCACAGCTGGCATTTATTAACAACTCCACACCTTACACAAATTAACTCCATTAGTGCCTACCAGGAACAGACATCCCCAGCACAGAAATGAGAACTGTTGGCTTGACTATGAAGTAGACTGTACACCTATTTTATGGATAAGGAAATCAAAACACACTGGCCCACTATCACATAGCTCGTGTTGGTTAAGCCAGGCTTCCTCACTGCACTGCTGCAGTTTTAATCACGATTCTGCCTGATGTTAGAAGCAAGCAGTGAATTCTTCCATGCCACCCAATGGAACAGCCTATCCAAATCTGACTCCTAAACTGAAATGTTTTCACAAAATATCCCTGCTTTATTTCCTCATACACATACTTCATGATGTGTACATATTCATCCTAACACATTTTTATTAGAATATTTAATGGATCACAATAAATGATGTAACATTTAATATTATTGTATTTAATCCTGGAGTTTTCAAAACAGAACATGTAAAATGTGTGTACTGTAAGCCATTTCATTTATTTTTATATATCAATATGCAAACAAAAGTATAAGTACACACATTTATTATACTTTTGCAAACAAAAGTATAAGTTATTGATAAACATTCACTTAAGTTTTTGATAGATCTGTTGACATTCTGAATGATGTATAATATCACCTCAATACATACAACCATCATGTTGATGTAGATACAAAGATCCTAAATGCTAAAGTTCTAACACATGTGATATCATTGGTTTAAACTATCAGCTGTTTACACACTCAATTGGATTATATTTGATCTTTTGTCAAAGAACTACATTGTGTCATTTTTTTTAGAGTAGTCAGATACTCTGCTTGATACGTAAGTAAGGGAGCTATTTGCTTAGTTACTGGAAGCTTTCTGTTTAGAACATGGTGTTTTTACATTATTTACACATCCTCCACTAATAGATTTTTTCAAAATATCATAGGGAAACATAAACATGTCTTTTTTCATATTTAACATTCTTTTCCTTTTGCATAATTGCATATTGACATAAAATATAATTGCTATTATACATATCACATCTTTTTAAATGGTAGAAAATAGTAACTTCAAATAAAATGTGATATACACAAATGTTGTTTAGAACTTTAATAAAACAATTCAATTTTTTCAGTAAATTCTTAGAATTACAGGGACAGAAGAACTTACAGAACCGCCATCCACCTTGGACTGCTACCACCTGAGCCATATCCCAGAAAAATGGCTCTTCAGCCTTTCCTCCAATAGCTCAGTAAAGGCAGTAATTTCCACCTTCATACCCTTTGTCCATTTAAGAGCTTTTCGTTACACTTGAAGTTACTTGCCTTAGTTCTCACTTTAAAAATCATATATATTTGTAAACATTTAATGTAAAATTATGACCACAAAATATGTCACTTTCGTATAACAGATTTTAGCCCTCCTAATTTGAAAAAAGGGTCTTTTTCCCCAATTAAAAATAATAATATTTGCCAATATCCAGACATTTTGCAAACTCTCCAATGTTCTGCAATAAAACTCAACTACTCAAAAGAACTGAAGCCATCTACAACAAATAAGTTCCATTGTTTTGTCCTTACCTTTTATGTCTTCTTTCTTTGCAAGAGGAGAAAACTCAGCTCAAGCTGATTTAAATACAACTAATTATTTGGCTTGCGTAATGGCAAAGGCTAGCAAATCATTGATTTAGAACCTCAAATAATGTTGTCAAGACCCACTTCTCATTCCTAGCCAGCATTACATTACGTTTGCCTTATTCTCAGAGTCCCTGTGGGGAATTTCTTGTGTACCAGGAAGAGATTTTTGTTTTGTTTTCTTTTACTTTCTTTTATTCTTCCAAGTTCAAGTAAATCATAAGAACAAAAATATCTTTTTAAGATAACCCTGTTAGGCTTGATTTGAGACAGCTGCTCATGTTATTCAGCACTAGCTATAAAATGTGAGGCTATGAACAATCTACATCTTAGAAGGTTGCCTGGAACATTCTAAGAACTCAATATATAGATGCTCATTATTTGTTATCAAACAACCACAGTTGCTGTGCTACCCTTGGATGGAAAACAAATAAATTAACGAAACATTTACCACAGGGAAGGCTGGGTCTACCGTTACTGAGAAAAGGGTCACGGAAATGGGTCACAGCCTCAGACCTGCAAGGCCACCACACCTCCTGCACATTTAGACGCCTTCCATTTTCTCTACCCGTAGTGTTGTGATGTGTCCAATAGCGAGATATTTTTATAGGTAAGCAGACAATTTTTTCTAATTTCTCACAAAATTAATTCAATTTATCTTTAATTTTAACTATCTTGATGGTTCCAATGTATACATGCTACTACTAGGTTCATTTTCTTTCTCAGTCTATTCTCTCCTGCTCTGCGTCAATTTTGCTGATTGCTATTGATCTGTTTTCAAGTTTAATGAACCTTAGAGTCTAATCTACTGTGAAGTCCACCCAGTGAAAAGCTTTTGATTCCCAAGGCATTGCATTTTTGAGGTCTAAAATTTTCCTTTGGTTCTTTATTAGTGTATCAGGTTATCTCTAAAATTCCCAATCTCTTGATCTATTAGACCCATCCTTTTCTGAATTTGCTCTGAAGTATTTATAATTATTCTAAAGTACTTTTCTGCTTATTCCAATAACTAGCTTAGTTGTGATTTTCCTTCTGTTGATGGTCTTCTGTGGCCTGTTGACGAGGGATAAAGTTTTAGTGTTTCTTTGAATTTTGTAGTTTTTGGTATAATCTAGATATGGTATAAAAAGGTCCATGAAGACTGAAGTAATATTTTTCTACAAAAGTTAAGCTTTATCCTCTCTCCAGCAACTGAATTTTATATATTGATTGTGTATTTAGCAACTTAGTTAAAATTTCTCATTGGTTCTAAAAGTGTATCTATACTTTATTGGAGAGTTGTCAACACAGAAAATTATCTGATCTGCAATAATTTTTCTCAAATTCTTATAAACTTTATTTCTTTACATTGTCCTACTACTGCATTAACATTGACTCATAAAATTTTATATGGGGAAGAATAATAACCAGAAAACACTTGGATTCTTGATATTAAAGGAAATTGCTCCAATTTCTCACCACTAATAATATATCTGCTAAGGTGAGTTTTGTTTGGGGTTGTTTTGTTTGCTTGTTTGCTGTTGTTCTTATTGTAGCTTCCCTTAATGATTTTCTATATATTTTTAATGAACAAGATTTGTATTTTATGAAATGCTTTTATTGCATTTACTACTATAATAAAAAGATTTTTCCTTTCTCTTAATCTATTATTTTAGTCAATAATGCTTATCCATTTTTATAATAAATCAACCCTGTGCTCCTGGAACAAATCACAGAAAATCATTTACATGGCTGGATGTACTTTGTTAATATTTTATTTTATATTGTTGCATCAATGTTTGTCAGAAATTAATCTGTAGTTTCTCTCCCTTTTATGGCAGCATCTGGTCTGGTGATCAATGTTCTTTAAATGTCATAAAATGAAAGCAGAATGTCAGTATTTTTTACTTGAATTATTTGTAAAAAAAAAAAAGGAAAATTAATGCCCTGAAAGAGCTCACAGAATTTGCGTTGGTACTCTCTGGGCTGGGTTTCATGATGGAAAGTTTAGTTACTGGCATAATTTCTAATAGGTCTATGACAATTAAGGTTATTTAATAAATTACAATTTGTTAAAAGTAAGTTTATTTTCAAATGTATTGGCATAGTTGTTATATTTTTTACTTTCTGTTTTTAACCCCTGAAATACCTGTGATTATGCCTTCTACTCATTCCTAGTACTATTTATCAATATTTGTAAATGTTGAACATATTTGTCTTTCTTTTCACACATTTTACCTCCCTCTAATGCCTGTTGTTGGTGATGATGTCTTGCTTTATTTTGCATGTTTTCTATTTCCTTATTTTCTAATTTCATCATCATATATTTAAATTTGTGAGATTTATAACATACTTATTTTACTTATTTTATTACTATCTAAATTGGTGTTTTAACTAACTTGGATTTATTCTTATTTAATCTAAACATACATTTTAAAATATTTCACTCTACATTGATTTATTTGTATATCACAAACTTTATTTGCTGTTTTCTCATATTTTTAAGTATTAATTTTTCCAATTTGATAGGGTGTGTTCTTTATCCCTGAATTCGACTATAATTTTTAATTTAAAAATAATATTTTTCTGATTATTAGTTTTGTTTTCACTTTTGACTTAAATATACTCCAGTACTAAAAAAATGCATTTTGTGCAAAACAATTCTTAATATTTTTAGAATAGCTTTAAGAGCTTAATTATGGTTTATTTTTATAAATAATTTAAGTGTTTTTGAAAAGAATGTTTATTTTCCAACAGCGGGATGCAATTTTAGATGCATTTACAAAATTGTGCATCAAGCAATTTGTGTTATTTTTGCAGGTGAAAACTTCTACATCCTCATTGCTTATTTATTGGTCCACTTTATATATAAACTGGTTCCAGCATGCAGGCGATCTGAGAAATTTTCAAATAAATTCTTCTGCTTGGTATTTATTTGTGTGTTTGCTTGAAACACCAAAGAAGTATACATTCAAACTCCATCTACCAGCTAAGATTTGTGGTTCCTAATATCAAAATTGTATTTTCCACTTCATTTTGTGTCAGAGTTAAAACAAGTGAGTTTCCTCTCATTTCCTCTCTTACTTGATTATGACATAGTTACACTGCTTTTCAGTTTCAGCTTTATATGCTGATTCTACTTTTAGATCATCACTTTAGGCTGATTTTTTACTTTATCCTCAATTCTTTACATTCTGTAAATTGTCAATGTGGAATCTCTGATAACCTGGGTTCATCACAAAATTTTGGGTTGAATTCAAGTTTTGAAACTCACTACCCAGGTCCCTTGCTTTCAGATGATTTTGATGATTTAAATAATTATCTTCTCTTGGGTGACACTGATGACCCTTTTTACAAAGATAATTTTAATATATTGTCTACCACCTAAAATGTATGTGTGTGTTTATTAGTTGGTGTTTTTCAGTCTGTTTCCTCACAACATTAGAAATGGAGCAACAGGAAGAATTTTTTTCCTCAGCAGTTTTATAAATCTCATGAGGACAGATTTTGAGATATTGTTTCATCAACAATTAAAATTTATCAATGAAAATCTTGAGAATATCCACTGAAAAATGAGACAAACTTTCATTTCATTTTCAATTTTCATTTTTGTACCACTTTTTCATTTTTGTTCTACTTTCATGTTCCAAAAGGGTTGAAATACTAAAATTTGCTTTCACCAAAATGTTTCTTATGGATTTAAATGACTGTTATTAAAATAAATGGTGCTAGTAAGAAAGCTGATGACAGCTTCTAGGTTTGAGATCATCTAGCTCACTTTTATTAGTTAATATCTGAGGCACACTTTAGTAAAACCAATTGATTCATCATGGTAACTTCTGAGAGCATCTAGTTAAAACTTATTCTTTGGCAGATTCTCTTTCACCTTCCAAAAGTCACAACTCATCCAGGTCTAAGTACTCTACACTCAGAAAGTACTATGTTCAGTTTTGAAACACTTGTGTTGTTGAGATTCCGTAGCTTTTTAAACCTATTAATAAGGAGAGCATGAGCACATGTTTTATTAAATAGTTTTTCAGTTAAAGTTTAATTAAACTAGATTATAAAATATGCATAAAAGTTGTCTCATTTTTCAATGAGAAACAAATAAATGGATAGAATTGTAAGATCCAATCTGTTTTTTAGCTGATTTTGAAAGGGAACATTTAGCAATGTTTTATTTATTTCCTCTTAATGAGTAAAGCAATTTCATTGTATCTAAAAGTGTTAGAAATGCCATCATAAGCTCTGAACACCATAGAGCCCTAAAGCATTACTGTTTCATATGCGATGTGAAGGCTGAAAGGAATAGCCTGTCATGTCCACATGTCTCCCCTTACAGCCCACATAATCCTAGGCCTTCTGAAAATATAATATTTGTGTTAGATCGATAGATGTAGATATTTATAAAAATATACTTACCCAAAATATATTCAGAGACCCCATATCCAGTGATTTAAATATTTTTCTTTCTTTTTGCTTCTGAATATTTTATTGATTTTTAAATTTCATGTTTACTGTATTTTTCCATTTCCATTTAGTCCCCTTATGTCCTCCTCCCTCCTCAATCACCACACTGCTGTTCATATCCATGAGCCCTTTTTCCTTTTTGCTCCATCCCTCCACCTCCTCCTCTCCCCCGTCCCCACTAGTTGTCACCCTGCTCTCCATTTGAGTAGAACAAATACTGCAGCATTTACTGGCTTTCTAAATGGGTTTCTTAATTCTCTGAATGGATAAGCTCTTCACTGAATTAAGATCATGTTTATGGGGGGTAAAAACTTGTCCCTGAATAATTTTCATTAATGAGGACATTAGTAATATTTTTTTATAATCAGCAAGACTCCTCAAAGAACATGAAACTCCATCTACATTATCAAAGCAGCAGTGAGCTTCTCTAATATCAGTTTGATACTGATACTTACACAGTTCATTTTATTTTTATTAGACTATCTAAATTCCCATGTCCATTAAGTTAGAAGTCTTAACGAATATTTCTTTATTATGCTCATTCATTTATTTATATAGCTCTTTTTAATAGTTCTGCTTTTAATATAAAGAAATGTAGGGTTGGCGTCTGGCAACAGAATACCTTGACTGCGTACTAAAGACATTTAACAGCATTGCCTCACTACTTGCAGGAAAACATGCTGAATATTGTCACGTTACAGTTAAATAAAAGTGTTAATTAAAAGAAAACAGTAAGTGCGTATTATCGTACACCTCTACCAGGTTCATATTTTAGTTCACTTAGCTTATTACTAAACCTGTTAATTTTTACGAATCGAGCAACAGGTAACAGCAGAATATCACAATATTCTCACAACATTCTTCTGTGTCAGAAATAGTGCACATCAATGCTAAGTTACTCTGGCTTGAACTTTCTCTCTGTACATATATGTGTAATCAATGATGAATGACTGCCAAACAAGAACTGACCTCTCAATAGGGGTGGCGTTAAGAATTTTTTGTGGTTTGTGCTTTTGAACAAAGTAACAACTTCCAGAAGCTCCTACCCAATGCCTATATTCATAGTTCTTTGTTCACCTTCTTCTTTTGTGTCAGTGACTTTTAGATGAAAAATATAGTTTCAGCTTTAAGCTTTGCTCTTTTAATGCTTACAGATTGTAATATATATATTTTCACAACACCTACTAACACAGAAAGGTGATGTTAATGTGACATGTGAGAAACAGAAAAAGAACGAATGTATGAATATGACATTGGACATCTTGAGGGTAAAAAAAAAAATATATATATATATATATATATATATATATATATATATATACACTGTTGAATTGTTATGATAAGAAACTCCCTCTTGAGATGAATGAATATTGTTGTTAAATAGTTTTGGTGTCCTATTTTATTGTTTTCCCAAGGTTTGATGATTTCCTACACTCTGTATAATGTAATCTTAAAAGGCACGGGCAGAGCCTGTCAACCACATTCTTCCTTGAGTAATATGATGCCTAGTTTCTTGTATTTTAAATGTCAGTAAGAACTGATTTATTAAAATGCATGCAGGTAAATGTTTTTATTCTTTCATCATAAATTGCATAGTTGCTTAATTTTATTTTCTTCTGTTAAATAGCTGTAACATCACTGCAGGTATAGCAAGCAAAAATTAAATGTGTACAATTTATACATCTCTCAAACAAACAGAAGGTCTGTAACCATGACAGTAAGATCCATTGGTATGTGAACAAGATGAATTTTAGCATTTTGTAGATTTTTTAAAAATATATGACATGAAGTTACTAAGAATCTGTGAATCTGTAAATGTAAGTGTATTATATGTTGCTGATTTTTTTTATGATTTACTGGACCAAAAGCACTAGAATGTTCAACCCCAAAATGACACTGGCTTGAATCAAAGATTTCTATTTTTTGTTTTGCTTTCCATTTGAAAGAAAGGGGATTTGGGGATTTTATTTTATTTTATTTTATTTTATTTTTTATTTTTTATTTTTTTGATGTAAGAGGAGAAGTTGGAGGTAACAAATCCCTCAAACAGATCATCAAAAAAAATTGTGAGCATCACACTTTCGTACTCTTGTTTCTAAGGAGGAAAAACAAGATGGACTCAATTTGAATTATGCCAGCACTTCAAAAGAAAGCCAAAACATTCCATGCCTTAGCTGTTTCTATGACTCTCATTTGTCCACTCACAATATGCTCTACATTTAGCTAGTCTAGTCTAATTCTAGCTAATTCTATGGTAAATTTGAGTGCTAAATAATGCCTACTTGTACTCTCCTATATAATACATCCATTGTATTTTTTAAGAAACTTTGTTTTGTATATGTCTTTGTAATAGTCCTACTTTCTTAGTTATTGTAAAGTGCATGCAGCTCATGTTACTTTAATCCATCTAGTAATTTAGAGTAGGAATAGATCAGGAAATATCTGTAAAATAATAAAGACTGTCAAAAGAGGCCAAATTAGTTTTATTTTTACTCATTGCTTATGTAATATTATCTATGCTAACTTATTTGACCCCAATCTTAAAATGTCCCAAAAGGCTCTGCCTTGTTTATTGAATTTAAATTTCAAAAAAATGGACTCTAAAATTTAGATCACACATTTACTTACTTTGAACTTCTATTCCGTTTTCATTTTCTCTACTGCTATACGCTTGGCCTATATCCTAACCAAATTGGGTTAAAAATTTATAAATGTATTCCTCAAGTCTACCCCAATGACTGATACATAGTGATAAATATTAAACACATGAGAAATTTACATATCAGATCCAGCAAATCTTGGTGTAGCAGAACCAGTTGTCTTGTTTTCCTAATATTTTTCCAAACAACTGATTTAAAATTTTCACGTAGGAACTTCTACTTGGCCTCAGAATAATGGTCGTTGCTAAAATGTACATTTTTTTTTTACATTATCCTCCTAACTTTATACATTTCAATGAGATATTCAAATAAAACCACATGTAATTCACACTTTTCTATCCCAAAGAGAAAGACACTTGAACCTTAAAGGACTCGTAAGTAGAACAAACACGAAGTGCTAGCATGTATATCAATAGATCTTATGCGGTCACTTCATGCATACAAAGCACACAATGGAGAGAGGGGGAGAATGAAGGACTGTCACAAAAAAGAAGATCATGGAACTGAAGACACAACTAATTCATAGGTAAGCCTCCAGAAAGAAAGAGCTCACCACTAAGTGCTGAATACTGAATACAGGCCTGAAGCTTAGTAATGGATGATGTTGACTACAAGGAAGATAATCAAACATCAAGGACTAAGCAGAGGTCTCAGAGAGGCATCAGATTTGGGGAGGAAATAAATAGAGAAAAGAAGGCATCTACCTCAGCTCATAAAAATAATGCATACAACAAACCTTACTATGAAGGGAAGAAAACTGTAATACAGCACTCCAAACAAAATTGGATATGATTTTAAAAGTAATAAATACAAGGAAAAAAAATTGAATTAGATTATTCAAAAGAATAATGGGGATGAATAAAAATAGAGATAAATAAAATGTGATTTTCTCAAACTAAAGCAGACAATTTATAAAAGAGTAAAACCATCTCAGTAATAAGGAATAAAATATAAGATGCCTAAACCAGAATATGTTAAATAAAAATTGACTAAAGATAATTGAAGAAAGAATGTAAACATCCAAAAGAAAAAAATAAGTTAAAAAAGTAATTGAATAAGTAAGCTAAAAACAAATCAAGCATACAACTAATTGGAGTCACAAAGCAGTAAGAGAAAACAAATAAAATATTTATTTGAGTTATAATTTATAGTTAAGCTATAATTTTAAAATGTCTTTCAAAACAAGAGAAAAATAAATTTACATATTAAAAGGATCATGTATCTCAAATAAGTCACCCAAAACAATCAACTACAAGATATATCTTATAATCAATTTAGACTTTAAAGACAAAGAAATATATTTTTCAGATCCTTTAAGAAAAAAGATAAATTACAATAGTACATATACAAGATTCGAATAATAATTCTTAAAACCAATAATTCAAAAAGTTAGAAGAAAACTAGCATTTTCAAGATACTCAAAGAAAAACATTTTATGTATCCAGTATATTTTAGAGATATAAAAAGTTTAAATATGCTAAAATTCAAGACATACTGTACAGTAGAATCTTTCCTGAAAAATCTGTTGGAGAATGAAGTTTATCCAACTAAGCAATGTATGAGGAAGACTTAACAAAAATTTTGTGGGTAAGCAGTTAATATATTTATAGATAAATTGTGGAATAAAAATAATGCTGGAACAAGGCTGGAAGAGTAATATGTTAATAGAATGATAAAACAGAAATAATGAAAATAAGGAAAAGGAGGCAGTAAGGACAAAATATCATAAATTTACTCATTTGTAAAAATATGTAAAAAGCTAAGAAAGGAGGTTAGGGTGATAAACTTACATACAAAGATGACCAAAATTACAAAAATACAAACTTTCCTTAATATCAAAAGATATCAAATTTCTATGAACTGATACTTAAAAAATTATACCTCCAAAAACACTAAGTGAGGAGAGGGAAGCAAAGTAAATATAATATTACACACACACACACACACACAACTATATATTCTAACTGTTCTGAATAAATTAAGAGAAAACCAGAAAACATATGTGTCTGCTTAATTCCGTGAAGAGAAATATTGGATGAATAGCCTTGAAGCTAATCAGTCCTGCTTGTTTACACAGAGAAGGTACTGGAGAATGGGCTGGAAGAGGGGCTGCATTTCTCTGAATGCATGTTTTTGTATAGATTTGACTTTAGAATCAAATGTCTTACACATTTAAAATATAAAACTAAATTTCAAAGAAATGGAGAAAACTGTAACATGAAATACAAACAGAAACATATGAATACAGTTGTATTTCATATGAATCCTATAACTATGTTGAAGGGGAAATAATGTACTATCATGTAACTTTTGGGGAATTCTTATCTGCAGTCGAAAGGAAAAAAAGCTAAGTCTTCAAACTTACTAATGTATGTGTGTGTTTAGTGTTATTGGTATAGCAATTCTGAAACTACATCACATATTGTAAAATTATAAAAATAAATATATCTCTTAATGTTATTAAGAGTATTCTTAACATGGAAAAAATAGATACAACATGAAATAGTGAAAGTTAAAAAAGAAATTTGTTGTTAAGGAAAAAAACAGAAATTATTAGTAGAAAGGCATGAATTCCAAATACCAAGCTCTGTCCTTTAAAAAGTGTAGAAGCAATGAATGACCTTCACTGTCTTAGAGTTCCAACCAATAAATGTAAAACAAATGTTACAGTCAGAACACCACCATTTTAAGAACCTCAAATTAGGTACAGTCACTATAGGCAACAGTGTGGAGTCTTCTCAACAAATTAAGAATAGAGCTACCATATGATCCAGTAAGACCTCTTCTGGGTACCTACCTGAAAAATTTGAAAACATTCATTCACAAAATATATGCACTCCTATGTTCATTGCATCACTATTCACGGTGGCCAAGACATGGAAACACCTGAAGTGTCCTCTACTAGATTATTGGATAAAGAATATGTGGTGCACATATACAATGAAATAAGATTCAGCCATGAGAAAAAATGAAATACTGCCATTTGTGACAACATAGATAGATCATGAGAATATCATGGTCAGTGAAATAAGACAGAAAAAGTTGAGAACCATAAAAGTTTACTCACATGGATATAAAATGAAAAGCAACAAATAAACAAGAAAAACAAGCAAACAAAGACTGATGGACACAGACATCAGTATGGTGGTTATCAGAGGGAGGGGGTGGGGGACTAGAAAAGGTAAAAGGCGTCAAATACATAGTGAACAAAGAATATTTGACTTGGGGTGGTGAGCACACAATGCAATAAATAGATGATGTATCACAGAATTATACACTTGAAATCTTTACAATTTTATTAACCAATGTCATCCCATAAATTTAATTCAAAAAAGAACTTCAAGTTATAATAGAGGCAGGCAAGAAATATTAATAAATCTACAACTAGACATTGAAATATTTATGAGGAACAGATATTTACTCTAATATTCTATATGGTAGACTATTTTATATAACTCATATAAATGGAATCATGCAATATTTCTCCTTCTGTGACCGACAGTGAACTTACCATAATGTCTTTCAGGTTCATCTACGTTGTTGTAAATAGTAGAACTTCCTTCTTTGTTCAGGTGGGACATATTACACTCTACGTATCTACCACGTTCTCTTTTCATCTGTCAATGGACATTTGGATCATCCCCCTCTCTGTGCAATGGTGAGTACTGCTGCAATGAAAATTTGAGTGCAAATTTCTCAAGATAATGGTTTCATTTTCTTTGGTTAAGTGCCCGGAAGTAAACATGCTGGATCTTATGGTAGTTCTACTTTCCATTTGTTGAGGAAACTCCATATTGCTTTCATAAAGGCCGTACCAATTTACAGTCCCACCAAGACTGGACAGGGACCTTCTCTCTCCACATCATTTTCAACACTTGCTATCTATTCTCTTTTTGGTGATAGATGTCCTAACAGTTGTAGGGTGATAGATAAAGTGTTTTTAATTTTTATTTTCCCTAATTATTAGTAATGTTGACCATTTTTTCCTGTTTCTCCCAGTTATTTATACATCTTCTTTAAAAAGAGTGCCTATTTAGTTTCTCTGCTCATTTTTTAATTGCATTGTTTATTTTTGCTATTGAGCTATATAACCTATTGAGTTGGATATTAACTCCTTATCAGAGATATGATGTATGCATATTTTCTCCCATTCCATAGGATGCCTTTTCCTTTTACTAATTGTTTCCATTGCTGTGCAGATGATTTTTGTTTTGATGCAATCCCACTTTTTTTTATTTTTGCTCTTATTGCCTTTGCTTTTGGTGTCAAATCCAAAAAAATATATTATTGCCAAGACTAATGAAAAGGATCTTACCCCTATAGTTTCTTCCAAGGGTTTCATGGTTTTAGGTCTTATGCTCAAACCTTTAATCCATATTTAGTTGATTTTTGTGTACAGTACAAGACATTGGTCCAGTTTCATTCTTTTCATGGGGCTGTCCAGATTTCCCAACACAAGTCATCGAAGAAACTACCTTTTCCCTGATGAGTAATCTTGGACTCTTTGCCATAAATTATTAAATGTCCATATAAGCATATGCATATATTGTCTTTATTATGTTGAGTTTTGTTCCTTTCTTACTCAATATGTTGAGTTTAATCATAAAAGAATGTCTCACTTTTGTCAAATATATATTATGCATTTGATCAGATGATTTTTAACTTTCATTTTATTAATGTGGTGTATTCTATTTATTGATTTGCATGCGTTGAACCATCCTGGCATCTGAGGGTTTGATCATGGTGTGTAGCACTTGCATGATGCTGTTGGATTCAGTTTGTTAATATTTTTTGAAAAATTTGAATATGTATTCATCAGAGATACTGATCTATAATTTTCCTGTGGTGTCCTATTACAGATGTTTCTGTAGTGTCCTTATGTGGCCTTGGTATCAGGGTAAAGCTGACCTTATAAAATACATTTTGATGTTTTATGTCGTCTTCAATATTTTGGAAGATTTTGAGAAGGATTGGCATAATATCTGGTGGAATTTTCCATGATGACACCTGGCCTGATACTTTTCTTATTGAGATGTTTTATTTATTCTTTCCTGATTCACTATTCATAATATTGAATATTGAATTCAATATTATGAATATTCATAATTTGAATATGTTCATATTTTCTACCTCTTAACTCAGTTTTAGTAAGATGTATCTTTTGGGAAATTTATTCATTTTCTAGGTTTTCCAATGTGATAGCAAGTAATTGTTCATTGAATTTTCTTGTGTAATTTTGTGGTATTGATTGTAATGTCTCTTTCATCTCTGATTTTATTTATGTGCTCCTTTTTTCTTAGTTTAGCTAAAAGTTTGTATATTTTATTTTTTCAAAAAAACAACTTTTAGTTTCATTGAACTTTTTAATTATTTTTCTGGCCTCTATTCCATTCATTTCTCTCTGATTTTGTTTTTTTCTTCCTTCTTCTTTGGGCTGTTTTTACTCCTTTTTCTTTCCCCTTAAGTTGTAAAATTAAGGTGTTTGAGAGCATTCTTTTTTTCTTAAGATACATATTTATTGCTCTAAACTTCCCTCTTAAATAAAAAAATATTCGGCAGTGTCCTATGTGTTTTGATATGTTGTTCTTTTATTTTTACTTGTTTTGAGATATTTTTCTTTCCTTTCTTTAACTTTATTTTCATTGTTTACACTATTATAGATGTCCTCATTCCTCATCCCCCCATTTCCCCACTTCCCCTATGCCCTGAACCCACCTTTCCTCTTGCCATCAACACACTGTTGTGTGTGTCTATGGGTTGTGTGTGTATGTTCTTTGGTTCATACCTTTAACTTCTATTATTTTAATTTTGCCCCATGTCTTAGTCAAGAGTATATTGCTTAATTTTCACATATTTTAGATTTTTCTAGATGTTTCTTTTTCTGGCAGTTTTTGTTTCATATCTTTGTGGTCAGGAAAATACTTGGCATGATTTCAATCTTCTTAAATTTTCTAAGGTTTGTTTTATGGCCTATCATATGATCTATCCTAGAGAAGATTCTACGTGTGTCTGAAATGAATGTGTATTCTGCTGTTGTTGGATGGATCATTGTGTAAGTGCTTAGGTCTGTTTGGTCCAAAATATTGTCCAAGTTCAACATTCCTTTTCTGATGTTCTGTCTGGATGAACTACCCATTTAGAAAATGAGGTATTGGCATCCCCTCCTATTATTGTTCATATCTGTCTTGCTTGTTATATACAGGTGTTCTGATGTTGAGTGAGTATATGTTTTTGACTGACTTACATGGACTATATTTTTCCATTCCTCTCTTTAAATTCATGTATTCTTAAAGCTGAAGTGAGTTTCTCTTATAGATGGCATATAGCTGTTTTTTAAAAAAATTCATCTAGCTACTCTATGCCTTTTGATTGGAGAATTCAAGCCATTTATTTGTAGAGTCATTATTGATAGGTAAGTACTTATTAATGTCATCTAATTTCTTCTTTATTACTGTCTGGTTGTTTTGAGGTTCCATTTTCCCTTTCTTCTTGTATGCTGCCATTCTTTGTAAATTGATATGTCTCCATAGAGGTATGCTCTGACTCTCTCTTCATACTTTGTGAATGTACTATAGGTGTTTGCTTTGTCTCCATCATGAAAATTACACAGAGCATCTTACACATATAGCATTCTATTTTAAACTGATAACAGCTTAACTTGGATTTCATACAAAAATTCTACCCGTTTATTCCCCTCTTTTATCTTTTTAATTTCATTATTTACCTCTTTTATGTTCTGTATTCATTAACTAATTTTTATAGCTATACTCACTTTAGTATTCTTGTTATTTAAACTTTATACTATAATTAAGTGTTTAACACACCATCATATTAATAATCATAAAGATTATGGTTCAAATCGTGACTCATCTGATTAATATTTGTTTTAATCTGAGCCAAAAGTCAATTATTAATTTTGTGAGCACCCTGAATTTTTTTTTCCCATCTATTCCCCCTCCCCCTGAATTTTTATTTAAAATTCATAATTAAAGTTATCAAACACCTGGTTCAAATATATTAATAACAGACAACTAAGAAATCCAGGAACCACTCATTGTCACTATTTATAAATTTAGTTTATTTTAATAATTAGGTCAAACAAATAAACAACTAAGTTCATATTGAAGAGTGGCCCCTCAAACATCAATATCAGTACATATCTTATTACAATCTCCTGCTGTCAACATTTCATTAGTTCTACTTAAGTGTGGAAATCTTACCTTCTTTTTCATCTCTTCACCCTCTCCCATTTATAGTCTTACATACTTCCTCTACGTACTTAGAGAATCAGATCAGAGAGTGTTGGCATTTTTGTTGCAGCTGTCAAATAGTTTGTTAACTTGAGCAGAAGACAGTCTACTATATTTATGTAAATGTTTGCTCTTTGCACTGGGCCTTCCTTCCTGATAAGCCAAGGTTTCTTCTTTCATTTTTTCCTTTCTGTTCAGAAAAATTATTTTGGCTATTCTTTTAGGTTAGGTCAGCTAGAAGCAAATTCTCTTATTTTTGATTCCCCTTTTTCCTGAATGATATTTTAGTAGATATAGAATTCTGAATTAAAGGCTCTTTTAGCACTTGAAAAAAGTGACATCCTTCCTTCTAACTTTCTGGTTTCTGATGAAAACTCAGCTGTCATTAGATTTGTTTATTTGTTCTAGTTAATGCTTCATTTCTCTGTTGGTGCTTTCAGGATGTTTCTTTGCAGTTTTTAGAAATGTGATAATGATGTGCCTTGCCATATATTTCTTGGTTTCCCCCCCTCTTTGGGACTCAATTAGCTTCTTAAATTTGTAGGTTATGTCTTTTGCCAAATTAAAAAAAAATCAACCATATTTCTACACCAACTTCTAACAACACTTAACCCCATTCACCTTCTCTTTTGAGATATTTATGATAACAGGAGTATTAAATCCTTTGCTGTAGACCCACATGTCCCAAACTTGGTTTGTGTTCTTTTCTCTGTGCCATTCACAGCATGTAATCTTGGTGTTGGGGTCTGGTGATTGTTTTTTCACATGCGAATAGATTCTTCTGGTTTTGTTATGATGAATGATTTTTTATTGAAACCTGTGCATTTATACATTACATTAGGCTCTGGATCGCATTTAAATCTTCTGTTTCAGTAGGACTCTTCTGACAACTCTGGCGGAAGACATGTCACTTCCTCATTACTTCTAGGAGACCATGTTCCCAATTAGGCATTTTCTGACATCATCCAGGCAGGGAGAAGGAGGTGTATGTATCTCATTACTGCCACATGGTTGTGGAAAGCTTGGTTCCCAAGTGGTTGCCATGGACACCATAAAAGAAGGGGCCTTCTTATCACTTGATAGGGATGAACATTCTTAGTCCTGATTCAGTCTTCTTTGACATTATGCTAGCTAGCACTGGGGGTGCTTTCTTACAGTCTAGCAAAGATGAAAGTCCTATTTTCCCATTTGACCTTTGCTGAGAAAGCTCTGAAATGGGCTACAGTTTTCTCTAGGGTATTTGGAGCAGAATGATTACTTTCTAAAACTTGTCCATCTTTCTAGACAGCCCCTTTCTTGGACCATTTGTTAGCTCAGTGAGTGTTTCTTGTGGTTTTTTGTTATCTAGACTCTGGCATTTCCAGGTTTGCCTGCTTTTCCAGTAACCAGTTTAGATATCTGAGACAAAATGAAAATCCAGAAAACTCATTACCATTTTGTTGCTTATGTCCTGAGGTGTCTAACCACTTTTTTTCTCAGAAAATATGGTATAGGAGAATAGACTATATTATTTAAAACACAATAGCATAATAAATGCTATATGGTTAAAATTAAACACTAATTTGAAAAATAGAGAAGTAATCACTGATTTAGGACAAATTAAACAATATAGTACCTTGCACAAATAAAGAATCTGTGAATTTATCACTACTTTAGATATTCAAGGTGAGGTTAAGCTATAATAACATTTTAAGGGTACAAATTCACTCCCATACTAATGCTAGAGAAAAAAGAAAATAAGACCAGAGATACCCTCCTATTCTAATTCCTCTCAGCTATGGACAATATGATTTATGCTGTTGGTGTTACTTCTAAAACCACATAATAAAACTACCTGTTGTAGAATCTTAAATATTAGTCCATTTGTTTGTTTGCTTGTTTAAAATGTGTGTGGAGGAAGGTAGGGAATGAGGAAATATTTCAGAATGTATACAATTCTACTGAAACAGGGTGTTCAGTTAAGGGCAGTATTTGTCAAAGTGTGATCTCTAAACAAGAAGCAACTGGGTGACCTAGAAAACTACTTAAATGGCCAATTCTAAGCCTGACCCCAAACCTAGTTGAATCGGAAACTGTGGAAGTCGAGGCTCCAAATCCGGGCTTTAACAAGCCCCCTGTGCAATACCTGTATATGGTAAAATGTTGAAAACCGTTGGTGTACAATACCAGCTTCCTCAGTCCCAACCAGCTGATGATATGCATTTCTACATGCAATTCTAAAGAGACGTAAGAGTCATACCCTGCAATAAGTATTATTGTATAAACCTGAGACATAAACTTCCTTCCATGGACACTGGACACTCACCGCTCCACTAACTCATTCCTCATTGGTGAGCTTTACCCACCACCACCTTCCTCAGTACGTTGCCTTTGCCCTACTAATCGGATAATCTTAACTGCCTCCACTGGCAATCAATTATTCTTCCAAACTTTACTCCTTTCTTGAAACATTCTTCTTCCTTTGAACTCACCCTCTTTGACTGATACTCTGTTTTATACTCAGTCAAGATCCATCCAGTCCTGAAAATTGGGTAGATTGCTGCCTTCTTTTGGTTGTTAATTGTATGCCAGTCTTTGAAATTACAGAAATAAACAAAATGCTCAAGGTTTATGTGTTCACAGATTTAGTAATCTAAAGTAAATGACAAATATTGATGAAATAATTTTAAGTGTGAACTATTATAAGGAAAAAAGTTTTATAATTAAGAGATTGACCTAGGAGAGTAGCACATTCCAGATTGGAGGATCACAGAGGTGATTATGAGAAAGTACAACTTAAGTAGAACCTTACAGCAGGATGAGCAGAAATTATCTAGACACAGGAGACAGAAGAGGAACATGTATCAGTTTCCTAAGGAAGGAGGATGGGGTATTTCAGCATCAGAAAGAAGTGTAATTGGAAGAGGCGGGCATGAGGATGAAGTGAGGAAGGGTCTGCAGTTGCACAGTTCTCAGCTTGAGAATTATACGCTCCAGACCTTGTAAGCCAGGTCAAGGGTATGGAACTAAATCCCAAAGGCAAAAAAAAAAAAAAAAAAAGATGATGAGTGGTATGAAGACATTTACTGTAAAGAAATATTGCTCAAAACATTACAGATCATGAGTTTGTGGGGAAAGAGTAGACATCAGGATTTGAGCCAGGAATCTCCCTGGATGAGGGGAGGGTGAGCTGATAAAAGACTGGGGTGATGATGCTGGATGCAGGGTTTCAGATGCATTTGAGAGATGACCACCTTCTCCAAGGGAGAGGCAAGAGAAAAACCTGATTTTTGTTATTTGTGGACTGATAATGCCATTATCCATTTCAGTTGTCATCCATTTATTTCAGATGTATTTTCAACTTCTTTTATAACATTTGAATATACGCATATATGTCTATGATCTCAATATACCTCATTGAAGAAGTCACCAACTTTTAGGAAAGAGTTAAACTCTTATCAATTGTTTAGTATTATAATTGGATTTCTTAAGAAAAACAGACATTCCCAACATTAAATAATTATATTTAACTTGAAGTTAAAGGCTTAGATTTAAATATATTATGGCTGAAATATATGTTTATATTTTAAATTTAATTATTATTCAACCATGAGAAAGGAAAGTATCTTGCCATTTGTGATAAAATGGATAAACATTGAGGAATTTATGGTAAGTGAAATAACTCAGACAGGAATAGACAAATACTGTATGATGTCACTTATATGTGCAATCTAAGAATGTTGAACACATAAAAATAGACAGTGGGATATTGGTTACCAGAGGCTAGGGATAACTTGTTTAAGAGTACAAACTTGGAACTAGTAGATAAAAAGTCCTGGACAGCTAATGCACAGCATAGTCAACGACACTGTATTATTAACTTTAAAGTTTCAAAGACACTGGAAATTAATTGTTCCCACTAGAAAAAAGAAATGAGAAGTACATGATATGACAGGTGATAGCTAAGCTATGGTGTTAATCATATTACAATGCATAAATGTATCAAACCACCACATGGTGAGCCTCAAACTTACATAGTATTATATGTCAATTGTATTTCAATAAAAATAAAAGTACGAATGTATCACCATGTAGGCGACTGTAGAAAATCACTCGAAATAAAAAAATGTGCACATCTAGAATTTTCAATATTGTGAAAAGGTTGTTTTTAATTCTATACCTTTAAAAATTCATGAGAACATTCTTCCCTTCAAAGTAAGCTTATATCATATTAGAAATTAATCATTTCGGGTTTGTTGCTTATTTCTTCCTACAGCACACTGAGAACTAACCTCAGTGTCCACAGTTTATATTTTACAATTACACAGTAATTCAATTAAAACTTAACCAAGGTCATGAGATATGCCTTTGACTACTAATTGTTTTCTATGACTAAGTTTAACTTTTACCTCAATTATTCTCATTTATGCTTTATAAATGGTATCGAATAACTTCTGATGCTTATGTATTTTTGTATACTATTCACAAACCAATCCTCAACTTAAAAGAAAACTTTTCCTTTATAAAATGGATTTTGAATATTAAACTAAAAAAATAATACTTTGAAGGTGACTGAAATTTAAACATGTAAGAATAAATACACAATTTTTTTTTAATTATTTTTGGGGATGGTCCCCTTGTAAGCTATGTTTGTTTGTTTGTTTGTTTTTTCCCTAATACACAGCGATGGCAAAGTTTAACTTACAAATTAGACACAGTAAGATTAGTAACAATTGCTACTAATAGAAATATTAGCAACAATATTGTTACTAATGAAAATAATATTAGTAACTGTCATTACTAATAACAACAAATAAAAATAAAATAGAACAATGATAACAATATACTGTAATAAAAATTATGTGAATGGCTTTGAAGCCATTATGTAAAATAAGGGTTATTTGAACACAAGCACTTTGATACCGAAATAGTCTGATAACCCAGACAGCATGTTGAATGACCGGTGGCATTAACGGTGTGAACCCACTGGACAAAGAGACAAACCACATCCAGACAGGACATAACTGGCAGAATGAGATTCCATCATGCTACTCAGGATGGCATGTAGTTTAAAACTTATGAATTGCTCATTTCTGGAATTTTCCATTTAATATTTTCAGACCATTGGTCAGCCATGGGCAACAGGAACTGCTGAGAGAGAAATCATGGATAAAAGAGGTCTTCTGTAAGTAAAAGATTGAATAAAAATAAATAGAGGAAAAGGGACGAAGTTTCTTTATAGATGAATTCCAAATAGGTTTAGAAGAAATGAGGGAAACAGAAAAATCGCAAGTAAAACACCACAGTGATTATTTCTGCAGGCAAGATCCACTGATGGATGATAACAATTATTAGGCAAACTTTAAGAAAAAATAGTTTTATAACCTCAAAGTATCTCCCCACAAATATTTCTTAAGTACTCTGTTTTTTTTTTTAACTTATGCCCATAAATTCTTTGATATTTCTCTCTTCTGGAAGTGGAGCTTAATTCACCTCCCTTCAAATGTGGGGTAGAATGAGTGATTTGCTTTAACAAATAGAATATGGGGAGGAAAAAATAGGTAGTTTACAATGGAGAAACCTGGCAGACATCACCTTCCATGTGTGTTGTCAAGGCTAAAATGCCCAGCAACGTCACACTGATTTCATACACTGATGCAATGAGAAGGACATTTACACTTTGAAGTAATCTCCTCCCTAACTTTTAACCCCAGTTTAATTATGAGAAAACATCAAACAAGCCCAAATTGAGGACATTCTACAAAATAACTAATCAATACTCTTCAAAAGTGGCAATAGGATGAATGACAAATGTAGACTGAGAAACTTTCACAGATTCAAGGAAACTAAGGTGAAGTGATGATAAATGCAACCTGCTAAACTAAACTGTATGCTGGTGTATAAAAAGGCTGTTAGCAAAAAAATAAACTATAGAAATTTGAATGAAGTATACAATTCAGGATAATATGGCTAATATCATTTCTGAATACTATTTTCCCAGCTTTGATAAATTTGTCATAGTTATGTGAGATAGAAGCTGTGGAGTGTAGGAACTTTCTGTATAATCTTTCCAAACCTTCTATATATTTAAAAGATTTTCAAGATAAAAAGTTAAAAAATAAGTCATTCAGTCTTATATAGATTCCAATCATATGCCATAGGCTGATTCATACTTTTAATATTGTTTTAGATCACACTAAATTTATATATCTATTAAGATACATGTGGGCTATTAACTTTTCTTCTATATTATATGCCACTGATATTTTCCTTCTATATTATATGCCACCAATGACAAAGAGTGCTATTTAATAGAGGAATTCTGCCAACTGCTAATTCTGCTATTCTCTCTGAGCACATCATTTTTTTCTGGTTTTCTAAGGCTCTTGGCAGTAGTTTAGCTCATGTCTGTTCATGCTATATGGAGTGCCACTTTAAATGATTATTTTATAGTTGATCTTTCATCTGTATTTACTAATGAAATTTTTTTAACTAGAAAATATTTGTTGTATTTTGGGAAAAATAAAGTAATTTGGTTGACTTATCAGAAAAATTACCGTGATTAATTTGAAAGTGTTATCTAAAAATTGTGACAGTATTTCGTAAAAGACAATGAACTGGATTGGAACAGACTAATTACTGTTTCAGTAAAATTCTATGCCAAGATTTCCTCCTCTGTTCTCTTACACTGCATTAAACTTTCTGATTCACTTGTGCAACACAAACAAGCTCCTGGTGTATGTTTTAGGGCAGATCTGTTCACTATGATTGCAACTTGATTCTGAGTTCTAGCATTACATTGCTATTTTCACTCTGCCAGTGATCCATTTTAAAGCCATCAGGTACGTTATTGGGAATTGGTGATTTTATTAGTTTTCTATTGCTGTGTGACAAGTGACAACCACCTTAGGGGCTTTATAAAAGTCATATTTTCTGTTTCACAATTTCCACAAATTAGGATTCTGGTCAAAGCTTGACCAAGTCCTTTGTTCAGGTTCCCATAAAGCTTCACTCAGGGTATTAACTTTTCTGCATTCTCGTAGAGGTATGGCTGGTGAAGGATCCATTTCCAGGCTCACGCAGGTTATTGACACCATTTACTTTCATGTTATTGTATGACTCTTGGCTCTAGCTTTCCGCAGGGTGAAGGTTGCCTTCACTTCCCAGAGGGTCACCCACAGAGGTCACCCACAGTCCCTAGATACATCCCCCGGAGCATTATCATGTGGGATTCTCCAGTGTGGTCCCTTCCTTTATCAGACTTGCAAGGAAGGTTTCTATTCCCAGTTTATCCAATTAGAGTCTTATATAAGGTCACTTCATCATAGTGACAGTATATCAATCACCTTTCTTATATTCTATTGATTACACCCAAGTCATAGGTCCAGTCCAGCTCAAGAGGAGCTGGATGCATAAAGGCCTGGACACCAAGAAGTAGTGATTATTGGGAATCATCACTGGGTATGTGTGCTACAGCAATAAAATATAACAAAAAATATCTCCACAGCATGGAAATAAAATAAGTGAAAATTCCAAACTGTAAATCATGTAAACTTATGATCTTTGAGAATGTGAACTAAATGTCTGCTAATTTTCGTAAAAGATGCCAACCATTAAAGATGTTAAGATTATTAATGATATAATAATACACATATTAAAAAGTATGATTAAGTGTACATATATATCCAAGACAATTTATTTTTCTTTGAAATCTTTAAAATGTTTATCAGCCATTTAATAGATCATCTGAGACCACCAGTATTCAGCAGACTCTCCTTTAAGAGGACCTAGAGGACAACATGGGGAGGGGGGGTTTACTGTGGGAATTGGGGGACAAGGTAGGGTGAGCAATGGGGAAGAAGGCGGGACCACTGTAATTGAACAACATACATTTAAATTTAAATTGAAAAATTGAAAAAAGAAACAATCTCTGGAGTAGATATCTCTTATCAGACAATAGTCTGCATCTCACCACGATAATGATATGGATTGGGGGGTATTTTTCTCTAATTACAAAGTTTGCCTTCATATTTTTTCTCTTAAATAAATTTCTTCTTGGTTAACATTTCAGCTAATGTAAAAATTGTAGTGAAAATGTGGCAGTAAAAACATCCCATTGTTGCCTGGGGAAATTACTTATGTGCAAGGCAAATGCACAGCATATTTGTATACACGTTATTATGATGGAGCTTCAGTTAAGTTGTGGAAATGGAGAGGGGTGAGCGAGACGAGATCCCAGCCTTCCTGGCTCCTTGCAGCAGGCCTTCTCACAGCGGGCCATTGCGGCTGCCTCCGTAAAAGGTGGGCAATACGCTATCCCAGAGAGGAAAATAAAGTTAATCACTTATTTTGAAGTTTGTTTGGGGTATACCTTTATAACTGAATTACTAAGATCAAATATCATCTTAAGCACAGTTGAAATAATAAGGGAAGGGATATTTTGCACTTGTAGGTCTTTTACTAAAGACATATTGTTTTCTGTGCTGACTGGCTCATTCCTAATACAGACTTTCAGTCAACTGCAATGCATTATATTGTCTACAGTTATTTCTTTTTCCTAGCCTACAAAGCCCAAGCATCCTATTAAACTACACAAGGAAATAGATATGAAAGTTATTAAAAATATAAATGGAGTACTTCAAATATGGCACTAGAATCAGAAAGTGATGTCTCCTTTTTTTAGGCCTAGATGAGGCACAAAAGAAGATGAATAGAACCATAGGGTTATGGGATGTTGCAGGGAGTTTTTTTGTAAGTTTTTAACATACAATTTTTTCTACCTGCCTTGAACTAACTACTATTTCAGGTGGTGGAACTACTTCAGGAGGTGGAACACTATTTCATTTCTTTAGCTTAACTTTTAAATAGCATAAAAGTGGTCCTCTGAAATATTTGTTTGCTTTATTTGCTGTATCCACAGCACTATCAAGACTGAAAAAACTTATCTAGACGTGCTTAACTCACATCATAAAGACTTCTTACATATTCATTTTTAGTTAAATTCAATAGCTATTTACAACAAATCTCATCTAACTATGGCAGAAAATAAAAAATTATGTATTAATGCTATATAATGGGTTCATAGTTAAATAAATTTCACAAACGCATCAGTCTCTCATTGTTATAAAGCAAACTTTCACTTTAACAATATTTCTGTGTGATTATATTAGAGATCAGATAAACTTGCAATGCAGTATCTGCACAATAACAATATAAAATTTATTATTAATGGCATTATTCTATACACATGTCCCATTCTACGTGCAAAATGAACACAAAAGAAATAGATGAACCAAATACAAAATGTAGAATATGAAAAATGTTATCACTTGAAAATGTAAACAGAGTGGGCAAAATAAAGAAAAGAAAGTATGTGATGGCAATAGAGGAATATAACACATACCTCAATCTGCAACTTTACATTTTCAATAAGCATTTGAGATGGGTTTGGGGAAGGCAGAATTGCACCATCACCTCCATTAATACACATCGCTACTGAACTGCAGAGATTCTCACTTTGTTTTCACCTGAAGATTTCAGCATTATTTCACTCAAACGAACCAGAGCATTAGCTCAACAACTAAAGCTACATCCGCCCAATTTACCTTGTAGCAGAATAGAGTTGTTGCAGCTTATTTATAGATTGAAAGTGATCAATTAATCTCTGAAAAATTGACTCCTCAGTCATGTTAGATGTCATGACTGTGACTGCCAGACAATATGTGCTAAATGTTGGTTGAGACATTCTAACAAGAGTGGAAGCAACTGTGAACTACTTGTGTTATCATCACTCCCGTTGAGTCGGAATGTGTTCAGATCACTACTTATTGTATAATACTTCATTAAACCATATACGAGCGGATGCTATAGCTATTAGGTAAAGCTCTTTAAGAGTTTCATTTGCCTTGGATCTTCAGAAGCTGGACAAATGTGGGGTGTGTGTTTCCCAGAGAAGAAACACATACTTTTGGAAATATCAACTTTCTTTAATTTCAGAACATATAAGTCAAACTCCACATTATTTCATCTCCTGTTTTGGCAAATTAGATTGAGATGAGTGAATGCATGCCTGAATATTGCGTGCCTTTAATCCTTTTTTATAGCTTTCTACTCCGCATCTTCATACACAATAATAAATTTCCAGTTTTAACAATAATTTATTTGAACAAAGTTAACTTTTAATTTTCCCATGTGGAACAGTATCTGTTAAATCTGTTTATTTTTACCCTGTTTCTTCTAGGCTTTGTTTATATATAGGAAACAGACATTAACCACACTTCCCAATGTTAGCAACATGATTCTCAGATAAGGTTTTAGAATTAAAAAATAAGTATATGCTATGGTATTTTCCTCAATGGATATAAGTTATGCAATTTGAGAATTAAGAGCATATTTTCCAGTTCTCAAAATTACATGGTTGAAAAAAATAAATTATCCATTGTAAGACTTTTCATTAAATGATTATCTATTTGTCCTGGGATAATTTACAATTTATCTTCTTGGAGACATTTGATGGAGAAATCCTTAGTAACTCTGTGCTGGGAACTTTGCTAGATGCTATATATATGTACTTGAAAGATACTCTTTGTTCCATCAAGGAGCATACTTTCCACTAGAGAAGACAGAAAAACATATAGTGTTTTAAATACTAAGACTGAAATAACCGTAAGGTATATGGAGCAAATAAGAAACTCTATCACATCTTGTAGGGCGAGCAGTCAGAAACAATGGTTTGATGAGACACTGTCTGGGATTTACCAGCGTTATCAAAGGAAAATAATGCACTGAGTATTAGCTGCAATCTTCTACCTCTGTAAAAAAACCACTGAGTTAAAAAAAATGATATAGCAAGTTTAGTTAATGCTGATGCATACTCAGAAATCACCATAAAACTGACAAATTTGAGTTTAGAAAATTTAGAAAGATCAAGGAGGAACTTAAATGTATACCCACCCAGCAGGAAGAGGATCAAAGACAAGTTGAAGTTGAGAATTTTAAGCACTTTTTCTCTTTTCCCTCTCATTGCCTCGCATTGCCCAAGGTCTAGGGATACAATGTGGAAAGTTTCTGCAGTTGGCCAAGGGTAAAAGGCATCTTTTCCATTAAATGTGAATATTCAGCTTTTATTTTCCAGGCTGGAGCGGACAAAATGGCGGTGGTGCTGGGGAGCATTTGTGAAGAGCAACATGGAAAGTCATAAATGTGAATCAGAAGCGCCAGCACCTTCCCGCATCCCCCAGTACAATAGGTGTTTTGCGCTGCTTGTTATAAGAGTAACAGAAAAGAGGCAAACCAGAGTAGGTGCGCGGGGAGGTTGGGAAGGGTAGTTAGAGCACACCAACAGGTGCAGACCAGATGGCAAGGGTCTGTCCATTACTCATGGTCCAAATCATGCATTCCTAGCAGCTGTGACATGTTAACTCTCCCTGAGTACAATGCCTAAAATTTTTAAAAACTGAGCAAAGTTATGCTGAATTGTGAGTGAGGGAATTTATTCCAGAACTGGTTGATATTATACGAGAGAATAGCAGAAAATCAATAATACAAAAAATTGAAACAGAAAATATGATATATGTGACTGATATTTCTAATGGAAAATTTTCAAGAGAGGGTAAAAAGATATAATATATAAAAATTAAAATAAATTATAAAGAAAAGACCTAAGAAACCAGTAATTACAATTATGTGTAGTATAACTTTGGTGATTAAAAAATAAATGCTCTCGAATTGGATTTAAGAAAAAACAGAATCTAGCCATATGTTGTTTTTAGAAGAAACACTGAAGACAAATGAACACAAAAAGAAGGGAAGCAAAGGGGCTAAAAACCTATAGCAGATAAATATGAATTGTAAGAAGAGAAATATAAATTTCAATATCTGAAGACAATTAAAAAATTCATCCTCAAAAGAGACTAGTAAAAAAATGCCTCCAGCAAAAACTAATTAAGAAAAAAAGACAAAAAAAAGGAAATTCAGAATAGAAGTATAAAATGCCACAGACAAGCAGAATTTTTTAAACTATAGGACAATATTATGAACAAATGAAAAGATTTTGAAAACATTAAAAATTTGACATATTTAAAAAGGCAGAAAATGCTAAAATATGCTATTAGCCAGAAAAAGATGGTAGTTAGAGGAAACAGCATGAACAAATGCAGAAAGGTCCCAAATTATCATGGAGTAGGTTAGCGGAAGAAACAGATTTATTGGGAGAAGATAGGGAACCCTGAAACACTTTAGAACTGTGAAATAAAATAATCAAACTTAAAATTTAGGAAGATTCACAAGCTGTGTATTTTGAGGTGACCAAGCTGTTTTAGTTTGCCAAACTGAGGGAGCTCCTGGGACTCGCGCTAAAACAACGAAAGCCCCTGGTGAACTGGACCAAGTGGGTCATCTTAGCTTTGATACTAAGGGGAAAAGACAACAAGTGATTGTGGAACCCTGATGAAAGCAAGCCATGTGCCGCTATCCTGAAGAAATGCCATGCTTATATTATTGATAGGTATGAATTAAAAAACACATTTTGGGTTATAAAACACATGCTCCAGTCTACAGATGAAAAGAAAAGACATCAAATAATGTAATCTAGGATCACTATCTAATTAATGCACCTAAGTCCAGGGCATGGTTCTATACTGACCAGATAAAAGTTGACCATTCCCCCAATAGAGAGACAAAATTCTAAGCCTGCCAAAGAGCGTTCTGACCACTCTTCCTTTTCCTCATCTGCAATTATCTTTCTCCTTCCATGTAGAAAGTATAACTGCATTAAATATAAAATTATTATATAGAATGGTAAGACAGGGCTGTGTTGTATTTGAGGATATAGTGTAAAGAAAATGTTTTGTGAAAGTCAGAGTAAAAGAGCTTTGCACACAGGAGACTGTATTCATTCTTTCACTACACAGTAATTCCTCTTCATTGACCAGGGGTACTACCCAAAACCCTCAGAAAGTACTTTGAACTGTGGAGTGTACCAAAACTTACATATTTGTTTTTCTCTTTCATGCGTACCTATGATAACATTTATAACTTAGGCACAGTAAGAGATTAACAATGACAATATTCTGTAATAAAAGTGACGTGAATGGTTTCAAGGGTATTATTAAGTAAACTAGCGATTACTTGAACTGAAACGCTGACACACAACAGTCAGTCTGGTGAGTGTGATGGCTACTCAGTAAGTGACTAATGGGCAGGTGGTGTATACAAAGTACATGCCCTGGACAAAAGGGTGTCATGTCCCAGTAGGGACAAGTGGGATGGTGCAAGATTTCTTAACACTACTCAGAATGGCCTGTAATTTAAAACTGACGAGTTGTTTATTTCTGGAATTTTCCATTTACTATTTTAAAACCATGGTTGACCATATGTATTGAAACCATGGAAAGTGAAATTGCAGATAAAGCGGGGCTACAATATACCGTAGATGGGACTGAGAATATGAAAGAGATTATTTAACGCAGGTCCACCAGAAAACACTAAAAGTGTCCTGGGTGGTTGTAAATCATGACAGAGGCTCTGTGTGCTCACTCTGGCTTTCATACTTAATGCAAGTGGAAGGAGGTAGCAGATGCAAGTGGACAATGACAGAAGCCTCACAGGCCTGACATGTAAATACTAGACCTATAAATATCTTTCCCAAACTGCAAATGAATAAAGAAAAAATGGTATTCATGAAGGAAAAATATCACAGCAAAAGAGATAAAACTAGATTACCCAGGAGTCTAAGAGCATATTTCTAAAAATAATATTTCATTTAAAAAGTGAAATTTTATAAGACAGCAGTTAACTGTCCTAGGGGTGGGGGGATCTGGAAAAGAACCTAGAAAAAATAGCTTCCACAAAAGGTCAGAGGTGGAAATGAAGACAGAACAGTATTGAGGTAAAGTTGAAAAGAAGACTATAGAAAAATAGGAAATTATTTAAAGTAACTAAAATGCAATAGCAGAATTTAATGTCCATGTATTTTAACATAATATGTATTTTGCACAAAAGATGTAGAATAGTATTAAAAAGAAAATCAGGCCCTATGATCAGGAAACATGATAGTTTCTACCAAAATGAAAGGGGAATAAAAAGAAAACAGTAAAGAAAGAAAATAAGATTATTCTTAGAAAAGGTGATAACAATGATAGTTTCCAGAGGTGGGGTGGGAAATAGAACAGATACAAATCAATTCTCTAAATACAATGATGATGATGAAGAAGTAAAGGAGGATGAAGACTATGGTAGCAAATACAAAAACAATATCCATATGCTAAGACAAATTCTAAGTACAAGCAAAATTATTCAATACTCCAAAATTTAGCACATATACAAATTCTCTGAAAAAAAAATAAGTAAAGAAGTATTTCAAATCTCTAGTACTTGACACAGTTTTAAAACGTTTGTATATAAGGAGACTGCAGATTTATAATTTTAAAAATCTGAGAATTATGAGGAAGGAGAGCCAAAGGAAAATATATTGAATTGTCTATCCACATGAATATGAGTCAAAAGTTATTTTGTTTTTTACTTTGGTAACTAGGGATATCTTTTGAATTAGAAAAACTCACTTTATTTTTTTCCAGCTTTACCAAGATATAATTGAAAAATAAAATAAAATATTTAAAGTGTAAAATCTAATGATTTGGTATATGTTCACATTAGACAATCCACCCTAAAAATATAAAGAAAATGACTAAAAGAATTAAAAGTTGGATTTCTATCTTCTAAACCACTATAGAATCTGATTCACTTTCAGGTTCCCAAGAAGTGACCATCAACTATATGAAAAAGGTAAAAAAATCTGAATAATTGCTGAAAACTAAGAGATAGCACAAACATTTTTTTAAATGAAAACAGATGTGATCATACTGAAGAACTACAAAAGACTTATTCCCACTCCCTCCCACTTTAAAAGAGAGTGATATCATGAAGAATAAAAGTACACAGCACTCCCCTATCAAAGCCAAAACTGAAGAGTGAGGCTAGGTCCTGAGGCAGGCAGGCAACAACATAAACAGCAGTGCGTTTCAGGAATAGGTAACTGCTGTAAGCAAATCTGGAAAAGAAAATCATCCCCTGGAGCATCAGCCATGAGCAGCAGTTTACCAAGAAACAAGGTAGTGGAGGCACTCTGTCCTAGACCAGGGTGTGGAGGCGCGTGATGAAGATAAAGGAATGAAAATTATGTGGAGACGGGTATAACCTGATAGATAAATTTGCTTATATATTATGTTTATATCTTGTTACTTTATGTTCTTTATAACTTCTCTCAAAATTTTAAGTACACAGCAAAATGTCAAATGGAAAAAGAAACTTTGTAAAAATCATTCCTAAAAATCTCTTCTACGAGTATATTTGCATATGCAGAGGAAGATACATGTACAATGTTGGGCATGCCAGGTCTATGAATAATGGCAAATACATGTAAAAAATATAGAAGTTCATCAGTAGGCACTAATTATGTAAATGATAGTACACCTGTGTAATGAAATGGGGTAGCCCATAGGGTGAAAATTCGTTAGATCTTAGCACTAGAATGTGTGTGATTAAGTGAAAAAATGAAGCAAGCTAAGAATAATGTCAATGGTGTGTTCCTGCATGTTCATTGACGATGATAGGCATGCGTAGCTGTGCATGACACACATCTGTATTGACAATCATCAAACTCTCGAAATTATTTATTTTTGCATTCTTCAGTTGAGAATCTGGGACAGCAGAAGGGTCATTTACATTGGATCACTTTCGTATAGGTTTGATTTCATACGTCACATTTATTTTAATATATCTTTTAGAAGAAAACTTCCTAACACTAAAATTTAGATTTGAGTACTTATGAAATGACTATAGAAACTGGAAACTGCATGTATATTTTCAACTAACATGTCTATCACCCTGTACTAGTGTTATGCAGTGCTACTTAGATAGAATTATAAGGAGGTAATTGCATAAATTGGAATAAAGCCATATTAAAGATTTGAGATTATATGTTGTCCGCTATAATTAACAGTCATTTTCAAAAGCACAAGTCTGTCTTTCAGGAGAGAACGCACAGCTTTTATGTCTCTATGGCAGACTCTACAGAAACAACTGGCAAATGAAAGCATCTAGTCAATTGTAACTTGACGGTGTAAGCAATTGGAAGATGGGAACTATTGTAGACTCATATTAGATGGGATTGGGGAAAGTGGCCACAGATCTCCAGATACTGTAAAACCTGGAGCATACTATGTGCCGTGGTGTGCTCTAAATCACATGGCGGTAAATATGACCTTAATGAAGACAGGAAGAGGACAAATCCTTTTCAGTGAGGTAATTTTTACTAAAATAGACTTTTGAATGATAAATTCATGTAAAGATTGGCTACCTGCCCCAGAAGCCTTTTGAGGCAGGCTTTGCCCCCTTTAGTCCAGACTGCATGTTGTCACACTGAATACATTAGCCCCTTCTACCATAGTAATGAGATTTAATGGGGCATATGCCCACCCAGTTATTCTAACAATTCTGAAGCTCTCTTGCAATTCAATATGGTCAAATGACTAAGTTCTCATCAATGGAATAAAAGAGAAATAATGAAGAAACTGACACCTCAGATACTTAAAGGGAAATGATTTGCACTGGTCTTCATTTTTCTCCTTTTCTAGTCTGGAGCACAGATGTGGTATCAACATAATTGCAACTAAGAACATGTAGAAAATTACCTAAAAGATAATGGGTCAAAAAATATAAGAAACCAGGTTACCTGAATTGCTCCTGATACAGAATTTTTTAAATGAGAAATAAATTTCTATTGTATTTCAATCACTAATTTGGGGGTTCTTTTTGCAGAAATTTAACTGTGATCCTACCTCATAAACCTTTTTTCTAAATCCAGATATTTAATCTCTGATGTAGTGATATCACTAAAGTTAGAGGCAGAATCAGCAGGCACTTTCAGCTCTTCTGACTACGTTCCTCCACAGTCCTTCTCCAGGTCTGCTTCCTCGGAGGATTTTAACCCAAGTGTTATTATGACTCTGATATCTTTGGAATCACCATTTCCATACCAGTAGTACTCTGCAATAATGGTTTCCAAGAAAATGTATGAAATGGAACATTTCCTAAATTACAGAGATTCTAAAGGAAAAAGAAAGCCTGAAAGCCTTATATGATCCCCACCTTTGAATCCTGACACCTATGTGGTTTTGTTTTGTTTTTTTTTTTTAAGTATGAGTGTTTCCATTCCATCAGAGCTACAAAAGCTGAACTGAAATAACGTGTGAAAGCACCTACTGTCCCTGTCGCTTAGGGAGTCTCCATAATCTAGTTCTACCTTCACTCCCAAGCTGATTGCCAAAATTTTAATCCAAATATTTTCTTTAAAAAAATAGAACTAAAGCTATCATCTCTATTTTATTTCTTTAGGGGAAAAGAGAAAGTAAGATAGAAAATGACAGATCTTATTAATTAATAGTCTTCCTTAAAATACAAACAGCTCATAAAATGTGTTTAACAGTATCTGATCTGAATCAGAAAGTGAAACAGTAGCTATGGATACTGTATGAATTGATACCCAAAATAACAAAGAGCTGACTGCAATTGAATCTGAATGCTTATTTAACAAATCCAGTCTTCGGTTTGCATATTCAAAAATTTATGTTCCTCTAGCAATTATAATTCATCCATTACACATAGGTGGTATGTGTATATACACACACACTCATACATGCATGTATATACATACACATATATACATTTGAATGAGGACATATATATCCATATAATACATATCATATATTATGTCTTAATAGTTTGTAATTTATTAATAATACTCAAATAATACCTAAATAAATCATACTTAAATAAAAGTATTTACGATTATGGTAATGATAATGCAACATAGTGAATGCAGAAATAAAGTTGAGTATAGCAGAATTCAAAATTTAATTTTACTTTTATTATTATCTATTTTTAGATAAAGCACGTTAGTAAATTCCAAGTTGTAGACAGATTAGGCATGAGAAATAAGAGTTTCCCTCTCCCTGATTTTATGCCGCCTCTTTTTTTTTGGGGGGGTCATCTTTCCCGTAAAACTCTAAATAAACCATTCTGAGCAGGAAAAACCTTTCTACCCTTAATACAAGAAAGTAGTCTTTTACTTTCCACATATCTCTTTAGTAGCTATTCTCACTGCTTAAAATTTCACATTTCAATCTATATTGAAATTCTCTCAAACCATTTTGTACCTCCACTTTACCCTGAGCCTTGCTTGCGTATCTTTCTAGGACCAGTCTGGTATTTCTTCTTTGAATCTCTCTTATGATATTTAAACATAAAAATAGCTTTGAAATATTAAGGGTCAGACAGCGCTCCAGTCATTTGGCATCTAGTATTACTATGCTTTAGGAAGTTTGCTGGTGAAAAGATCGCGTCAAAGAACCTAATGTCACAAGCCTTGTAAGTGGTGGAACCAGAATTTTAGGTCAGGCCCATCTGACTTTGTTCTTTTTAATACAGCATACAATATGCTTGAGGAAAATGTCTGAGAAGTCCAGGTTAGAGAAGTGATAATCAGCATGAAAATAGCAAATGGAAATCAATCAAGCACTTTCCTATAATCCTACTTATCAATGGCATGAAATAATTTGAAATAAGTGCTTTGACTAGCTTTGGGCTTATAATTACAGGAAAAAGTACAACAGTGAAAAATCTCTAGCAGCCTGACATTTTATTATGGAGAGAAGTAGTAAACAAATAATGTGGTTTCACAAGATGGTAAGTACTGGAAAGATGAAAACACAGTAACATGGCAGGAAGTAACGGAGACTATGCATACCCTTCTATTAAACCTGAGAAGTCTCTCCAACACCTAAACGATGAGTAAGATCTAGCCGTAAAGTCACCTGGAGGAAGAAGGACTTTGCAAGCAGAGGGCACAGCGAACACAAATGCCCTAAGATAAGAGCAAAGTCGGAGGGTTTGAGAAACAAGCAGGCCTTCAAATCCTTCACAAATCATGTTACATTCTCCTGTGTAACTGGAGAATTCTATGTAAAAGCAACCTACTATGTCATGAGGTCTGCGACTGGATCGCATGGGCCACAGCAAGAACCCAGTAGCTGCTTCTCCCAGATGGTCACATGCTCCCTGGCAAGAGACAGTGCACAAACAGTTGAAGTGAGCACCTCACTGGGTGTGTAGGGGGGGTGGGGCGGGGAGAGAGAGAGAGCGCCTCTGCGTTCCCCTGTTGGGTTACATATAATCCCCAGATTATATTTGTTTCTTTTTTCAAAAGAACCAATCAACTTCCCAAGCTTTCACTAGATTTGGATGGGTTTACACCAGCTAGTTAGGCAGACAGGCCTCTATCATCCACCTCTCCCTGTGCCCCTCATCAGTCTGGTACCCGTACCAGGGAGGGGAAGGAGGACTGTTGATCCCCTTGGCAGAGCACTACTCTAATCCCCTGGGGTGTGAAACTAGCTTCCTGGCTAGGAAAGCATATTTATGATTCCCAGATTATTAAACTCAATGTTTAAATTTCTTTGCTCCCTTATTAATAAGCAGCTAAATATAAATGGTAACACATTGAATGTTGGGAAAAAGAATAGGGAAGATTTAGGAGGATTCACAATCATGTAGATTAGAGCCAAATAAACTTGAATTCAAATTTGGGCTTTGCCATGAATTAGTTTTGAAATCTTTTCAAGTGTTTATTTATTTACTTTCAGAGAGACTGGAAGGGAGGAAGAAAGGGAGAGAAACATGGATGAGCAAGAGAATCATTGGATTGGTTGCCTCTCTCATGCCCCCAAATGGGGACCAGACTGGCAACTCAGGCATGTGCCCTGAAAGGGAATGGAACGGATGAGCTTTCTTTCACAGGCTGGCACTCAGTCCACTGAGCCACACCAGCCAGGGCTAGTACTGAAATCTTGATCAAGTAATTTGTCTTCTTTAAGCTTTATTTTCCTCATCTGCAAATTAAGACAATACCCACTTTTGGATACTTAAATGGATTTAGTTAAATGATGCTGAAACATTAACATAACACCAATTACCTAGTAAATATTAAAGTAGATATTAGCATTAACATTATGTTTACTTCATAGTAAAAGCACCAATTAAACTGAGATTTTGGCTGAAGTGAGGACTCTTTCAAATTAGTTCCACTGCCTCGATTCTGTTAAAAACAAACAAAAAAATTCAATACTATCCATCAAATATTGAGTGATCACTTAGTGCTATCAATGTAAGAAATGTTCAAACCCGTAGAGAATTTTTTAGAAGTTTATTTGAACCAAAACTGACAATAATTGCCAGGGAGCAACATCTCAAATGCTCCAGAGAATACGTTTTGCAGTTTCTTTTATGAATTTGAGTTTGAGGAGGAAACCTAAAGATTACATTGAAGTGGGGGGAAGCAAGGAGGGGATTGGATTGCAAGGCGGTGAAGCCCAGGCTTTAGAAGGAGGGGCCTTAAAAGGTGTGTTAGCCTGGATGCAGAGAAACAGTGGACAGGGCTGGCTTAAGACAAAGGCAAGCATTTTGCTACAGACCTTATCAGCCTGGGGCAGACTTCCACCCTGGCCTTCCCAGTTAGGAATAGGAATACAGGATCAGACCATCCTGTGAGGTTACTTTCCATAAAATCAATCTCTCTCTCTCTCTCTCTCTTTTTTTTTTGTCCACAGTACAAACAAGAATTGTGGCAGGTACAGGAAAATTAAAAATAAGGAATAGCCCTTGATCTCAGAGATCTTAAATTCTAGCAGGGAAAATACACAGGTAAGAATTACTCTAACATGGACTAAATACAGCAATGTAGTCATTTATACATATTATTATGGCAGCCTATATATGAGTGAGGAGGAGTTTGTATTTCTGCTTAAGGAGAGAAATATTAGAGACAGAGAGAGCCACAGGGAAGAATTGGAGGGGGGGTCATCCTAGAGAAAAAGAGGTGAAAAAGGGAAGGACATTCTGAAGTTGAAGGAACAGCATCGTCAAAGGGAGTATGGAGGAAAGTACTGGGTGTGTTTTCCAAATTGACAGTAGCCCATGTAATAAGTGCAGAGGGTAGGGGAGAGAGGAGCAGAGGGAGGAGAGATGACGTAGGAAAGGCAGGGGTCCTGCTCTGTCCGTGTTTGCTCAGCTATGAGGAAGGCGGAGGCAAGATTTGGGAAGGGCTTTGAAGACTATGCTTTGTAGTTAAGCGTTATCTCAGGCAACGAAGAGTCGTAACTACCAGAGACTTTTAAGCATGATCAATTTTACATTTTAAAAATATTACCCTTTTGGCTTTTGAAATTTAAATCAAAATGAAAGCTGCTAGAGAAGTAAAATTAGACTGTGGGTTATTTTTTTTTTCTTTTTGTTTTGATGGAGGTGGAAATAGTACACCCTTGATAATTATTAAGCATATGGAATTTTTATTATGCTTTTTTTCTCCTCATATTCCTTCAGTCATAGCTAAGTAAAGGTCAAAAAACAAGTCAGGGATAGAAGCTAAACCCATAGCTCCTCCTCAGCTCAGTATTTTATGTAGCCAAATAATGTGAAAATGTGCCTGGAGGCTGCCTGATAGAGGGACGGTTCCATTTTAATATGTAAAAATCACCTTTATGTGCAAAAAATAAATCGTACGAGCTGTGCCACCCTCATCAACCTGTGTTGCTAGAACTTGGCTCTACAGCTATTAAAAGACTCTACTTCCTAAAACTCCCTCATGCCGTGCGGCTTAGTCATGCCTGCTTGAGCACACGGAGGCATGAATAAACTTTAAAAGAGAAAAGAGGAATATGCCTTTTCTGGTTTGTAAACACAGCAGCTGATGTGTTTGCCCCGAAGGGAGAGATCTGCCACTTTGTAAGTTAAGCCTGAGTGAATCGCAGGGCTTCCAGACAGATACTTCGGAAATACTTCAGCAAAGTTTTAAAATAAAATCGCTACCCTCCTTTCCAGAGCACTGGGCACAGGGCAGATAGCTATTTGGAAAGAAACGGTGAAAGTTCACACAGAGCGGTGTGCCTTTCTCGATCATCTGCGTCTGCCGAAGTAGCTTCATACAAAGGCCTGCTTTTAAAGTGAGGAATTGGAAGTAAAGTGCCTTGTTCCAGGTCGGACAGTTCGGAGGAAGATCTTCAATCGCAAGTCTGGTCTCAGGATGGCACAGGAAGCGGATTTTTCTACCATACCACTTCATATGTCATTAAACATGGGGCAGGTGATTAGTCACACTTTCACTCTGTCTTCTGATTGTGTGTCCCAAAAGTTTGCCTCTGCTGTACATTCGCCCTTTCCCCTCCTTCCTGCATGGAGAGACGTAATGCGTCCAATTGTAAACAAAGTTTCCTATTGGTTCATCTATTCATTCATTCAGTCAGTCAGTATCTATTACGCATCTATGAGCTAAGTGCTTCAAGAAATTCATAATTAAAATCCCCAAGAACTTCGTAACTAAGAGTCAGAAGAGAAAGATATTAAAAATATCATCAGAGAGCATAAAATATTTTAATATTTTTAAAGAACAAGAGGATCACAGATGAAATGCAATGTTTAACATATCCCTTCCCTTGAAATTACTGGAAACATACTGCTTAAGTTTTCCCTAAGGCCTAAAGAAATAGCAGGTGCTGGACGCTGACATATTCAGAATCACTTCCGAACTCTGACATAGTGAAAGGAGTATCATAACATACTGAGTGTGTGATGAGATTTGGTCATTCCCCCCAAACACCCGCTGGCCTGCCAACATTTGAAATGCTCATAATTAAAATCAGTCAGTTATGAAACCACAGAAATAGCAACATTATTTGACAAGAGTGAATCACAGTTAAAATCAAAGTAATTCACAAGCAAGATTTCCTTATTTAGATTAACTTGTTGATAGATCAGACCCTTTAGACATTGATGATGAAAAAGGTGAGCTCCGTAAGCCTTTGAATCATCACTAATTTCCCTTTAACACTCTTCCCTGGTGTTTCTAAAAGAAATTCTCAGAGTAATAGACATATGACAAAGGATCTTTGAAATGAATAGTTTCTTAAAGCCCTGTCCTCTTGAGAGACAGAAAATAATAATGTGCCTATCTTTTTCCTCAAACTATACAAAGATAAAGATGGGTAAAATAAACTAGTTGAATTAAAAAAATACACTTGCCTCCTATAAACAGGATAATGAAATATCATTTCAAATTTTACACAAAAAATTTGTTCTGGCCAGATATCATGAAACTTTAAAGTTATGAATAAGTTACTATTTACCTGTGAAAGAGACTCATAGAACAACAGCTAAGTATTTCAAAATGTTTTCAGTACTTTTTTCTTCTGACTTTTTTCATTTAGAATGAAATCAAGAAAGAATAGTTTATAAACAAAAAAATGTATTTGCATTTAATGTTTAATGTAATATTTAAGTTTATGGACTACATTGCAAATGAATTCAAAAAGATCCTTATAATGCTTTTTTCTTGAAAATCCTGAATACTTTTTTTTAAATTTTAGTTTGTGCTATCTTCTTTAAAGCCTTCAAAGCTTTAAAACTCCATCCTTTGAGCTGCATAACAAAAGCAGGATGTTATATACGACATTTGAAATTAATTTGTGGTCATTGATATTAAAAGTAGTGGGGCCTCTTCTCCAGTTTTAGGAGGAGACTTGTTCAAGGTTGCTGATAGGTGTGTCTTGGAGGAGCAGGGGACTGAGGCACCCCTGAGTGATGAGATCTAATAGCGTGCGCAGTGTCTGAGCCTAGAGACTAGACATCAGACACAGACTAAAACACATAAATCAACTAGCACTGTGTGAGAATTTTTTTTAAATGCCAAGGTCAAGGTCGCATCATTACCTTTTCAATGTTTCTAACTCATCAGGAGCTCTCTTTGAAGCTTCACTCCCATGGCCCTGTTCAGCCCTGTCTTGTCTGATGAACCCATTAGCTTAATCACTCACTGTCTGCCTCAGCATTTTACGGACCATGGTACTATCAAATACGTTTCATCATGTTGGGCTCACAACAGAATCCTCCAAGATCCTTGCAGATTACCACAGACCCGCTAAGGATGGAGCTGAGAAGTCTTTATTTCAAACAAGTACTCGCAAGTGATATTTCTCCAAGCTAGAGATGGAGAACCACAAGACCACACTGAGTGACCCCAACAGAACTCTTTAGTCTAAAACAGCATGATGTTTTCAGCTCCAAATATGGGCAATAACACTTAACTGAACTCTCAGCTTATGGATGAGTTTTCTTATTTCACTTTTTAAGATGCAGAAATGACATAACTATGATAACTACAGCCTTCAAGGTAAAGCAAATAAATTCCATTTTCTTCCGTCTTTTCACTCATAGAAAAAAATATTCAATGCTACCTTCTGTGGCTTAGTTATTGTCTGTCTACTCTAGGATGTGAACTCCATGAAAGGACTCTAACCTCAGCAGCTTGGACAGAATCAGCACATAGTAATTGTTCAATATCTGTTTTGAGTTTGTTGTTGATGGGGTTCAAAATACGTCTCCCCAGAATGTGCCACTTTGTCATGCAAACTATTTTGAGATAAAGATAGTTAAAGCTCAAAAGACTCAGGAAGAGCTTTCTTTTTTAATCTTTCCCTTAAATGCAGTAAAAGAATTTCAATAAAGAAACTGTACCTAAAAATAAGCTATTACCAAAGATAACATTTTGTATCAGACTTCTCTGCACGGCATGGCAAACCTTTGTTAATCAACCATTTGCTCTTCCCACATTTCTGTGCATTGTTTTACTTTTGTGAAGTCCTAGGTCCCTACCTTCTTCTCCTTTGCTCAGAAAGTTGTATAAGCTTCTACTGCCTGACTATCTTAGAGCTTCACATCTTTGGGGGTCCCATACGTATGAAATTAAAGTTTGTTTTTCTCCTGTTAATCTATCTTATGTCAATTTAATTATCAGGCCTGCCATAATACCTGAAAAGAAAGTTTTTCTCCCCCGTGGTTTAGAAGTTAATTCAATGAAATGCATCCATAAAATTGTAATGAGACCTGCAAACTAATCTCAGCTGTTGTTGTTTTTATTATTATCATTACAGGTGTTGTGTGAGAATGTTCAAAGTAACAGAAATTATTAATAATAGACAGGGGAATATGGTTTTCTTTGGAAGTAAACTAAAGAAGATAAAATTTTCTTCATAAATGCATGTCAGTTCAGCATGTATGAAAGGTAATTCTGACTCAGAGAAAAAATCTGTCATAGAAATCTATAATGGAAATCATACAATTATACTGTCACTTTTCTTCGAGTCATGAGTACTTAGAAAAGCGTACACAGAGAAGTTCTCTTTTATGAATAGCTGATGTTTGGATTTAGAACTTCATTGAAAGTAAATCAGAATGGTACCAACTAGCAGTTTATTAATGGCTTAGTATATTTTTAAAGAGAAAAAGATATGTATACCTTTCCAGGTAAGTGATTTGAACTATTAAAAATAACCATGTACATGTACAGCCAGGGATTCTCAATAGAGCCTAATGGTGGTCCTGAAAAAAGAAATGTTTCACCCAATGTTACCACAAAGCCCACTGAATCTACTGCCACATGCTGGTGTCATTTCACTCCGTCACCTCTGGAAGGTCGCTCTCCAAACATTACCTGATTAGAAGGCCATTTCTGGGGTTCCTCCATGAAACAATAACTTGTCCTTCACTCCTTTTATTGATTATCCTTCTTTGTTTTTCTCAGAAACATCAGTCATGATCCACCATGCTCTTCTTTTCTATCCTTTTATTATCTGTCTCCTCCCTCAACATGATATAAGCAGAAGACTTTGGTCAGTGGGCCACATAGACCACAAGTAGACTGTTGGCCCCACGTTTAGACAAGGTTATAGAAAAAGGCAAAACTTGGGCCAAGATGAGGTTGGATATTGAGGGGTCTGGGCTGGCCTTTGTCAGGGATGGACTTATGGCTCTCTCCAGCAAGATTTGAATAGGCACTGAGAGCCACATGAAAATATTCTATTTGAGTATCAGAGTCCAAGATGGCATATCCTACAGGGTGTTCTATTGTTTTCAAAAAGTAAAAAAAAAAAAAAGGTATATATATATATATATGACAGAAACTATTCTTCCAAACCATACCTTTTTTAGGCTTGATTTGGGTATTAATATAGTAAAAACTATGAGAAATATTGGAGCAAAGAACCCCCCCTTATTTGAATATCCTCTGTTTCCCACATTTATTTCCTCAAGGACTATTTCTTTTTTTCCCCACATCATGTGCCTTAAAAATGAATTTGAAATAAACAACTAAGGGGAATTAAGAATACAGTAGGTTTAGCCATGAAGGGTAGGATTTAAACTTCCTGGGGAACTTCAGTGAAAAACATTCAACAGTACCTTTGAATCCCCTTTCTTTGTAAGGACCTTAAGCTGTGTATCCCCACAAACTCAGGTTAGGAGAAACAACCCTGCCTGAGAGATTCATCTCTCTCAGGGACTTCAATAGATGCTTACTCTTGCTAGGTCTGCATTTGGTTTCTGGATGGCATCTTATAATTCCCAATTACACCCTCATATATATCATTTCTTTTCTCCCTGTGAATCACTGAAAGACTAAGGTTGCAATATTCAAGCTAAACCCAAATATACAGTGGACTCCCTGAAAGGTGATGCTATTTATATCACTGCTATGTACAATGGATGGTTTTGATTCACATTCACTCCAATACCTGAGGGAAACCCAGGAAATCAAATTACACTTTTTTTTCCAGTAAGTTATCTGCTCAAAAAGGCATTTTGGAGAATACCAAATTGAAATGATCTCTCTCTTGCTAGGTACTGAAACTGAGAGCAGAAAAGTTTAGTATTCAGGGAGCAACCCGATCCTGGGCCGGTAAATGCCTGCCTTGTCCCTTCCCAGGCCCTTACCATCAACCTTGATGGGTCTTTGAAGTCAGCATAGGAATGGAAAAGGTGCTGTGTTAGAAGCAGCGGTAACCTGAGCTCCAGATGTTCCGACAGGTGGCCTCCAGGAAGGTTTCACAATAAGGGCAATTAATATGGATGTGACCTTCATCTTGAAATGAGCCAAAGAGGCTTTTTGATATTTTCCACATTTCAGGTCTGAGACTATTTCACAGCAGTCAAGAGCAGGTAGAACAAGCCTTTATAGGGCTCCCTAGGTTCAAATGTACACAGTGTGTAGAGAAGAGACAACATTTGTCATGGAGGAGCCAAACTATTTTAAGTTTTCCCCCACCCATCAATGACAGAACTGTATCTCTGAGCCTTCTCCACGCCCCTCCGGTTCACAGCACACATACACACACATCTCTACTATCTGCAATGCACACACGAATGCACAGATGCACATTTTAAGCTCTCAGAATAGAATAAATACAGTACACAAATGAAATACAATTCCATTTGAAGTTTTATAACACACCACATTGTCCCTCACCTTGTGGAGTTCACATAGAATATATTTATCCACTTTTAACTTGACATATCCTACTAGTATTTCAAATTTCACCTTTACTATTACCCTCTCCAAAAATCTTCCTTTACCTTACTTCAGAGTGAGTTAAATGATGTTTTCTCCAGTTCTCAAGACATCCTAAAACTTCTATGTCTCTTGGATCTTTTATTGTATTACACTGAAATATGATTAAGCATCTTATAGTCTGAAGATTTCTTAAAAGTCAAAACCTAGTCTTGCATTCCCAGGACTAAACAGTGTTCAACAACACCCTACATATTCCCAATATTACCTGTAGAATTTATCCTTACTTGAGCCTGTGCGCACAGTTAGACAGTTATATCTAACACAGACAAGACTGCCTTACACTTGAGAGGAAAAAGGCAAGTGAAAATATAATGAGTCAATACATGAAGTGTAGTCCTGTGTGCAATTCTTAAACCTGCATTGACTGATATTTTTAAATAGAGGTGGTCATCTGATCAAATATACTTAAAAGCAATAAACATAATTTATCATTGCGGGGTTACGAATCACTCACAAATTTTTATTTCATGGTAGGAGGTCATAGTATTTTTAATCTAATAATTTAATTTTAGTTTGAATTAAGTATTCCCTTGATAAAAATTAAAGGACACCAGCATAAAAAAGAATTTGATTCCTGACATTGTCTTACATAATTTTGAACACAATATTTAAATCAAGGCAGCTTGCTATCCCTGAATAAAAGAAGTACAATATTTACAAATGATTTATATCTGGTTTGCAAACATCTTTTAGCATTTTGTATTCCTCTCAACTTAAAATATCCATTTTTCTGAACTTTTCTCAGTTAAAATAGCCATAGGCAAATTGGGACAGCCTTTTGAGAAGTGAGATCATGGGATCATGGCAGCTGTTATTAGGATTATGAATTTCTCACAAAGTACCTATATGTCTCATTATTGTCACACCTTCAACACCTGTTTGACTCTAACCCCCGCAAGGACTGATTAAACTGTCACAAGGTTAAAAATGTCTCCATACCTGCTTAGGCTACTTTTCAGCCACACATTATTTTAGGCTCAGGTCACACTTGCTGGGAGTCTCTTATCTAATACTCCAGCTGGAGTTTCCCACAGTCATCTAAGGTATTTACTCTCAGACAACTTAGTATAACGAGCAAACTTTACCAACTTGATATCTACTTCCTCTTCCAAATCATTAATAAACATAGCATATAAACCATCTGCACCTCTAATCCACTGTTGTTAAATAGCCTGAGGCTGATCTATTTTTCAAAATTGCTTCAGCTGCCCTTCATAGTGTTAACTACTACTCTAAGAGCAAACAGTCTCATCCCTGAGTCTGTTATTTATCACTAGTTATAAGAAAATGACCTGTCCACCTCCCTAAGAGAACATCACTCCGCTGTAGAAACAAATTTATCATTTCCTAATCCCAGTGAAAAAATGCTACCATCAGCTACTCAGAGATACCCCTCACAAAACTGAGCCCTTCCATTCTCCTTCCTAGGTACCAAACAAGCTATTTAGAGCAAGAATTTATGCATGAGAACAGGAAATTAATTCTTCCTACAGTCTTTCCACTTTCTTGTTAAAGTGGATAATTCTCCAATAGCTAAGCTTATTCCCTATTATTCTCAAAGTAAGCTAATTTTGCAACCTATGTTGTTTGATTTATATTATATCCTTTGTCTTTCAACCACAGTGAGCATGAACCACATATTCTAAGTCTCCCCTCTCCTTCCTGAGATAAAGAAAAACCTGTAAAATCAAAAGACAATTTTCAAAAGAAGTACATTATATAAACCAGAAATCATGCTACTTTTCTCAAGATGGAAACTAGAAGATTAAAAATAAACCATTGGAGGATTAAAAAAAAAAACACATCTGGGTCATCCTGTTGGTTTTTTAAAAAACTATATGCATAAAATCAAAAGACACAGTTTAAAAACTATTCCTCTCATTGGCTGAAAAGCCCAGCCGACACTTAAATTTGGCTTCTTCATTTATGATGTGGACGATGGTGATGGTGCCTGACCTGTTTGCCTTGGCAGGCCATTGTAACACTCAAGTCAGATGATACATTAAAGAGCTTTATAAGATGTGCAGAAGAAAGTAATGCAATATTATTGGTCTTCCTGGAAAATGAATACTACTGAAGAAATTGAAAATTAAAGGCAACATCATGATTTTTCACATAAGCATGTGAGAGCATAATTTTCTTCTTTTCCTGAATGTTAAAAGATAATATTAAAAACCAAGCTTGGCATGTTTAATTGAAGTATTGTTTAAAATGTTGTGGCTATAGAAAGCTATGCTTCTCTTTAATGGAAATAAAATAAAGTAATAAAATGCAGGACACACAAGTAATATTCCCACAAGATGGAATCAAATGATTCTTTCTAACGAGACTGTTTGTAATGCTGGCCATCCATGAGAAGGGGTAAGGGAGGCAGAGAATAAACCAGGAATTTAGGTAGGAGTCCTTAAAAAAGTAATCTGGAACTATTGTCTCATATGTCTCTGGCTTCAAAGCAGTTAGAGAAATAGAGCATTCAACTGCAAGTAATATCAATAAACTCTGGTTAAAGAAAACAGTCCGGTGCCCCATGTGTGAAGTTTAATGAATTGTTTCAAAGAGGACTTCAGTGAACTGGGTCCTGGAAGTTGACAATGGTCAGTAGGAAGAATTGACACGTGTAAGAAGGGACAGAGCCTGTTGAAGGGTACCTTGGATAGTCAGGCCATGGTGATGAATGTGTTCATCTCTTCTACATTTCCTTCCCTTCCCCTAATTTGCTAAGAACATAGGTACTGAAAGAACTAAGATATGGTTAAACCTTCACCAGTGAGCCAGGCCTGCAGCCTTAGTCAAGACCATGAAGTAGGACTCTGTTCCTTGACCTGTAACATGGGAAAGTCAGGCTTCCAAGATTTAGTTATATTTTCCAATAATACTTCATATTTTATTTTATTTTTTTCCTTTTTTTAAATGTTGTTCAATTACAGTTGTCCAAATCCAACCCCCCGCTGTTGTTCTCCCCTACCCTGCCCACCCCCTGCTCCCACAATCAGTCCCAACCCTGTTGCCCATGGCCACAGGTCCTTTATACAAGTTTCTAGACTAGACCTTTCCCCTTCTTTCCCCCATTGTTCCCCTTCCCCCACCCCTCTGCTCACTGTCAGCTTATTCCTTATTTCCGTGTGCCTGGTTCTATTTTTCCCACATTTGTTTTGTTGATTAGGTTCCACTTATCGGTGAGATCATATGATATTCATCTTTCACTGCCTGGCTTATTTCACTTAGCATAATGCTTTCCAGTTCCATCCATGCTGTTGAGAAGGGTAGGAGCTCCTTCTTTCTTTCTATTGCATAGTTCACCATTGTGTAAATGTACCACCGTTTTTTGATCCACTCATTTACTGATGGATACTTGGGCTGTTTCTAGCACTTGACTATTGTAAATAACACTGCTGTGAGCATTGGGGTGCATAGATTCTTTTGAATTAGTGTTTCAACATTCTTAGGGTATAATCCCAGCAGTGGAATTGCTGGGTCAAAAAGCTGTTCCATTTTGCCACAGTGATCAAATGTTCCATTTTTATTTTGTTTGAGAAAATTGCATACTGTTTTTCCACAGTGGCTACACCAGTCTGCATTCCCACCAACAGTGCACTAGGGTTTCCTTTTCTCTATGTGTTTTTCAGCACTTGCTGTTTGTTTATTTGTTAAAATAGCCATTCTGACAGGTGTGAAATGATGTCTCATCATGGTTTTAATTTGCATCTCTTTGATGGCTAGTGGTGCTGAGCACCCTTTCATATGTCTATAGGCCCTTTGTATGACCTCCTTGGAGAAGGGTCTATTCAGATACTTTGCCCATTTTTAAATTGTGTTGTTCGTCTTCCTGGTATTGAGTTGTATGGGTTCTTTATATATTTTGGAGACCAAATCTTCATCAGAAGTATCATTGACAAATAATACTCCTTCTTTAAAATGCTCTCCATGGATGTGCTAAGCCTCTCCGAGCATGTTTGCCCCTTTGTGAAATAAAATGAAGGAAATACCTTATTATACTTTAGGCACACCGTGCATTGCACCCTTCATGGGGAGTGCCCATGGCTTTCATACTTTTGCTTTTGGCCATAGGTCATGCCAGGAGTTTTGCCTGTTCACTCTCCTTGTTTTCTTAGGATGAGATAACCTCAAGAGAGCATTTTGGATTCTCAACTCAAATATATCCTCTGCGTTAGAGGTGTCATTTGCCATTCAAGCTGCTCTGTTGAATGCTAAGTTTGGGGGATTTTCTCCTTCTTCTCCCCCTCTTTTTAAATTAAAGTTGAGATTGTTTAGCTAGTATGGAAAAAAGAAAAAAGTTCTTTACCGTAATGGAGCTCACATTTGATAAAGCCCCAATTGCCTCTACCGTTTCACCTTTACCATATTACCTTCATCAGAGACGCTACTAGTTTAATTGATATACAAATAGAAGGTACTCCCTTGATCTTATACATGTCCAGGCATATATGAAAAGATAAAAGAATGCGATTTTATTAATAGCTTTTATTCCATTTTTCAGACATTAGATCTACTGATTTAAAAAAATACTTCCCATTGGAGGCCGATGATGGTTGTATCTCTTAGCTAGTTTGAATGTCATAATTTTCTTCTGGTAGATAGTAAAATAATTCCCATTTCTACTTTTAAGCCCCTATATTGAACTGTTGGTTTGATTTCAAGCAGTATACATGTCTGTAAAGCCCACGTGTCAGCCAAGCTGTCTCTTCCTTACGGGTGGCACTGCCCCTCTATTTTTCCCCCCCAAAAGCTCTTAGATAAGTTAATACCAAATATAAAATTGGATGCTGCCTCTCTACTCTGAATTCATATGGTCTATACTTTACCCTGAAATATTCCTTTCCTCTGGCATTTCTGGTGTTTTTCCCCAAATGCATTGTGCTTGTCATCTTACAGCAAAGGAGCAACTTAAACATAAAGAAATAAAGGCACTGCCCAATCTGGCTGGAGTGCAGAAGTCCATTTAAATTCTACTAGTCTTCCCAAGTAGTTCCCAGGGTCCACACAACTATTAATTTTCTGAAAGATTCAAAAGAAATCATAAGAAAATATGTATGTAGCCCAAGAAAAGAACCTTTAATGCCTTTTGCAATTTATGCAAATCTATACCTACTAGAGCTCACCATTTAGGAAATTACCTTAAACCATTTTCCATTCCCACCATTAACCTTGCTTGATGGATGACCACTGACTTCCCTACAGTTAAGGCACATAAAATCCCTATTTATCCCACCGGCTGGTTTTTATTTCACTCAAAAGGCTCCTGCCACCTCCAAAGGTCCTCAGCCTCCATGCAGGGCCTTTTCTCTTCTGTTTTAGTTAAAACCTTTCAACAAGTACTCAGAAGCATTGGCCTCAGAGGCATTGGCCTCAGAATCCCTTCCCCCATGCCTTATACGTGTCATTGAAAACAAAGACAAAAGATATCTTTTGGCTCTTTCTTAATACAATTTTACTCTAAGGGTGGTTCAGTTTGGAAGCAGATTGATACAAATCACTTCTGATGTGCAAGCATTCCTGAGTGATGCGTATGCTGTTTCCTTTTGGCATCTTTCTCTACCTGCTTGAGTTTACCTGTCAACTTTGAAAGACGCAACGGCTGATTTCCATGCAAGCTCATACAAAAGCAAAAGCTCAGAAACAAAGTTTCAAAGGAAGAAGGCAGCTGTTTTGAGAACTTTCACACGATTCCCTGTTCCTACAGAAACCATTTTTTTCCTGCTTTGCCCAACAAACCCGCTTCTGTTCTGTCATATGAAAAGCATGTGTGGGGGGGACTGTGTGTGCTGTTCACTTTATTTTGCTTCTTGATCCTCAGAATATAATTTAAACCCTGATCATGTTGAAATGACATTATATACATTCGTTGTTTCCCCTTTAGTCAGTAAGAAGGTTTGAATTGAACTGAGATTGGAGATGCTTTTAATATTATAAACATTTTAATATTTGTTATCATAAATCACTATGAATTTATTAAGTCTGAAAGGTAAATAAGATAATATCGTGTTCAAGTTTACTGATGTATGTCTTAATAAGGAGGTAGTCATTCTAGGCTTCATAGAAAGAAGATAAGTGCTCTTTATAAGGTGTTCATGATTTTTATTTCTCCATATTCAAGAAAAGATGTTGACATTCACACACTTCAAGTGCATTTCATTAAAAGTTACCATTTGGCCCTGGCTGGTGTAGCTCAGTGTATTGGCACTGACCTGCACACCGAGGAGTCACTGGTTCCATTCCCAGTCAGGGCACAAGCCTGAGTTGTGGGCCAAGTCCCCATTTGGGGACAGGCAAAAAAGCAACCACACATTGATGTTTCCCTATCTTTCTCTTTCCCTTCCCCTCTCTCTAAAAATATATAAATAAAGTCGTTAAAACAAGTTACTGTTGGTCTCTGTCTGTTGTGCAATTCGAGGATTGCTCCAGAAGTTAGACTGCTTTGATCCTAAAGCTTCATCCCTCTTTTTTCTCTTGGAAAAAAATCTGTACATGTTTTAATGACTTTCAACAGGAATGCTAGTTTCTGCAGATTCTCTACCTCCCCGGAATAAGAAAAACAGCCTCAAACTGAAAATTTCTTTTTTCTATCTACAACACGATATTCTTTTTTAAAGTGTAGCTCCAATGTCAGTGTATCATGGGAAATAAGAAATAAAGTCAGTAATTTATTTGTTTTTGAGATGCATTCCAAAATTCACAGTCTATCTCAGGGGCAAACCCAAATTTACTTTTCTCTTTAATTACAAAACATATGGAATTAAGGAATCAGAAAGTCATACAATAATTGTGCATTACAGTGAGGATGCTCTTCTTAACTGTTCTACTCCATATCAGCTTCATGGAATAATTACCTCATTTTTTCCCTTATTAATAGTACTTAGCCATTTGCAAGACATAGTCCCCCGCCATTCATTCTCAGGCCTGTATGTCCTGTGATTGATGCTGTGGGCACACAGTGGGGTCGGGGGGCGCGGTGTTCACCATTCCTTCATCTTTGCTGCCTCTCTAGTACAGCTATCACTCAACAAAAATATTGTACAATTACAGTACTGTTTTCCGAAGTGACAAGAGAGCTCAATATCAATAAAGTTCCCACTTTGGATCTGGTTTTTCCACGTCTGCTCTGTTTCTGTTGTTACTTTTTAATCATCACTCCCAGGAGGCATTGTTTGCCTATTGAGACAGTAGCTAAATGGGTTGAGAATTCTGTCAGGTTTTACATCAGCAGTGGGTACTGCAGACATTACCGACTCATTAAAACAACAAATTCAAAAGAAACAAATAAAACTTTTGCTCTCACTTGGAGATACCACTATCTAACAGTGACTGCTCCTGGTGTGGAAGGCAGAGATGCAAACCGCCACTCCACAGTGTGCCAACTTGTTATCTCTAAACAACATTCATAAATGTTTAAGAAAATATTGTTCTACAATTTATTGTTTCATTATAGATATGTGCATTAACTATATGTCTTAAAGAGTTTAAATGTCCTTCTATTAGCTAATAATACAACAGTTATTCTGAAAAATAAATTTTAATCAAACCACCATAATCTGTGGTATTTTTACACATACAATTGATTCTAGTTAAGACAGGGATAGAAAACTTAGATAATTGCACACAGCAGACAAAAGCTGAGTGTGGCACCCTGTTACCTTCTGTGAGCCTGAAGCTATCACTTGAGCCCACTGCAGAATGAGTTTGATTGACGTATTCAGCACCTTATTCTTCTATTTGAAATTTACCTCCTCCCACACAGTCTTTAAAGAAGTGTTTTTCTGTGGTCATCTGATGGCTCTGTTTCCATACTGGCAACCTACTACACTTTCAGGAACTTTAACAATAAAAATAATCACAAAAATATTGTATTTAGAATTATTATACAATGAATTTTAGACAGTGTCCAATTAAGAATCCTCCAATCAGATGATAATTATAAGGAAGTCCATTCACCTATATTTTTCTGTTGTATTAAACTTAGTGGTATAATTCCATAATAATAAGCAACTATCTACCTTTTAAAAATATCATAACAGTGAGACTAAAATGATCTATCTTCACATCTGTATTAACTAACAACAAACACTTTACTTAAGCATTTCTATCTAAATTTTATTTCCTCAGGCATTAATGATTAGAAAAATATCAATTGTTTATTACAGAACACTCTTCTTAGCTCATATTATACTTTTTTTCTTTGTTTGGTTTAAGAGTGAAATATACCAAATACATTATTTGTAAATATAGATATTTTCCAAATATTTGCTTTCCTTTCAACCCTATAACAAAACAAGACATATCTTTCTGGAAAATTTTAATTTAACTCTTTAAATAAATTATTTTTTACAATGACAAGTATTTCTAATAAAACTTATTTTTCTATTTTAGTGCAGTTTTCAAAGATTTTTAAAAAGATTTTATGTATTTAATTTCAGAGAGAGGGGAATGGAAGAAGAAAGAAAGGGAGAGAAACATCGATGTGTGGTTGCCTCTCGTGTGTCCCCAACCAGGGACCTGACCTGCAACCCAGGCATGTGTCCTGACTGGGAATAGAACCAACAGCTCTCTGGTTCACAGGGTGACACTCAACCCCTGAGCAACACCAGCCAGGGCTACTTTGGTGCAGCTTTAAAACTATCACATTTAATAGCCTAAAAAACAAGAAGAGAAATAAAAGCCATGATCACAGTCTCCCAAACCTACCATCCAAGCTATTTCCTTAAAAAGTTCTGATTGATTTCCCTTGAAATGGTAAGCCTTCTTATAGTTTTTAAATATTAAAAAAATGAATATCTTCTTAAAGAATCCATCTCATTATTTTAACAAATCCACCAAAATATTTACATAAAAGTATATATGCTTCTCTGGAGTGATTACCTTCAAAATCTGGACCTGTCTCATAACATTATCAATCCGAAAATATTTTGGGACGATTTTGAGTTAAAGATTTTCTTCCTGAGAGATGGCATGAAGAATGAATGAAAAGTCTAGGGTTTCCAATTGAATAGTCCTGAGTTTAAGATCAGGACTATTGTTTTGTAAGATCAGGCTTCATTGTTTCACAAGTTTTATGAAAAATTACTTAATCTCTCTATACTTCAGTTGTTGATTTGTAAATAAAGACAATGATAATAGCATTTACTTCTTTATATTTTAGTGAAGATTGTATTTAACCATTGAATTTGAGGAAAGCCATTGTATCAGAATGATAGAATGTAAATGTCATGAGCCCAAATAATAAAGAAATAGTGTAGAAATTATATAACAATTAAAAATAATAAGAGAGAAGGAAAGGAAAAAGTGAGGAATAGCTAAAGATAACTGGTTGTGTTATCTAATAAAACATTAAAATGTCATTTTCAGCAGAAAAGTCAAGTAAGTGTAATCTAATATATCCTGAATTTAAAAATAGTTATTCTTTTCAACTGTCTATGTAGCAGTTGCTGAAATATTTTATTTAGTGGGTACCAAAAAAGGCCATCCCAAGTAGAAATAACATACAAACACTCACACACACATCCTCAATGAAAATGAATAAAATTATAAATTAATAATTAAAGCATCAAAAAGCTTCTGCTGACTAGAAATTTAAAACTTCTTCTTAAGCATCTTCTTTTTAAATTGAAACCAAATACAAGGTGTAAAATATCTAGAAAATAATGTAAATAGGTATACTGCACGTGAGCCTCTGTGTGATGAGTCTGGATAGCCTGGAGCCTCACTCCTCACTTCCCTTTTGGGATGGCACAGCCGAGCTGGCACAGCTGAAACGAGGCCATCTGCAGAGAGACACCATCATCCTTGTGTGATGTCATCATCCCGACAGACAAGGCAGCTCTCAGAGCCCTCTGTGTGTATGCACATCTCTCATAATTTGCCTTCTTTGTAATGATGCCCCTGGAGGCAGAGATGTCTTAATATAGTTCTTGTGACTTGAGGTGGATGATGAGAATGGTGTTCCCTAGACTCTGATGCCCCTATAAACATGAATCACAGTGGATGTGGGGCTGCTTCTTGTTCCTATGGTGCTCCTGCTTCCGGTCCTACCCGCTGGCAGAGGCAGATGCTTGTGGAGTTAAGTTGGCCGTGGTACCTACAGAACAACTATGCTGTGGAATAACAAGGATCCAAGGACATTCTGTGCTCTGCCTTTTTCACGTCTGTCTTTTCAGACGTGATAAGACTTTTGGTAAACATGCGCGAGTTTGTGCGCAATGTGGGGTTTCATGCTTACAAAGTTATAGAGTCTTCCGGGCCACCCCAGGGTTCGAAAACTTTCCATCTAGGGAAATGAGAGGTCATCAGTAAGCTCAATGAACAAGTGTCCAGTAACCCAACACTGCACAGTGTGACCACAGTGTCCCTTTGCCCGGTATTCTTAAGAGTGGCTACTGAAGCATCATAAGCTTAGATTCTAGAAGGAGATTGAGCAGCCCTGGGAGTCCAAAGCCCAGGATGCCACAAGGTGTTGCAGATACCTCCCACGGATCCCAGAGGAGACACAGCGATAGCTGCATACTGTAAAGACGCTAAAACCGCTTAGCAAACAGATGACCTGAAGGACATGCGGATATGTCACAAAAGTAAAACCCCCGATGGTGACATTTTGGGTGGCTAGAAAATAGGAGGCAGTTTCTTTGAGGAGACATTTACACATATATACATTACTTCTGAAGGTTAAGAAACTGATAAAGTTACAAAGACTAGTGGAACAAGCTGAGTGCAGTGACGGCTCCTGGTAGCAATAGAACGGATGGGCCAGCACCAAACTCACGATGAATGTCAGAACAGTAAGAGAAGGATGAGGTCTGGAACCTGCTCCTGTACTCCTATCCCAGGTGAGCATTCTAGACATTCTTAACCTCCTGGATACTACAGTTTATACAGCTAGTATTTGGGGTTTTTGTTTGTTTTTTTTTTTCTGCCTTAAAAATGCTTGCTAGTTGTTATTTTTTTCATCCTGCTCTTTTGCCTTGATAAAGATGAGTTGAGCTCTTAAATGCTGTATTAGTTTCTTATTGTTGCATCAAAGTTACTACAAACATAGAGGTTTAAAGCAACTCATTTATTAGCTCCACATTCTATAAGTTAGAAGTCTAGGCACAACCTGGCTGGGTCCTCAGCTCGGCATCTCACAAGACTGAAATGGAGTCGTCTGCAAGTTATGGTCTCACCTGCAGTTCCGAACCTTCTTCCAAGCTCATTCAGACAGCTGACTGAATTCAGTTTTTGGCAGTTGTAGAATTGAAGTATGTGTTCTCTTGCTTACTGTCCAACAAGGACTGGTTTCAGTTCTTACAGGGCACTCTCTCAGTTCCTTACTGCATGGCCCACTTTCCTTTCCAAGTGAGCAAAGAGGATGTCCCTCCTTGACAATTCCCTTCATGCTTCAACTGTTTGACTTCCTCTTCCACCACCACATAGGAAAATCTCTCTACCTTTAAAAGGCTTGTATTAGTCAGACCCACCAAGATATTTTCTTATCTTAAGGCCAACAAATTTGATACCTTAATAATCCCTTCAGAAAGGTGCCTAGGTTAGTGTTTGACTAATTTAAAGAATGGCTGGTACCCAAGGGGTTTGGAGTCTTGGGGTCCACCTTGGAATTCATGCATGAACAAGTTGATTTGACACAGCATTTGTTGGATTCGACAAGCAAAAGAATGGCCAAGAATAGCATGTATTGACCCAGAATGTACAATTGAAACAATAACTCGAAGAGAAAAAAATACCTGGTTTTTCAGAGGGTAGCGAGTTCAGGCAGTTTTGCCACTCATGTCATTTCTAAATTTAATATCCCTGACTGGTGGTGAACGTCATGGGTGCTGGCAGCCTTACTGTGGACCGCAGAGGCTTGAATAAGAAAGTCGCGCTGTTGTTCTCTGCTCCCTGGCATCTTAACTGACTGAATGTGCTCCTACTGCTGTCATTCCCTGCTGAAGCTCGGACTTTGCTTTTTGTACGCCTCGAGGGAGGAAAACAAAATCAATTTGCCTTTATTAACAGATATTAATGAGTTAGGCGAATTATAGTACGAATGTGAACTGTTGGCGGATGCGTAAGCCAAGTGGAGGTGACTTGCTGATAATGTACTCTGCTGACAAAAGTGCTGACACTGCACTGAATGCCATCTAAACACAACTAAAGATGAATGGACTTTGATGAGAGATGTAATCTAAGGTTCTATCACCCACTGTTTACCTTGAAAGCTGTCTGAATCCAAGAATATTAAAGGGAAACTGCTAACTACTCTGGAGGTCTGACACCTGATTAGTCACTTCGGGTAGTGGAGAGAGCGCGATTACTCCCAGGAATATTAGGACAGTCTCTAGGCCAAGTCAATAGATATATGGTCAAATGTAAGTGGAAGTGATTACAGCAAGAAGCCTTAAAGGCAGTGAAGACAATAAAAATTAAGTTCAGACCTGGAATCCTTTATATTACTTCATATACTGCAGTGAGAGCTAACTTCAACTCTATTCTAAATCATTTCTCACCCAGATGATCACAATAGGTTCCTAAACTGTCACTTGGCTTTGCCCTTACTTTCTTATAATCTATTCTCCATTCAGCAACCAGTGTGATTTCTTAAACTATAAGTCAGATCATCTTATGTTTCTGCTCAAAATTCTCCCTGACTTCCCATCTCATTCTGAGTAAAATGCAAGATTTCTGCGCAGAGCTCTTATCACTCGGGACCTAATCAAGTACCTGACCTTATTTTCTATTTCCCCATGTTCATTGCGCTTCAGTCACAAAGAGATGAGCCAGCGCCAGGTCTCGATTTCTGTGGGGACTGTTACTCCCTCCAGGGCTTCTTTTATCAGTTACACACCAGCCTTCACTTCCTCACTCCTTCAGGTTGTTTTTCTTTTTTTCTCAGAATGCTTTTTCCATGAAACATTCCACCTTATTTTATTTTATTTATTTTGAAGAAAACAGGTTTTTAAAATTTTCTCAAGAGTATTTTAAATATGCCATCTTTATTATATTTTTCCATTTAAATAGCGGTACCACATGTCACTCAGAAATCTGTCCTCTTCCCTTTCCTTATTTTCTCTTTAGCAGTGAAAAGTAGTCCTATCATGTGTCACTTTGCAATTTGGAGGTTTGTCTCCTCCATTAGAATATAAGTACTCTGAGGGCAGAAAATTTTGCATGTTTTTTGCCCTGACACATAGTCAGCACTTGATAACTATTTGTTAAATTAACTGAGTTAATAAAGAAAAAGTAGACTCTCCAATTAAAAAGAAATGTGAGGTTGGTACAGCATCACTGTCATTTTAGGAAAATAAAGTTGGATCTTTACTCTACACCCTATAACATAATGATTTCCAGAAAGTCAATGATAGAAATATGAAATAAATACCATACAATATTAGAAGAAAAGTTAGAAATATATTATTTCATAATCTCAAAGTGAGGAACATTTTTAACTTTTACATGAATTCCAAAAGAAAAGATTGACAAATTATACAACAAAATCTAAACTCTAATCATAGGGCCAACATTACGATAAACTCAAAAAATAAAGAACGATATGGAAAAATATTTACAATTCACAGAGTAAAAAAAAAATTATTAGTGTCCCTAATATATGTGTTTACAAATGGACATGAAAATGACAAGCCAGGAAAGTTATGGGCAAAAGATATGAACAAACAAGTCATTGTAAAAGAGATAAAAGAGCTTTAAATGTGAAAATTTGCTCAATAAAAGAACCAAAAAATCCAAATATATAGAGGTTCAATAAAGACATGACAGTTTGATAACAGTTTTATTGTCAAGGGTGTGGGGGAATAGTCAATCTCATTAAAATGCTGATAGGGATATATATCGGTACAATCCCTGTGGGGACAAATTTAACAAGATCTATCAACATTATAAATCCATATGTCCTTTGCCTCAGTAATTCAGTTTCTAGGAATACATATTTCAGACATTCTACTACCTGAACCAAATTGAATATATTGTTTGAGTGTAAAGTATATTCATTAAAGTTTCATCTGTATTACAAAAATACTGACAACTTTTTAAATGAACATTAATAGAAAACTGGGTTAAATAAGTTAAAGTAAATAAAAATAATAATAAAGGTCTTTATATACAATAAGGTAAAATTTCCAACTACAGAAGCCATTAGCAAAACAGAGGATATGATATGTAAATATTGTGTTAAGAAATTCAAGGGAGAAGGCATCTTTGTATCTCCTTATGTATAAAAGTTTTTAAAACTTTGGGAGAATATTCAGGACATTAAAAACAAGAACTACCCCTATGATCAAGTAGTGAAGCAGGTTGATGAGTCAGGGGTGGAGAGGGGATGTTTCACTGCCTAACTCAATGTTTGAACTGTGTAAATCTTAACTCTTCAATTGCGTAAATTTTTCTATTTAAAAACATTAATCAGTATTGAAATAGTAAGTTGCTCTCTACAAAGTTCAGATTAGTTGTTCTGATGATACTAAACCATGTGCCATTCTCCAACATAGCTCTCATGTGTCTAAGTAAGTTCCACAGGTACATTTCAAAATTGATGGTACAACATGATGTGAGCCAGCAGCTCCTAGTGATGCACTACCAAATTTCTACTCGTACAACAAAATATCATAAACAGATCAAGTGAATCACAGAAACTAAAACAATGAAAACAGAACTCCAGTACAATGTTCACCAGCTATCAGAAAAAATGGAACTAGATTGAAAGGCAGACCCAGATTTTAATTTATGGCCCAAGAGAGCCTACTTGTAAGCATTAACACTATTTTAAACAAGATAAAAATTAAAACAGAATATACCAGAAGAACAAAGAGGGATTATAAACTTTACTTGATAAACAAAACAATGGGCCAATATCTACTGAAGGCATTGAGAATGCTGTTAGGTGCTCAGTTTTCCTGTTTAACTGAAAACAAAGCTCCCTTATCACATATTTTTATGGATAAAATCAATAAATTCTTTCTCAATTAGACTACATAAAGGGAGAATATTAAAAATAAGATATTTGATATTTTAGCAAAATAACACTTTTCTAGGTTGTTTAATTTTTATTATTCTGAAGAGATTGTCCTATAACACATTTCATTTGACTTTATAACACATAAAATGTTTGCATCATCTGTCATCAGTATCCTCAGATAAATATTCATAACAAAAGAGGGAAGAGATGTAGTTGGATACATGATGACCTGGGCAGCCTTGGGTAGGAACTTTTCAAAACAGAACAGCTAAATTCACCACATTTATTTAACTGAATTTGCCACCTTTTATTGTTTTTAATTCTTTTTCAATATTCACACAAGAACATTTTCTCATTGTTTGTAGAGAGAGAGGAAGGGAGATAGGGGGAGAGAGAGACAAACATCAATGTGGGAGAGAAATATCTACTGAATGTCTCCCAGAGGCTCCCAGACTAGGTTTCATATGCACCCGGACGGAGGATCATACTCCCATGGACCAGATCCAATCTGCATTCTATGTATATGCTTTGACTGGGAATCGAACTTGCAACATTTTGGTTATAGGAGGATGCTCCAACCAACTGAGCCAACTGAGCCACATAGTCCAGGGCCTAAATTTGAAACCTTTTAAAGCTGTTCTCCTAAAATCTCCAAAAAGCAAAGTATTAATCAGATGACTATAAAATAACCAGAAAGCATAGAAGTAAGTTTTATGTCTATATTACTAAGACATTTTAAAATTAAGGATAAAAGAAACTGACATTTTGTTGAATTAAATTTTAGAAAGAACTATCATTTGAAAATATTTCCAGACATTTAACAAGCCCAAATGTGACAAGATTTATACTTTCCCAATTTAGATGTCTAATTTGACTAATGAAAGAAAGCTTTTCAGTTGAAAATGTTTTCATTTGGATATATTTTGGCTTAATCCTCCTTAAGATCAAGGCAATGATACCCATTACCCATCATGGCATAACTTTCTGTTTTCTCTGGTCCTGTACCCAGCATTGTCTTATTTGTTCATTAATATTGGGCATCTGTGGCCACTGAGAATGTTCATTAGATGTTGAATGGTTATATAATCTATTTAAACATCTTAATTTCTGATTCTTGGTGTCCAACTGACATCATTAACAGAAAGTATAGTCTTTCATTTCCCTTTTTCCATTTTTTCTAAAGACAACCATTAGAAGCTGTCTGAGGATGGCCTCCAACAGAAGCAAGGAAAATAGGAGTACAGACATAAAATAGCAAGCACCTTGCCCTCTTGTTTAATATAAATCATATATTCCCTGGGAAAGCCATCTTTTAGCCTTCCAGTGTATATTTTTTAACCTTTATGTAAGCAATGAATAAATTATAATGGCAAAAATGATCTGTGGAAATAGCTACTGTTAAAAAGAAGCAACAGGCCCCAAATAAGGTCATTTGTTCTAAGTCCCGTGTCAACAAACCAAGAATTAATAGCTAACATAATTGCAGTTTTCAGCTTCTCTCAGAAATGTACCTTTAACCTGTCAACCTGGTGTGAAAAGTAATAAACAGAAACTTCATTTAAAATGGAGTCAGGAGGCTGGAAGAGAGAACTCGCAGACATGTACCAAATCAATGCACACTACTGACCCCAACAGAAAGAGACATCCTTGCACCTCTAACAGGAAGTGATAACTACATTACTACCTCAGCAGGAGGAAAAATGACAAGTCCTTGCCCAGTAACAAGACAGTCAATGGGAGACAGCCATAACTTAGTCAATGAAAAGTCTGTATACCTTGAACTTGCAGTTTCCTCCAGTGGACTGTTTACAACAGCCCCTCCCACGCCCATTAAAAAGCATTCCCCTCATTTGTTTCTGTAGATTTGTACATGCTTTGCCATCAGACCTCATTTCTGAAATGCAATTCTGTGCTCCTGTATATTGCTATAGAATTATCTGGCTGTCCATCTATTTAAGGTCAACTCTGAAATTACCTGGTCTGCACCTGTGAGATAATCTGCCTGATAGGCTCCTTCTGTTCCACTTAGGAGGGTGACCTTGCCTGAAACAATGTATTCTTTGCTAATAATTTCCTTTTTCTTCCCCCTTTCTGTCTTTAAAAATCCTCCATTCTGTACAGCCCTTTGGAGCTCCTTTCTATTTGCTAGATGCCATGCTGCCCGATTTATGAATTGTTCAATAAAGCTAGTAAGATCTTTAAAGTTTACTGGGTTGAATTTTTATTTAATACAACAGTGCTGGTAATCTTACTGAATTGACAGCTCACCTGGAGATGTATTATTTCAACAAATGTAACTTTTGCATAATACACCCCCAGAAATGATTAAATGATTAGAAATGACAGCTGCTTTGAAAGGAAGAGTAGAACAGGTTCAGAGGAAGGGAGCAATAGGGAACTCACAGCAGGACTGAGAAGGTCAGCCAGGAAGGCTTCATCAATCATTTCATAATCCATGCAGTGACTTCTACAGAAAAACCAAAAGAGAAGGAGAGCTGCTTAAACGTGAATCTTCAGGAAAAAAAAAAAACAAAAACGGAGAAAATTTTAGGGTGAGGTTCTAAGCAAACATATTTACAAAGAAAATGATAGGTTTTGTTGTACGCTGCTTTGAGCACACAAAGCTGAGTGACCCTGGCCAAACGCTGCAGACGGTGCTTTCACATTTCCCCGGTCCCTCTGACAGCGAGCTGATAGGCAGAAACGCTTGATCCCCAGCTAATTGGCAGACATTCGTTAAAATGGACATGAGAGACAGCAGTCACCACGCCAAATCCCCCCCAAAGTGCAGGTAAGATAACAATAAACTGAAATCATTTACATTGCCATTAAAAAAGATTACATATAGATCATAAAAAAGATTCATTATTGAGTTATAAAATATTTCAAAATCACGAAGTTGCAATATCAACAATCCAGTATAATGCTGAAAAATGTGATGACCCCATCTCTGTGGAAGTCGTTGAAAAGCTTATGCATTTTCCTCTAAAATGAATGTCTAATTCATTGCTTAAAGCATCACTGTGATTATTAGCTTTTTTTATTAAAGATTTCAATTTTATTTATTTTTAGACAGATGGGAAGGAAGGGAGAAAGAAAGGGAGGGAAACATCAATGTGTAGTTGCCTCTCACGCATCCCAACCGGGGACCTGGCCTGCAACCCAGGCATGTGCCCTGACCAGGAATCAAACCAGCGACCCTTTGGTTCACAAGCCAGTGCTCAATCCACTGAGCTACGCCAGCCAGGGCAATTATTAGCTTTTTAATGAAGTGCATATAGTCTAAGGATAAGACCAGTCTTCTTAGTTCACTGGAAATATTTAACAGTGAGAATGAAGAAAGGTGGATTTTAGCTTTGAGCCTTCTATCCTATGCATGTCATGTTATGTTAGATCACTTACTGGGTTTCCTTTGTAGAATGTGCGCAGGCACGGCATGCTCTACTCAGATACATTCTGTTTTCCCATTTTACAATTGTTTGTTTGGTTATCACACAGCCCAGTGAGGTGGACTGATCAATAGTTCATAAAAAACCACGCAGTTTTTTTGAAAATTGAGACACTAACCATATTTTATAGCATTAATAAAATCAGATTATTTTCAAACATTGCATTTTCTCTTCCAGAATATTTCTTTGATGTTCTGGTAAAAGATCACTGGACTCAGACCCTGATATTGTGGGTTCAAATTGGTTACATCTCATCAAGAGCTTTGTATCATTGTGCACATTTTATCTTCAATTTTCTTATCCATACAGTTAAAGTGCCCTCAGTTCCCTTTCCAGTTCTAGTACCTTGTAATGTTACATGTGAAATCTGCATATAAACCATGTGAGCTGTTTCATGAAGAGGGTGGTGGTGTCAATAAAAGATAAAGGCATATAAGGCAAGAACTATGTGATTGTGATGGCAAGTGCCTTTGTTGCTAGTTGGGATTCATTATTGTCATAACTGCAAGACTCTAAATAAGGGTTTTAAACTCTGTAGCCATTGATTTCCTCCAGTTTAAAACAGGAAAGTGCTCTAGATCAGAGGTTTTCAATACTCAAGTTTACATATCATTTTCTACTACAAATTGTTAATTAGGAATGAATAACCACCATTAATATTTTGCAGCATACTTAAAGTATAGCATGACACATAGCATAATGATTTCCTGTGTCATTAAGAAATCCAGGAATATGTATGGTCTTAAAATTCCTGTAACCATAGGAAATCATTAGAATCATAAAAATTTAAAACTAGGAATGAGTAGATGTGATTTAGCTTAATTACTTCAACCTATAATTTGAAAAAAAAATTCTGGTATATATATTCAAGATACACTCTCTTGGTTTGTCTTTGGCCTCGTGTCAATCTCCTCGGAGTCTCAACTACTACCTTAGAAGCACTCTCCTAGAAATTAAATGAGTTACCGTCACCTAGTAAAGCAGTCATGATCACATAAGCATGGATTATTAAAGATTCATGAGTCATTCTTGATAAGTCCCATTGCATGGTTTAGGGAAAGAGATTTTTGAAGTTGTTAGTTGAGTTCACAAAGGTGACTTCTCCAGGGAGCTGTTGTGAATTGTTTCCAAATTTCTTAGACAGATTTTGTTCAGGTCTAAAAATATTCATTGACTACTTTTAATATTGCAGTAATTGAAGGGTTGAGAAATTAGGAAGTCAAACTTCAGATAAAGAAGAGGTGATAAACAATAAATACAGGTTTATCATAGAGCAAAATCATTGAATAAAAGGGGTTAGAGAGAGAGATTAGGTTCTTGGAATGACAATAAACTGAGTTCTTAAACACATTAACCCAAGATGGAGCATGAGAAACAAATGCGCTGCAGGTGGCAGATGGCACAGAAACACTGAAAGTCTCCCTGGGTTGTGTGGAGTCTCTTTCCTGTGATCCTGACTGGTAGGTTAATCCCTGCATCATCTGTGTCGTCGAGTCTTTATAACCTGCTTATAGCTACGTTAAGGCACAAAGATGAGGTCAATGCTTGCGTCATACCTATAGGGGCTCATCTAGTAAATGTGAACACAGGGTTCCTGTTATGGGCACCTGGGAATGTGAGTAAGTAAAAGTTCTATACATTTCCATGTTCATTCTTAGGAGACAATAAATCTCTGTAGTTAACCACAACAATTTAAGACTTCAATTAAATCCTGTCTCTACGAATCAATAGCTATAGATTTGGGGTCAAGGAACTTAGCTTTTCTGAATCTCAATATCCCACATGTAAAGTGGAACAAAGAGTATCCACCTCACAGGGTTGCTGTCAGGATTAAAGTACACAGTCCATACAAGGTAGCTAGAGCAGTGCTCGCCAAGCAGTAAGAAGTGAATAAATGCTAGCTTTCACTTTACGTAGAAATAGTGCAGCATTCTCTGCATCGTCCATGCAATTTTTGTTTGATGAAGGCTCTCTGGACTTAAGTTACCTGGCTCTAGGTCCCTGTTAACAGCAGCCTACTGAAAAGAATAGTTGATGTATTACTTTAGTAAACTACTAGTTTCTTTATAAGGCTCTGTTCTTACAGAAACCAAGAATGTATTGTGAATCCATTCCAAAGTCACAGCAACCACAATTGTGTGACAACTGCCGAATTAGACTCACATTGTTCTCAAACACTAAAATCAAATTAAGTGGCTGTACTATTAATAGCACTACTTATTCAGCTCCTTTCCTCTTTAAAGCACTTTATAAACATTAACTAATTAATTCTCAAACTCTTATGAGATAGGTAAATAACTGTTACTCCCTGTTTGAGGAAACTAAGGTTGAGGTTAAGTGTCTGCTTGCTCAGGCAGTAGAGTGAGGCAATATTTGAGTCCCATATTAGGACATTATCATTTATATTCATTTATTTTGGACACTATGATGTTTTAATGATAATTTATTATATTGCATTGCACTAACTTATTTCTGTCATATAACAGATGGAAACATGTAGTTCATTGCTGACTGATGAAAAACAGGTAGAAAATACTCAAGAACTATTGTTTCCTACAGCTCACTATGTCTCCAATAAATAACATATAGGCCACACAGCTGATGAGCCAGAAATCACCAGTCATTTCATTTGATGTCTTTATACTTTACAGATACTTGTGCACACGCACAGACCACACATCTAATTTCCCATAACAGAATGTAGATTTCTTAGTGTTAGGTATCATACCTTATTCATCTTGATATCTCCAAAGTCATACTATACAAGGTCTGTCCAGAAGGTGCCCAGATATATAAAATGAAAAACAGAGACATTTATTGAGGAAAATACTAGATACAAGAAATATTGTACATAGGACAGTCGTGGTACCTAACACAGTCTTCCCAGAGTCTCTTCCACTGTTCAAAACTCTGCAAAACCCCTTGTTGGAATCATCATGAGCTGCCCTGTCATATTTTTTTTGAATTTCATGAATCATCTGAAATCTTTCCTTCAAAGGTGATTTTAGTTCTGTGAAAAGCCAGAAGTCACAGGGCTGTAGAGGGGCTGAGTCATCTGGGTGATTTGATGTTTTACCCAAAACAACATCTTACTGTCTAGCCTATTTCTAGAGGTAGTGTAAAATGTTAATCTTTACAAGATTGACACCTTTATGAGAAGTAATGCATGAGCAGGAGCAATGTCGTGATGAAGATGCCAGACACCAATTGCCCATAGCCATAGCCTTCTGAATCATCTTAATAGTTTCCCTGGAGGAATGTTCAACCTCCATGCAAAATTTTATGCAGATTCTTTGCTCTACTCACTCAGTCATTCTGAATGCAGCATAACACACTGCTCACTCAATGGTGTCTACTGCCTCCACTCACTAGTACAGTGAAGTCATCATTGTTCATGCATGCACATTCCAGTCCGTGCTCCTTGGCTGTGAGGTCACACTGATGTTGCACAAACCGTTCTTCTTATATTAACAATGGCTGGACTTTTTCCAGAAAGACCTCACCATTTTGATAAGATACTAACTTGTGGTATGGTATTTAAGTAAAACTTTTTTCAGTAACTTCCCAGTTATTATTTTTCTTCCACTCTCAAACTTCCTCTTGTCCATCCTCCATATCACTATTCAAATTATAAGTAACAGAACAAAAACATGATTAATCTTGCTCCCTTGCTCAAAGTCACAAATGCCTCCAGGTTTCTGCCCCCACCTTCATGCCCTTCTGTCTTTTCAGAGCAAAAATTTTAATGAGGAATTTATTGAGACACATTTTTACCATATTACTTAAAATCTTAGAGTATAACTGCTTGTATGTTTTATGACTGTGCCTCAAGGGCAGAAAAGGTGTATCCCCAAACTGAATGTTGTGTCTCGGCACATGACGCGATGTAACCACTCAGGAACAGTTTGGTAAATGAAGAAATCATGGTAGAAATTTGTAGAAATTAAGGGGCTGTGCTGCCTTCCCCAAGGCAAATTTGCTACTAGCTTATGGCTTTTGAATTTCCTCATGTTTAACTTTGATGTTCACAAAAGGAAAACCTTTGCAGTTTTTTTCTCTGTTGGCTTTTCTTATCTTCTTATTTACTTTGTGTTATCCATGTGTCAACAGAATCTCTGCCCTCCTATAATCTCACATGCAGCAATTTGCCTATATATTGGGTCAAGAGTTGGGAAGAAGCCCTGGCCAGGCAGCTAAGTGGGTTAGAGCTTAGAGCATCATCCTACCTGCCTAGGCTTCAGGTTTAATCCTGGGTCAGGGCACATACAAGCAGCAACCAATGGATGCATAAATAAGTGGAACAATAAATCAATGTCTTTCTCTCTCTCAATAAACAAAACAAGACAAAAAAAAGAGTTAGGAAGAGAAGTTTGGGAATTGAAAGGAACTATTTCAGCAGAAATTGCTGACACAACATCCATATGATTAACACTTTATCTCTACATGAAGCCAAACAGGTTCTTATTTATTTTATCTGCTTGTTAATTGCAGAAATAAATCAAAATATTTTTGGAACCCTGGACCCAAGTGATATGATATTTTCTCTGCTGCTCCAGAAATGGCTATTTGAACTCAAAGCTGGAGAGAAAAATTTTGAAGTCTTGTGAGGCTATGTTACTCCAGCCACTATCTCAGGCCCTCACTAATTTCTAGGCTGTATTGGTGCAGAGAGCAGCGGAACTTTTCAGAGCCATTATTTGTTAGTCTATGGGGGTAGTACGAAACCAAGTAAAAGGAGAACAAAGAGAATTCCATGTGGAGACTTTTGACTGCAAGACAGCAAGACTGTTATCTCAAACACTGCATAGAGGTATGATTATGAAGTATCCTCTCTGATCTACTTTTTGTGTTCGTGTAAATAATTATAGATGAGAATGTTGGAATATTAGGGGGGTAGATAGATAGCAAGGTGCTCATTGGAGCAGCCTGCAGTCCCAGTTGGCATGACATGGATACATGTATTCAAATGAGCCAAGTAGGCATCCTGCCAAGTAACAAGACTTCAGCCATCTTGTAAACACCTTACTCCTGGAAATGAAGACCCTTACAACTAGAGAATGTGGAATGGATTTTTAGGAATGGGATCTCAAAAATACTGAGTTGAGACATTGTACATGAACAGACCCTGAATGCATTCTGGAGAGCCCACACATGCCTCCACAGGATTTGGATTCCTTGCTGTAGGGAACGTTGGGGGATGTTAACCAGAAAAGCAACACAGCCAGTTAAGGACAAAAACAGCCTCCAAATAAGCAAATCCAAAAGCACCAACAAGTAAAACAATCCGGAGGGGAGGAAGACAGAATAAAGTCACAGCTCACTTCCCATCATAACTAAAAAGAGGTGAAACACGGCTACTAATCACTGGTATTCAGTGGTCCATAAGGGTGTTAGCCTCAATGTGTTACATAGCAATTCGAGTTCGCTTATCCACTGACGCTTTCTTCCTAGCTTACTATGCTGCATCAAGTCCCCCAAGTTGAAGGCTGGGCTGGGCTGGGAAATGGTACGCAGTAACAACTAACTTGGATATAAGACTGAAGTTCTCAACCAGTGCACAGTGGGCAAGACTGAAAATGACTGGAAAACTATGCTATCTACCTGAAATAACACTAATGGCCCAGAAAGCTGGGTTTGATGAAGTATGGCTGAAAGTATTAATGGGTAAAAAATAAAACCACTTCACACAGTGTCACTGAATTCAGTCTGTTCAGCAAAATGATTAGAACAGCATTTAGTAATTCAATGGAATTATTAATTAACCATTTTAATATCTAATTCTTTAACATCATATTTGAAGAGTAAGCCACCTATAATGGTGCCTCTGTAATCAGGAATGTGAAAATCAGTTTCATATTCTTGATTACATTGGCATAGTGCTTTTCTCTACAATAAATTTTTCTTTTAGTTATTTCTGACATTTTTCTTGGATGTTCTGCCATTAGTAAATATTTAATATGAGTGAGTGAGTGAATGCGCATTGAATGTATGATTACCATGGAATATGCACGATTGTCTCGTAAATTTTAAGCTACCTCTTTTCAGGACCTGATAAAAACTTCTGTGCTACCCACACCCAGCAAGGTTCCTTTACATTTCTTCCACACTCTTCCTCTCTGCACAATTCCAATATTTCTCCTAAGAATTTCAATGACAAAGAAATAAAATATAACACTTTGTCACACAGAGTTCTTGAAGCCAACAAATCTGAAAGTCTGTCATTGCCCTCCCTACAATACATGCAGATAAGATTGTTTAACGCCCCTGACCTCATTATAACTCTATCATCAGCTCTACAGTTGTTCCCTCTATTAACTAAAACATCTATCTATATACAACATCTATAGGATATTTTGTTTGTTTTTGAACATTTTGAAACTATCAGTACATTTATCAGATACATCTATTCACAACTCGCTCCATACTAAAAACAGAGAAATTCATACCATATAGCCAGCTCCCAGGGAGCAGAATATACTCTCTCCATAACCACTATGCTGACCTCACAGTGTCCAGAATACCAGAGGGAGACAGACATTGATGAAAATAGCAGTGATTATTCTTGAATAAATTTAAAAATTATGAGCTATAGACAAGAATGAGCCTTTCCAGTAATCAAACACATGTTTTGTATTTCTCAGCCCCAGAGTGATACAAACTCAATGCATTCAATTTTAGAAATCTAATTGCAGCAAATTCAAGAAGATACATATTTTTCTAAGCAATAAATAGAGCCATTTTTTCCTCCTTTGAACGATAAAAGAACTAGTGCTGGAAAACAGCTGCAACTCAAAAAAGATAGGCTCAGTATTTAGTATATGTGGTTTGCTTTTTTTTTCTTAAGTGGACTAAATGAATAGCCAGTTTTATTTCTCTGTCCACAGGAAAAGGATGTGAATGGCGCACACTTTCAAACAGCTGCAGATATGAAGGATTAAAGTGACTCAGACAATGGGAGAATGAAACCTGCATTTGCAGATGTCACCTTCAAAATAGTGTGGAGTTGACGGCTGTGTTTTTCTCCGCTCCCACCGCCTAAGAATAAGCAAGCTGATTATAAAATGAAGAACCAATCTGTTCATTTTCAGCAAGAATGCCAGCTGAGCCTGGACTAGGTATTTTTGTTGTTTATACAGAGGTCGATATACTGCAATGATATTCTTTTTCATAACTGTTTAGTTGATTTCGCCTTTAGCAGTCAACTGAATGCAGATATGTAAACAGACTTCTTAGTAATTTTCATAGGCCTTTGGTATTTCTCCAAAATTATTACTTTAAGTACATTTTTTCTGATTTTCAGTTTGATTTTGATGTTTCCTTTTTAGATTTTCCCATGTGAAATATGCTGATAGTTATCATAAATCAATGAATGTGTAGAAAAGTTCTCTTTCTACAAATTTTAATTCTCATTTTTAGGACAAAAGGGAGTTATCTTGAGAACGTTGAATTTGTGATTGTGTATAGCAAAGAGTATTTCACCCTGCTCCTTAAGGTATCCTCAGAATCGTCTGGAACTAAGTTTTCTGTGAATTCCCAATGTTTCTCTAATCTACGTCACTTCTATTTCTGGCTTCTGTGGAATTCTTCGTCTCCATTTAATATCTTACAGCTGTATTTTTTTTATCTCCATGCCCACACCCGATCAAAATAGCACTCAACACACACAGCTGTATGTAACAGAATTGTAATGGTTGCTAAGATGTAATGGTTACATAGCAGCAAATGGAACAGAAAGTTGAAAATTCAACATCAGATATCTTAAATTTTTAAAAGACCCAGGGTTTATGTCCATCAACCTGGACTCCAGAAATTTAAAATGTCTTTTGGTCCTTACTTCCTCCTTTCTTCTTTGCTCTTCTTCTCTTTAATTCCAAATTCATCTTTATTCCTATGCAGAGTAGTGGGCTGTTTTTTCTTTAGCTCTCTCCAAAATACACTTTCAGCTGCTCACTTTATCCTTTCAAGAATATTGATGGATATTTTACTAGATCAAAATAATTTTGTTTTCTTTAGGAACAGCCCTGATGATAATTGCAAATACAATTTTCCTCACACTGCACAACAAATAAACCTTATCTTATGCCACTCTGTCTCACTCCTGCTATGCATTGGTCTTTTTTTTTTCCTCTCTAGATCACACCAATTCATTTTCTTCATAGACTTTCTGCCCATGCCATATTTTCCTTTTCACCCACTGAATTCTAAATTATACTCATGGTGTGCATTATCCTGTCATTCAAATCTCACCTAAAAAGACACTTTCTTGGACATGAGAATTATGCTGCAATGAACAGAATGCATATATCATTGCAAATAAACATTTTCAAAATTTTGTGGGTAGACACCCCGATTTGACTATGTGTGGTGGGCACACAATGCAATCAATATACAGGTGATGTATCGCAGAATTGTACACTTGAAGCCTATGTAATTTTACTAAGCAATGTCACCCCAACAAATGTAATTGAAAAAATAATGATATGACTAACAGCAAGTTTAATAATCTAAAAACAACACTTCAGAGAATCATTGTTTGATCACTTAATTTAAATTACGCTGCCATCACACACTCACATTATCTTTGTATTGTTTAACACTGTGTTTATAGCACTTATATTTACACATAATTATTTTGCTTTTTCACTTTATCTAACTTAATTTTTGGAGATAACAGCAAAAGCAACATTGCCAAGGTTCCAACGTCACCGCCATTGCCGCAGCACCCCACAATCTGCTGCTGCAGGTACATCAGCAGCCTCCACCAAGACATAGTCTTACTCCTTCAGACCCAAGTCAGTCACACCGGACCCTGACTCCGGCACAGGAGTTTCAGGTCGGCCTAGCTCTAGGCCATGTGCTTCCATCTTGGCTGTCAGTGCAATGACTAGACAAATACTAACAAAAGGGGTAGTGTTATCCAATAGGCAAATAAAACATTGTGTCCCCAATGCAAATGATTACCAAATTTTCTTTATTTTTATTTGTGACTGGCTAAGTTGAATAGTCTTTTCATGTATATGACATGCCATTGTATAACTAGGGTTGACGTAAAGCAAGTATTTAGAACACATTGCCCATAGTTTGCAAAAAAAAAAAATATTTGTGACCTTTACTTCATAACCATACTACCTTTGGACACAAAATTAGATCTCTGTATATTGAATTACACAGCACAGGACACTCTTCATCTTGTAAGACATATTCACCTGTTCTACAGCATCCAACAAGAGAAAATGGAACAAACTTTTAGGGGTGCAGGAGAGTTTTAGATGAAATCAGGCAAAAGCTCTTTCAAGCCTAAACTGTAAAATCTACCAGTTTATAGATATTATGCACTGATAGAATTTGTGAATCATGGTCATGCAAAGATTGCTGCAGATACCTATTATAGAAATTCCACCTGAACACTTCATTTGTATTCACAGAAGTTATGGAAGGAAAGGGCTATGCGATTACTTGGTCATATAATGGGTCCCCTGGGCAAGAGAAGGCTGGTCCCTAACTCTGTTTTCCAGAGGTTTGTGATCAGTGTGTGATCAGGCCTAATTCTTGCTATTTATCACAAATTTCTAAGGTTGTCTCTCATTTCTAAACTTTAGAAAGGTGAAGAAAATGCTTACGCATGTACAAAAGAAATGATCCTTATTTGAATCTCCTTGGTTTGTGATTTAATATGTCTGTGCTGTCTGAAGTTATTAGACTATAAGTATTTGAACAAAGACACCTGGTGTTTTGTTACCACACCTAGTTAAAGCCACCATTCTCTGTGCTTTGGAATGATGTAGGACTACCTTACTTATTAGAAGTCAGTTTTTACTTATGTTGTAATAACAGGTAACATATATTGAGCAATTCTTCTATGTAGGGTAGTTTGTGATTCATTAATATTCATAACATATTAATCATCACAACAAATTTAAAAGGTTGGTATTTTTTCCTCCCATTTTAGAACTAAGAAAAGAGAAGTTTAAAAAGTGAAATAAATTATTCAGGATCATACTACTTGGAAATGGAAGAGATGAAATTTGGATATAGGCCTCACTGATTCCAGAGCCCAAGGTAGAAAGGTCCTGTTAGATTGACTTCTTTTCAATAAAATAGTAAACATCTGGCCTCCATTTGGAGTTTTCACTCAACTGGGCCCAAATCTACAGGTCTTTCTTCAAATTTTTATAATTCATTATAAGATTGCTGAATTTATTATGAGACAATGAGGAAATCATAAAGATAATTTTAAATGTTTGTATTTCCAGTTCTATAAATCATCAATTTGTTCCTTGGTAATCTAATTGAGGATTCCAGCAGCAAAGCCTCCTCAAAACCTACAAAGAAGGTAAAAGGAAGTGACCCTCCATGTGTTATTTCAAATTCAATAATTCCATAAAGGACCTCCATCTCCACTTAGCAGAACTTCTTGAATAATTCTTCATACAAAGCCACATGACCATTTATGTGTCTCTTTTTTTAATAATAAAAAGAGCAAGGAAAAATAGGTGATAAGAAACAGTTTTACAAGCAGCATTTGCAAAAAATCTATAACTAGCCTTTCTAATGAAGCGTTGAGGTATTTAGATGCTCCAATATGAGTTTCTGAAAAGATGCACTTAGCTGCTAAATAGATGTGTCAAAATCAGTATATCCAAAAATTCTGATGACCCACCAGCTCAAACTTGCTCCATTGACAACTCTTCTCATTTATGCTGATGGTCTGTCTCTCCATCTCCTCACTTGCTCTGTCCAAACACATGGATCTTACCCAGAACCATTTTTTTCCCCATACCAGTTTATCAGTAAAACTTGCAGTTTGTATCTTCATAATACCTAAAGTTGCTTCAAGATAACCCAGGAATTGGAGAGAAGAGGGGAGATTGCTGGCTCATAGATAAACACATTTATTTGCCTGTGAATTGACACTGAGCTGAGTGACAGGAGGTCTATTCACACTGTTTTTACGGCCTTTGAATTTTTTCTAAATATTTTATTTATTTATTGTTAGAAAGAGGGAAAGGGAGGGAGAAATAGAGGGAGAGAAACATTGATGTGCAAGAGATACATCAATCAGTGTCTCTCCCACAAGCCCAACTGGGGGTCTGGCCTGCAACCCAGGCATTTGCCCTGACCAGGAATCAAACTGGTGACCTTTAGGTTTGCAGGCCAGCACCCAATCCACTGAGCCACATCAGCCAGGGCTGAATTTTTTTATCATGTATGTGTACATAGAATATATGCATACTTCTATATTTCAGATAAACAGAGGTAAGCAGACACAAAGACACCGAGACAGAGACAAAGAGTTCAATCCAATTTGGGTCTTAAATACTATTTTTAAGGATAATTACAGCAGCCCTCTATGGACTATCCTTTACCCTTAGACTTTATTTTCAGTGCAGCAGAGTAAATATTATTTAAAACATAAGTTTCTGCTGAAAATCCCACAATTGCTTCTCCTTTGGTCCAAAGTGAAGATCAAATTCTTTATCACATTTTCCCTCGTGTCCTAGATTCACTGTCATTCACTGAGTTAAAGCTGTTAGTCTTTCTGAATAAGTTCAGTCAAAGAACAATACAGGGAGATAAAGTTCTTCAGGCAATCCACATATAAAGAATAAATGGCTGGAGAGGACAGAAGAGCAAAGTAACATGTGCACAAAGTAAGAAAGTCTTGAAGCTTTCCTTACTAATAAGAGAAGTATGGGTGAGGCCCACATCCAGGGAGTCGCACTGTACTGGATAGAAGACAATCCTCCTTCCAAACAGCCTACACAGGAGAGGAGCGCAGTCAGAGGAGCCTCTGACGTTCCCTCCCCCACCCGCAGAGGGTTCTGCCACGAGGCGATCGTTCCCAGAGCAAACCTGACTGTCTTGCTATGTTCTGACTGCAGGCATCTACTTCCCAGGCACTCACCCCATTTTTAAATTCATCTCTCTTTTCCACAGTACATTAAATGTCTCAACAGTTAGAACATGGTCTCTCAAAGCCTGTAAGCTCAGGCTCAGACTTAGTAGCCATCTGTAAAATGAACCATTATAAATATGAACTGACATCCTTAAAGACCAAATAGTGGGTTGGCACTATGGTAACCACTGCTTACACCTTTGTTATAATATAGATGCATGTGTGCATATATACATATATACATGAGAGATGTAGTCTCCCAGTCTCATACACACACACACACACACACACACACACACCCCTAGGGGATTACATGTATGTCTGAGATCCAAATACTCTATTATTAAAAAAAAATAAAAGATATTGAATACTGAAGCACAGTATCTATCTATCTTTGTGTGTGTATACATAAATACATAGATATATGCATATATGTGTGTACATATACATATGTGCATATATGTACATGTTTTAAATTTAAGAAAACACACTTCCTTCAAAACATAGATATCTGTCTTACATTAGAGTTTATTTCCTTAAATAATAGTAGAGTGTAAAGTATGGTATCAGACCGAATGGTACCCCTGTTATTTATCAGTTGCATGACTTTGAACAAGTTATGCACAATTTCTAGGCTCCGGTTTCTTTATCTGTAAAATGCAATGATAATAATATCCTCTTTATGGAATTGTTAGCAAAATTAATTAATACATATAAAACTCTCACAAAATGTTTCTAAAATATATTAAATTATAAATAATTGTTAGCTAATAATTTTCCAGAAAATGAATTAGCTTTGAAAAGACTGTGATTTTGTTTTTAAAGAGTATGATAAAAATGCATCATGTTGTTGCATTATTAATTTTTATCTGTATTGATATACAAAAATAATATTTTAAATTATTTTATTAGACATATACATACAAGTGAAATATTGAGACAAATACATTTTCTAACAAGTTGCCTTAATAATCAACAATATAAATTGAAAAGAAAAGTTTAATCAAAACTGTTATACTGAGTATTGTATTCAAGAGGGTGGAAATGTGCTTTTGGTGACATTACACTTGTGGTTTGAATGCTGGAGCCTTAGAAAGAAGATGCATCTGAATCTTGATACCTACTTACCTATTATTGTCAGTGAACTGACAATAATAGGACTTTGTATTCGGAAACTTAATCTTGTGAAGCCGAGTGTTACTGTACCCTCAGAAGTTTGGAAACTGTAAAATTATTATAATTGTAAAAATGTATAATGGCTCTTACCTGTTCTGATAGCAATCATATTTTTTCCCTAAGGGAATAGACTTTGATAAAAATTTTGAGGCCCTGGGTCTTAAGGAATTTTTCAGTCCTGGAATATGCACACTTACTTTAGTACAAACTCGCAGCAGAAAAAGCTGGGTGAGAAGTCAAGTCTTTGGGCGAAGTATTATTTGGAAATTTAAACCGTTGGACTCACTGCCCTATGAAACAACAGTAACGAGTATATTGACGCTCTGCACTTATTAAGACTATGTTTGTTTTAGCTGCGTTTAATTTTTGCAGCTCTAAATGTTATGCTTTTCTACAAGAAAATGGGCTGCCATGGAATCCTTCGCTTCTCCTGTTTGAAGGAGCAACTCTTCTCATTTACACCTGTCATGAAGGGTCAGAGAATTATCTCAACATGGGCTAACCCGCCAGGACACTTAATTAGAGCCATAACATGGTGTGTGTCAAAACTAATCATACTTTGAGTTTAAAACAATCCCTCCTGAAGTAGAAAATTACGTCTGCTTATTTTGTGATAATTTTGATGGCACACTTGACGCGTGCTCATAACTTTCTGTTTCGGGACAGGTCCAAAGACAATTGTCTTTACCATAGAAAGGTTCATTCATGTCATGTACGTCATCTATAAAATAGGCCTAAACCTTAACAATGTTCCATGTGGAATTTATTACCCACAACGGCAAGTGTTCAATTTGGAACCAGTTTTTTCTATTAAAAGTATATTTTACCTACTAAAAGAGGTAGTTTTTAAAAACATTATGACTAGTTTCAGAGTACCATGCGTTAGAAATAAAATGGTCTTTCTTTTCCTAGGCAAACCAATTACCCATCCCAACATAACTCTAAGCAACTGTAATAGTAATTGTATAAAAATAAGGGAGGTAAGTGAAGAATAAAATACGTATTTAGAAATACACATACACATTTTTCCCATTTGAGACATTGGAGATTTTTATGGTAACATGAGAGGAATAGTTGGTTCTGGACTTGGCTTACTACCTGCCCCATAAACCACTGCCACTTTATTCCCTTCTAGAATGGGCCAGATGCAACATCCAGAGTAATCATTTGAGGAGATGTGCCCTGAAGTTCCACACATACCTCTGCTCACACCCCCTTGGCTCAAATTTCCATAAATCACTCATAGAGTCTCAGCGAGAGACTAGAAGATGCAGTATGTACCTAGGGGATAGTATGTATGGTTGATGTTCAAACATTATATTATCAAAAATAAGAAAGGATTTCCAATACTGAAGCACAGTTCACAGTTTAAACCTCATGGACTTTGAATTTTGCTGCCTGCCAGCCATCAAAATTCCACAAGATCATGAATTTCTTGTGGAGAATCATGCCTCTTTCACTTTATCTCTTTGAATTTTAATCTGATTTTATTCCCTGGCTCCAGTAGTGGGGAATTTCACTTAGAATAACATACCAATTAGAATAACTTTATCTTGCTGGCCTGCTGATTGGTTTTGGGATTGGTGTTAAACAAACCTATGCAGAAATATTTAATCCTTGGTTCTGGGTAGGAGCTGCATCATATTTCCATTTGACAAGAACTAAAGGCACAATTCTTTTAGAGCTATTGGCATCCACAAACCACACAGAGCCTGAGAATGAAGCCAATACAGAGAAAAACCAACTCAAAAAAATGAAGATATTACATTCCATGAGCCCTGTGACCATCCCTATTTAAACTTCTTTTTACCTCTAGACTGTTTAGCCTATGTAAGCAAATGCTCTTCAAGATTCAATTGATGCTGAGTATTACAAGGAAGTACATAAGTGTGAAATAAATTCATTTTTGGTGATTTTTTTATAGATGATGATTCTAAAATACAATAGACTACTACTATAGTTTTACCTTTTGAGCACTTATTCCAAATAGGCAGTATTTTCCACATTTCTTCATGGGCTACATAAAGTATTTTCAGCAATGACACTTCGAGTCCATCTTATATAAACTTGAAATGTTGAAATCATATTTTTGATGATGTGGTAAATTGAAAGGATCTTCCATTTTTTTCCTCATATCTGTGACAATTCTATACTATTGTGCCATATCACACAATTCTTCTAAGACATTGCTCAAGCAGAAAGCAAAATTCCTGAGAAGCTCTCTGGCTTTTCTCTTGCTTACTCATCTTCCCTTTTCTATGTTCTATGCATACCAAGTAATTACATTGAAATTGCCTGTTTAATTATCTATTTTTATCATGACCATGTGCTTCATACATCTTATACTCTCAAGGCTAATAACAATGTCGGGAACATAACAGATGTTAAATTTTTTTATCAAATAGATTTTATGTTTTAAAAAAGTTTTAGGTTCACAACAAAATTGAGAGGAAAGTACAGAGAGCCCCCATATACTTGCTGCTCCCACACTCACACGGCCTCCTCTGTTATCAGCTACTTGGCCAGAGTGGTGCATCTGTGCAATCAGCGAACCTGCGTTGACCTGTCATTATCCCCTGAAGCCCATAGTTTACATTAGATTGAGTTCACTCTCAGGGTCATACATTTCATGGGTTTTGACAGATGGATAATGACATGCATCTATTATTATAGTATCATACAAAATAGTTTTACTACCTTAAAAATCTTCTGTGTTCTGCCTATTCATTCCTACCCTCAACCTATGTTAAACACTGATCTTTTTATTATCACCATAGGTTTTCTTTTTTCAGAATATCATGTAGTTAGAATCATATAGTTTGTAGGCTTTACAGATTGGCTTCTTTCACTTATTAATATACAGGGTGGGGCGAAAGTAGTCTCACAGGTGTGAGCAGGCAAACCATAGAGTTTCTTTTTGTATTTTTTTTTTTATTTTGCTATTATTTTCCATACGGACAACTGTAAACCTACATTTGCCTAACCCTGTGTATTTAAGTTTCCATTCTGTATTTTCATGGTTTAATATATCATTTCTTTTGAGTGCAAAATAATATTCCATTGTCTGGATGCATTCCCAGTATATTAATTTACCTGCTGAAGGTCATCTGGTTTACTTCTACTTTAGGGTAATTGCTAATAAAGCTGCTACAATCACATGCAAGTTATTGCGGGAACAAAACCTTTCCGTTCATTTGGGGTAAATACTGAAGAACATGTCACTGGGTTGAATGGTAAGAGCATGTTTAGTTTTGTCAGAAGTGGCCAAACTATCTTCCAAAGTGGAGGTAGCATTTTGAATCTGCACCAGCAGAAAATAAGAATTCTTGTTGTTTTAAACCCTGGCCAGCATTTGGTTTTGTCAGTATGTAGGATTTTGGCCATTGTCATAGTATGTAGTGGTATCTTAATTTACATTTTCCTAATGACATATAGTGTGAAGTATCTTTTCATATGCTTACATATGCTATATTTTCTTTAGTGAGGTGTCTGTTAAAGTCTTTGGCCCATTTTTTAATTTGGTTGCTTGTTTTTTTTATTGTCGAATTTTAAGAGTTCTTTGCATATTTTGAATAACAGTGCTTTATCACATATGTCTTTTGCAAAGATTTTCTCCCAATCTGTGGCTTATCTTTTCATTCTCTTATAATATCTCACAGAACACAAGTTCTCCATTTTAGTAATGGCCAGGTTATCAGTTATATCCTTCATGTATTACATCTTGAGTGTTGTATATAAAGTCATTGTCACACCCAAGGTCCTCTGGAATTTCTCTTGTGTTATCTCCTAAAAGTTTTAATTCTTACACTTTATGTTTATGTCTATGATCCATGTTGAGTTAATTTTTGTGAAGGATATAAAGTATGTGTTTATCTTTTCTGTGTGTGTCTGTGTGAGTGTCCAGCTTTTCCAGCACTGTTTCTTGAAAACAATATCTTTTCTCCATTGTATTGCTTTTGCTTCTTTGTCAAACATCAGTTGACTATATTTATGCGGGTCTGTTTCTGGGCTTTCTATTCTGTTCCATTGATCCATTTGTCTATTCTTTTACCAAAACATTGTGATGATTACTGTAGCTTTATAGCAAATCTTGAAATTGGGTAGGGTCTTTATCTTTGCCTTCAATATTGTATTGCCTATTCTGGATCTTTGCCTATCCATATAAAGTAAGTCAAATACAGTTTGTTTAAGTAGGAAAAAATTTTTCTAATAGATATCTCACCCATTCTAAATAGTCTTTGTGGAAGGAGACTAGACTTTGGGTGGTGAGCACACAATGCAATGAAACTTAGATAATGTTGTTAACCAATGTTACCCCAAAAATTTTTATTAATAAATAGTCTTTGCAATAGCAATGGGCCTTTCTTCACAGGAAAAAAAACAACAACAATACTCCAGACTCATCAATGGAGCAATATAGTTAAAACTTTTGTGACCAATTTCTTAATAATATTAAAATAGATGTCATATAACATTTTTGTCAGTTAATAATCTTCATTGTTTTTGAGGTAGTTAGCTAGGCTATGGACTAATCAGTACAGAGGCAAAGTAAAGAAATTGACAGGCATATGGATGGTAGTCTTCTGTGCTCATAGAAGTGATTACAATTACTCTTTAATTCTGTTTGCTTGAAGATACCTATGGTAAATAAACTGGAGTGAAGAGAGTTCTGCACCTTCCTTGAGAAGACTTAGGTTCAGGACTGCCATCTCCTGTGTATTCACCTGTCTGATCTTAGACAAGCCACTTACCTACTCATTCAGCTCACCCCAAAGCAAAGTTTCTCTAGATATTCATGTGCCCTGGAGCAACGCTTTTTCCCATAGAACAGGCCATTTCTCCCCAAGCACTGAAGTAGATAATGTGTGTGAAATTGCTTCTCCTGGGTACCAGGAATGTATACATAGTAATAATTTTATTTGATTTTTAGTAGTGATCCTGAATCCTCTGTTCTCTGATGAGATAATCTAGATTCTTTTAAATTATATTTTATTGATTATGCTATTACAATTGTCCCATTTCTCCCCCATCATTCCCCTCCACCCTGCAAAAGCCCTGCCACCCACATTCCCCCCCTTTAATTCATGTCCATGTGCCATAAGTTCTTTAGCTTCAACTTTTCCCACACTATTCTTGCCCTCCCCCTGTCTATTTTCTACCCACCGTCTATGCTACTTATTCTCTGTACCTTTTCCCCCTCTCTCCTCCTCCCACTCCCCTATTGCTAACCCTCTATGTGATCTCCATTTCTGGGTTCCTGCTCCTGGTCTAGTGTTTGCTTAGTTTGCTTTTCTTTTAGGTGTGGTTGTTAATATCTGTGAGTTTGCTTTCTTTTTACTGTCCTATTTTTTATCTTCTTTTTCTTAGATAAGTCCCTTTAATATTTCATATAATAAGGGCTTGGTGATGATGAACTCCTTTAACTTGACCTTATCTGAGAAGTGCTTTATCTTCCCTTCCATTCTAAATGACAGCTTTGCTGGATAGAGCAATTTTGGATGTAGGTCCTTGCCTTTCATGACTTGGAATACTTCTTTCCAGCCCCTTCTTGCCTGGAAGGTCTCTTTTGAGAAATCAGCTGACAGTCTGATGGGAACTCCTTTGTAGGTGACTGTCCCCTTATCCCTTGCTGCTTCTAGAATTCTCTCCTTCATTTTAATCTTGGCTAATGTAATGATGATGTGCCTTGGTGTGTTTCTCCTCGGGTCCGACTTCTTTGGGACTCTCTGAGCTTCCTGGACTTCCTGGAAGTCTATTTCCTTTGCCAGATTGGGGAAGTTCTCCTTTATTATTTGTTCAAATAAGTTTTCCACTTGTTACTCTTCCTCTTCCCCTTCTGATACCCTTATACTTTGGGTGTTGGGATGTTTAAAGATGTCCTGGAGGTTCCTAAGCCTCTCCTCATTTTTTTTGAATTCTTGTTTCTTTCTTCTTTTCTGTTTGGTTGTTTCTTTCTTCCTTCTGGTCCACTCCATTGATTTGAGTCCCGGTTTTTCTCTCATCACTATTGGTTCCCTGTACATTTTTCTTCATTTCACTTATTGTAGCCTTCATTTGTACATCTAATTTGCAACCAAAATCAGCCAATTCTGTGAGCTTCCTAATCACCACAGCTTTGACCTGTGCTTCTGATAGGTTAGCTACAAGTGCTATGAGCTCTGCATCTGATAGGTTGACCACCTCCTGGTCGCTCAGATGAATTATCTCTGGGGCCCCAGTCTGTACTCCCTTTTGAGCCATCCTTGGTTTTGTTTTTTTTTTTGTTTGTTTTATTTTTTTGTTGTTGTTTTTGTCTGGTTGCAGCTGTTACATAGTGAGGGGCAGAGCCTTAGGCATTCACCAGGGCGGGGCAGTCCAGTTGCTGGGTTGTGATGCTGAATGTAGGGTCGGGGTCCGAGAGGGAACAATGGCACTTGCTCCACTCTTTGCCAGATTTCAGTCACTTCTGCCACTTCCCCCAAGCAAACTGGACCCCTCTGGTGCTGATTCCTAGGTGGGTGGGCCTGCACACGCTTCAGGACCTGGTGGGTCTCCCCAGCAAACTCTCCTGTGAGGCTGGGACTCCCTCCCGGCACCTCAGCCCCTACAAATATTTTCAATGGGTGCTTTTAGGCTTTGCTTCCTGGTGCTGGGGCCCTGCATCACACAGTCTGTCTTGCTGCCCATTTTTGCCTGGATTATCTGTGCACAAATGTGTGTCCGTGGTCAGCCGCCTTGTGTGCCTGGCTTGGCCTCCTCACATTCGGCAACAGCGCCGCCACCTGTGCACCTGGAGTGACTGCAGGCCCAGGGTGACTGCACACCCCGGACCGCCACCGGCTTATCCCACCGTGATCCACTGGCCACTGACTCTGCCCCTCTTACTGGTCTGGGTGAATCATTGTTTGTCAGACTCCCACACAATTCAATTTTCTCTCTGTTCTGGTTGGGTTTTCTTTTTTTGGGGTTCTATACTTTTGTTGTCCTTAATCTTGGTTGTGAGAGGAGGTACAGTGTGTCCAGCTACACCTCCATCTTGGCCAGAAGTCCCTAGATTCTTAAGACTAACTCTGTTTCAATATATCCCAAACTCTACCAAGTATTTAAGAGACGGCAAGAACTGGCACCTTAAAACAGAAAGGTGGCTTGCTGCTTCTACTATCATTTCGAACATTAGTTTCTGGAGAAAGCAAAATGTATAAAATAGGTTTTAGTAACATTTTGAAATAGGCCACTCTACTCTGGAAAATTTAACTCTGAAACTATTATTTGTATTGAAAAGATGTGTTATTCTAAAAAGCAGCATTTGCTAATCTTTCTCTGGGCTTTTGTACAATTTTTTTTTAGCTATATGACTTAATAAAAAGTGTACACATAAAAATAATGGCTTTGAAATCCTTTCTTTTATTTTCTATTTATACCTTTGATGATTTTTAAGCCGTGGTTTGTTTACACTAGGTATCTATTTTGTTTAGTGACTTGAACATTATGAGAAAGAGATTTTAAAAAATTAAGTTATACATTAGAAATTTGGCAATGCAAGACTTTTCATCATTTCATAAAATGATGTATTTTATAATTTGCTACTCAAGGAAAAACAAGTAATATATTTAAAACTGTTTATTCAAACTATCAGATATAAGTCATTTCACTATCTTACTTTTGTATGGTCAATGCATTTCTTTTTTTTTTTTAATTCAGAAAATCACTGTCATTCCTCTTAATCAAAAGGAAAAGGTAGAATAGATTTAAATATGGCTGGTGAGAAGTGATGCTTTAGAAATAGCCTTCCAGTATTCAAATAAGCACTCATTAAAAATAAAACAACATATGGCAACTATCATCAGGCATTGAACTAAATATTTTACAGGTAAAAATTGTTTCTAAAAACCAGACATGGAAATGTACAAGAATATTTGTACCTAGGGAAATATTTTATAAATTGTTTAAGGAGAGGTTTTGTGTGCAGGGGACAAAATGTAGCAAATATGAGCGGCACCAGTAAAAGCTATAAATGGGCATGAGGCTGAAAAAAGAAAACTAAGAAAACACAGGAGTCACAAAGTTCAATCTGAGCTTAAGTGAAACATAAAGACTCTGCAAGTTTTGGCAGATGCACGTATATGCATACATTCAAATTTGTATTTGGAGATAAAAATTGGTTTCATTGCAAAAGAGCAATAAAAGCCTGAACTAATTCATAGTGATAAGAATTGAAAGGAAAAGATACAAATATATATCAAAGTAGAAGTGAAAATATTAGGTGCTAGAATACATATGGATATCAATTTTGGGGGGAGGGGGAAGATGGCTTTGGAGATTCTTATTTGCCCAACTGTCATTTGTTGTTACTTAAAAAAAGTAAAATCAAGTATATTAATGACACACCATGTTTCTTTCAAAAAGTGTGAAACTTCTCAAATGTTAGGTTTTAAGACGGGCTAGATCCAAGCCAATAGTAATGAGCAATGTCATAAGAAACTTGTATCTAACTGTCTGACTGGATTATCAGAATTGACTCACCAAACAGACATCAGGTACCTCCAAATATGATTCTCTCAAAAAGACACAAAAAAGCTTTTGTAGTATTTCTATTGGAGAAATGTAACTTGAATCCAAGCATAGAAAGACATTAAACCATTTGTTTAAAGAAATTTGTAGCAATGTCAATTCAACTCATCCCATTTTCTAGTCTTATCATCAGAGACACTTTCTGAGGGGAGTCTGGCTTTTCTCTTTCCTCTGAGAAGCAAGCATTTAGCATCACGCTGAATGCAGATATGACGAGGTTCTGAAAGTATTAATCAAGAATGCAGGGTAGCCATTGCCTACGATGTTTGAGGTATGTGACTTATTATTTATCTTTTTCCCTGCTGGGAAAACCCAAACAAGAAAATAGAAATATAGCTGTCCCTAAAACATAACATATATTCACAAACATTAACAATTGTTTCAGTGACAAAATTCATGTCAACATTTGTTTGAGTAATCAGTGGATATATTTAAAAAACATGTCTGTCCAGAAAGTATCCAGCTATGTGCTGTGAAAAATAGACATTTATTGAAGAAACATTGTACATAGGACAATGACACCTCAGTCCACTTCAAAGTAGGCACATTGGTACCTCACACAGTTCTCCCAATCTCCATCAACTTCCCTTGTTGTATTTTCCTGAATCTCATCACCTGTCTGAAATCTCTTTCTTTTCAAAGGCGATTTTAGTTTTAGGAAAAGCCACAGATCACAGGGCACCAGATCTGGGATGTAGAGTGGTTTAGTCACCTGGGTGATTTGATGTTTCACCAAAAAACTCGGCACAAGTTGTGATGCCTGAGCAGGCACATCATCATGGTGAAGGTGCCAATCTCCAGTTGCCCATAGCTGCAGCCTTCCAAATCAACCAAACAGTTTCTGTGGAGGAATGTTCAAGCTTAACACAAAATTTGATGGAGGTAAGTTACTCTACTTGCTCAGTCATTTTGAATGCAATGGCCACACAGTACAGATGCTCACTCAACCAGGACTACTGCCCCCACTGACTAGTACAGCGAGGTCATCATTGTTCACATATGTACATCCCAGTCCACTCTCCTTGACTGCCAGCTTACACTGATGTTATGCAAACCATTCTCATTCTATTAACATGGCCTGAGTTTTTCAGGACAGACTTCATATATGATTCAATCTGCCTGTCAAAATTATTAGTAAAATAATTATCCATCCTGTGAATTAAAAAACAAAATAAATACCCATAAGAAGTGGACAACTATATCTTCCCTTCAGAAATGTTATGGTCTTATCCACTGGAAAGGAGAATATTACTGAAATAATTTCAAAAATATAACTAAATCTTTCTAAATCAATACTCTTGGGTACTTATTGGAAAACTGCCTACTCATTAGAGGATTATAAACTGTATTCACTGACATTGACATTTCACCAATCACAGGAATTGTGAGCAGAGAGTCAGTTCCTAGCAAAATGCTCTGGGATAATATTCAAGCCACCTCATATTTTTCTGATATTGCCAGGTCAGCATCTGCCTACATACAGCTATTCTCATCTCCAAGCAAGAACAATGCTAGCCTTGGGTCTCCCTACATCTCTGTACCTATGTGCCACTCATCTCTTAGTAGAAACACAATTAGGTCTTGGGTGCTTGTTTCTTTCGTGACTCTCACACTTGCTGTCATCGTCTCCTATTGCTTGAGAGTACAATTAGTAGAGCTGAAGCGTCGAGCTAGCCTCTGACTAACACTTAAAACAGTAATGACATTATGGTTCTGGTAAGTTGCATGACATGTCCTATTTAGGATCTAAATGCTAACATCAGTCTGCTTAACAGGATTTTAGGTCCCATAATATATATTTTTTCTTTTGCTTTGGCTTCCTTAGAGCTTATGATAACATTATGTACTTGTTCTTTGTGTCTCTTCTTCCTATCATCTTAATACTGAAAGGGCAATGCTTATGCTAAACTGATTACATGAATTGGTGCACATTTTCTGAAGCTTACATATAGATCTTGTGCTGTAATATCACTTCTGATATAAATTATCCATCTGTCCTAACTAAAAGTGAACTTTTAATATAGGCCACACCCCCTTTCCTCACAGCAGTCACTTGTCTGTACGACTAAAACAAGAGCATCTTTGTAAAACAAAAATGACTATTTATACATATCAGATGTGGAACTTCATTGCTTGCAGGTTGGTAACCATGGGAAGACTGTATCTTTATCTGTTTAATTAATGATGTAGGCTTTTATATTTGGTTTTCATGAGAAATCAGTTGTTGCTTGGTAACCGAGGTGCCTGTGGGCTCCCAGAAGAAGCTGAGCTTTCTAAGCAAAGCACCCTGTTGTCTTATAAATAGGGCAGTAAATCTTGCTCAGACATGCCTGAGGCATTCAGCAATTCTTTACTGTACAAGTATCTGATTCTGACTGGGAAGTTCTCTTTGCCAGAGACACATTCAAGTGGTCAAAGGGAAAGTAAAAGTAAGACCCCTGATTTCCACTTTAGCCTACCAGTAGGAAGAAAGAAGCAACCAGAGAGATATTTGCTCTCATTTCCCAAACTGAGAAAATAAACTACATTAGAGGAGAATTAATTAGCTGAAAATAAAAATCTATTATGATTCTTGGACTATTTAGCTTCAGGACAATCCAAAGCACAGCAGCACAATGACAAAGAGAGGCTCCAAAATGGAGACAATGAAAAAGTCTAACCTATAAAAAGGATTCTACAAGTTATGTATCTCTGATCATAAGGAAAGACTTTGTTCAATTGAGATAACTGTGTTGTCTATGCTACCTTTCATATACCATATTATTCCTTGTATAAAATTATCTTCTATTTATTACATATAACTCTTTTTTTTCTTATGACAATACAAGCTCCAAGAGGACAGATATTTTTTTCTTCCTCACCTACATTCACAACACCTAGAGCAAAATGTAACACAAGATTTGACCTCATTAACATTTCCTGAATAAAAGTCAAAAGTACTGTAAGTAATTTATGAGCTCTTTAAGGGTAGGAACAATGTTAACATTTTTTTATTGTGCATCATTGTTTTTCAATAAAATTGTATTAAGTGAAGGTAGCATGAGTGAATGGATAAATAGATGAGATTGAATGAATGACAATAAATGAATGAGTGAATTAAATAAAAAGAGGACAGGAAAAATAAATTCCCTTAAAAGCTACTGTCATGTAGTTGTGACTGAATACTGGTAGAGGAAATAGCTCAAAGTAGAGAGTGCTGAGGGTATACTTGGAAAAGCAATTCTGACGAAATAACTAAATGATTGCGGTTATACAGAATAAAAATGTCACATGCATTCTAAGAATTAATTAACACATATTTAATCATTCACAAAAATCTGTCTCACAGAATTTTTAACATTTAACACTTGGCTACCATTTATCGATTGCCTACTCTATTCTAGGCACTTTCCTCCTACTATTTCTAATGATTAATGCATACAGACTTAGGCATTACCTGCCCCTTTCAACACAGGAAAAAAGAAGCTAAGAGACCCTTAAAAGCTTCATATAAATTAAATGACATATACTTATAAATTGAAGAAAAGCATTCTATATTGATTTACACAAGCATAAAAACAAATGTTTAAGGTCTGGGGTCAATTTAATATTTAGAGTTTATCTACTTAGAAAAATAAAGCATTAACTGTGAAATGGCAAATCTTCCTTTACCCAGTACCCTGGAATATTTCATCATAAAGGGAGAAAAAAATCTTAAAAGAATTATACACTAGATGAGCAAGTTTGTGTTTTGTTGTCTGTATTCTTATTTTTAATGAAGTTAGCAATGATACCAGAAAAAAATCATTACATTGATATTCCATTTGATAGAAACAAAAAAGTGTGGTAATATCTATGACAAAAGTAGGGTATATAATAGGAATGGTTAATGTATCAATTTTAAAATAGAGAAAAAATTTTATATATCTAGCAATATATAAATGTTACCTTTGATTCTACTGATTATGCCTTAGACTTCTGCAAGTAGTTACTAAAAACAAAAAAGGAAGGGAGAGAGAGCCTTAAGAAAATAAATGTAAATAAGATATTATTGTTTCCATTCTGGCAATAGAATAATGATTTATATTGTTTTTACTTGAGTCTCCTTAAAGCAAGAATTGTTTCTTGAAGTGTATTTGTTTTCTTAGGTTTACAATCAGTTCTTTGTTAAAACAGTGAAATTGAAAACAGTAAAAACCAAAACTCATTAAATAGAGAATATTTTCTCTATACTTGAAAATAAATAATTGTGTCATATACACTAGTGTTATAACCTGCATGAAGTAGCGAATAAAGTATAAAATGAATTGCTCATCTTTCTACATACTTAGATTAGTTCTCCTCTAAAATAGTTAGCCATTTTGTTGTATCTTTCATTATAGAAACATGTAAATGTACTAGGAACGTTGGAGGGAAGAGTAAAAAACTGATGGCAAAGCAATTGTTTTGAAAATATAATGTCACAATTGGAACCAAGTGTTACAGAATAACCCAAAATATATAATGTGGTAAAACTAAAACTACTTTATATGTTTATCTCTTGAAATTCATACTCTTAACTTTTAGGCAAAACTATTGATTAAAACTCATACCCTATAAACATTCACCGTCTTCTTGTATGGGACTCTCTGTATGTGTGCTGGACTTGTATGTCTATTTCCTTCACCAAGTTAGGGAAGTTTTCTATCATTATTTTTTCAAATAGGTTTCCATTTCTTGCTCTTTCTCTTCTCCTTTCAGCACCCTCATGATAAAAATATTGGTATATCTGAAGCTGACCCAGAACATCTTTACACTATCCTCACTTTTGGATTCTTCTATCTTCTTACTGTTCTGATTGGTTGTTTCCTGCCTTTTTATGTTCCAATTCATTGATTTGACTCTTGGCTTCCTCTACTCTACTATCAATTCCCTGTAACTTGTTCCTTATTTCAATTAGTGTATCTTTTCATTCTAACTGGATTTTTTTAATGCTGTGGAAGTCTTCACTAAATTCCTTGAGCATATTTATAACAAGTGTTTTGAACTCTGCATGTGATAGATTACTTTTGTCCATTTTTTAGTTCTTTTTTTAAAATATTTTTGAAATGATACTTCTATTTGTGAAGTAATTCTCACTTCAACTATTTGCAAATGTATTACATACAATGGATTACATAAATAGCATCAGGAAGAAAAGAATTTAGAAACAGAGGGTTTAATATTTCTGCTGTTTCACTTTTGTAATGTTGATGCCTTAGCACATAAACTATCCCAGGCATTGTTCTCCAAGGACTGCATTACATCATCTTAGGGTTTCAGTTAAAATGCAGATCTCCAGGCTTCATACTGGAGATTTTAAGTCAAAATCCTTAGACTGAGTTTAAAGAGTTTGGTTCATTAACAATCCCTTTATTCTTTTCTTAGAGTATTTTAATTGTATTTTTTCCATTACCATTTATGCCCCTTATACTTCTTCCCCCTGCAATCACCACACTGTAGCCCATGTCCATAAGTCTTTTTTCCTCAATCCCTCCACCCTGCTAACCCCCACCCAGAGCTGTCAGACTGCTCTCTCTCTCTCTCTCTCTCTCTCTCTCTCTCTCTCTCTGAGTTGTCTCTATTTTACTTGTTAGGTCAGATTCATGCAGAAAAAGGAAAGTAGGCCACCTTCTTACACTATACTCAAGCATAAATTCAAAATGGATTAAAGTTTTAAATGTTAGACCCAAAACTATAAAAATCCTAGGAGACAATATAGGCAGTAAAATCTCAGACATTGATGGTAGCAATATTTTTCCTGATATAGATCCTCAGGCAAGGGAAACAAAAGAAAAAATAAATAAATGGGACTATATCAAGCTAAAAAGTTTTGGCACAGCAAAGGAAACCATCAACTAAAATAAAAAGACAACCCACTAAATGAGAGAACATATTTGCTGGTGCATCTGATAAGGGGCTAATATCCAAAATTTATAAAGAACTTATAAAGCTCAACACCAAAAATATAAATAATCCAATTAAAAATGGGCAAAAGACATCATTACACATTTCCCCAAAGAGGACATACCTATGGCCAATAGACAAATGAAAAGATGTTCAATGTCACTAATCATCAGGGGAATGCGAATTAAAATCACAATGAGATATCATATCACACTTCTCAGAATGGCTATCATCAATAAATCAACAAACAACGAGTGCTGAGGAGGATGTGGAGAAAGAGGAACTCTTTTGCACTGTTGGGGTGAATGCAGATTGATGCAGCCACTGTGGAAAGCAATATGGAGATACTTCAAAAAATTTAAAATGGAACTGCCTTATCTCCCAATGATTCCACTTCTGAGACTTTATTCTGAAGAACTTAAAGAGACCTAAAACACTAACAAGCATAAGCATCTCTATGTTCATTGCAGTGTTATTTACAGTAGATGAATAGATAAAACAACTATGGAACATTTACATAAGGGAATACCGCTCAGCCGTAAAAAAAGAAGAAAAATTTTCCCTTTGCAACAGTATGGACGGACCTGGAGAACATTATGCTAAGTGAAATAAGCCAGTCAAAGAAAGACAAATACCATATGATTTAATTCATATGTGGAATCTAGTGTTTTGTTCTTTTTAAAGTGGTCCACACTAGGACACATCATAATTAAAATGGCAAAGGTTAAAGACAAAGAACCGTAAAAAGCAGTAAGAGAAAAGCAGTTACCACAGGGGAGCTCCCACAAGTCTGTGAGCTGATTTCTCAAAAGAAGCTTTTCAGCTAGAAGAGATTGACAAGACACATTCAAGGTAATGAAAAGCAAGGACTTAAAACCAAGGTACTCTGTTTAGCAAAGCTATCAATGAGAATCAAATGACAAATAAAGAGCTTCCCAGATAAGGAAAGCCTAAAAGAGTTCATCACCTCCAAGCCAGTATCATATGACATGTTAAAGGGTCTTCTTTAAGAAGAAGAAGATCAAAAATACAAACAATAAAATGGCAATAAATACAATTCATATCTATCAATGATTGATTCTAAAGAACAAAACAAGCAAGCAGAACAGAAATAGAATCATAGATATAGAGAATGATTTGATGGTCACCTGATGAGAGGGGGTTCAGAAGGATGTGCGAAAAGGTGAAGGGATTAAGAAGTACAAATCTGTAGTTAAGGAATAGTCATGAGGATATAAAGTACAGCATAGGAAATAGAGTAGCCGAATAATATATATGTATGACCCATGGACAATGGCTTGGGGATTATCTGAGGGAGTGGGGGACAAGGCTGGGTAGAGAGGGGCAAAGGAGAAAAACTGGGGTAACAGTAATGTCATAAACAATAAAATATGATTGTTAAAAATGTGCTGTCTTATTTATATTCAATGGATCTTTAGAAATAAGAATCATTCTTATTACTTGAATTAAAACATCTGATCACTCAAATGCATAACACCATCAGTAAATAATTAATATGCATCCATCAAAGAAGACAAAAGTTTTCAGGCTGCTTTCATTAAGCCCTTAGTGACACATCTTTGAACTGATAAAAGCCACTACAGTGGTAACAGGGCATCACGGTGGTTAAACACACAGACTCTAGAATCATACTGAGTCCTTCCAGCACTTGGTAACCCTGTGACCCTGATATCAGCTCTCTGCACTTCAGTAGATTCATACAACTGAGATAATAATAGTGCCTATCTCATAGAATATCTGTAAAAATTAAGTAATACCAAATAGCTATCACTATTAGTTAATTTTGGTAGAATCATTTTAAGTTCTCCAAAGGTAAGGCATAGAAACTTACGGTGTTTGCTTACTACTGACTCCTAATGCTTAGTGAAATGTCCAAAAAAACATTTAGATAGTGGATGAATGTATGAATAAAAAGGATGAAAGATTGGACAGATAGATGAGAGAGAAAATGTGACCATCAGTTCACTAGCTAATATATTTTCTAAATGCAAAACTGGATATTTGATCAAAATTTTTCCTCCCAGTAAGCTGTTCTGTTGTCGGACAAAGCAGACAAGAATATTCTCTGTGGTCTCTGGGCATAATTGATGTACTGTTGCCAAGTGGAGGCAATTTCCCTCAGAAGTAACTTTCAATGTTCCTTTATATTGTGAAACATTAGGAATAGTATATGAGTGATGAAAATGGTTTTGGTAGCTTACAAAAGGCCCTTCCTCATAGTCAGTGTTGTGAAGCTTCAAAGGTACACGTTCAAATCTTCCAGGTGACGCTCTTCTTACCAGGTAAACACAATTATCTTTTGTAGTGTTTTGGGAGGTAGAGAGGTTGTCCGTAATTGAGTGACTCGCACTAAGACCTAGAGTCTTTAAAGCTCACTTATTTTGATTTTAAAAGGGCAAAGCTGAAGTAAAAGTAGTTAAATTAACAGTTTATTGAGGTACTTTGCATTCTGCACAGTTATTTCCTATATATTCTCTAACTTAATCATGAAAATTATTTTATGATTGAGGAATGAGAGGTTCCGAGTGATTAGGAAATTCACTTTAAATTAGATAAAGCACCGCAAAAGGAAGAACACAAAGTCAGTTCTGTCAGATTCTGAAAGAGATTTTTATCCTACTGTCTCACTTTCCCTTTAATTGTGTCTATTGCATTAGATGTAAAGATAATATTTTCTAAAGTGTGTTATGAGTAATACTAGTGTTCTTCAGAGTGCTGGCAAGTTAAAAAATTTTTTAAAAAAGAATCCGTGTAAATTAATTTTAGGAAATACTGTAGAGTTTTACAAAAAGTTTTATTAATCTTTGTACTTACCCAGTACTAAAATTAGCAAATGAAATAAATGTACACTAAACATTTGTCAAGGGAAAAGATAAAATGTTTACTCTCTATTCAAGTGGCAGTAGTAGGCAGCAGTATTGGTAGTAAGAAAAATCAATATTTGTATATAAAAAGTTTTTGGGCATATCCCACAGGAATATAATTTAATTTCTTATAAATTATATAAGAAATTATCTTATATAATTTCACCCAACCCAGATTTTTCAAAGGTCTAGGGCCTTGTAATTTCTTGGCATGTAGACATCGATCAATAACAATCTGGCAAGACAATGACATGAGCTAGTTCTCCTGTACTCTAGACCCTGTGTAAGCACGTGTCTGGGTTCAACAACAAAACATTAAACTTGTATTTTATTGCAGCTGAGCCAGAAATGTGAGCCCATTGTCGCAGAAGAACAGAGTTCATATGTGAGGACCAACTACTGTGCAGTCACTGTTCCAGAGACCTAGATCACTCAGACCCAAGGAAAAACAAAATGCCAATACTTCGTACAATCTATGAAAGTGAAATAAAACTTACATTTTTATAATCAACCACGAAAACAAAACCTATTTCTGCCAAAGCAACAATAAAACGCAGGGAAGCAGACGTACTTCTGCATTTTCTACATCTGCTAAATTGTAACTTTAAAGGCTTATCCAAATTAAAGAGAACATTTTGAGAAGAAATATTTTATTCAATCCATAGTTAATTAAGCTTCTTCTCTAGCCACCTACGGATGCATTTTGGTGAATTTAAATTCCTTTTAATGATCAAATCCTAGCTTTGAGATAATAACTGTTATACACTGTTATTTAAACCAGTTCATTTGTGTGACACAGAGAACCAGTGGGCCACCAGTATGCACGGTCTCTCTAGTGTAAAGTCATACCTGGGAATATCTCCCCACCCCCCATATCTAGATAGTTCCTAGTGACTAATTCTAGCCAATGAAATATGAACAGATATGAAATATGATATACGATATGTGTCAATTCCTGGCTGAGAGATTAAATATACAAGCTCATTTTCTACAAATTTAGAAATCTTTTTTTTTTTTTTTATAAATGGCAAATTCACAAGCTGGATGGAGCCCAAATTTGTGAGAGACACCCCATGGAGTTGGACCATGGAAGTATTATTTTATAGGAACATTGGCATTAGAATTTATTTATATGAAAAAAATAAAATTTATTGTGTTAAGCTGCTCTTGTCTGAGACTTGCTCCTGAAAGCAATTAGCCTACTAGACTAATAAAGATGTCTAGACAATTCAGAGACCTTAGAAATAATTTTCATTACACTTAAAAATTAATGAATTATTAACAGGAAATTACACCTGAGGAACATCATAAGAATAAGAGACCTTTTCTTTGAAGTGAATTTTCTATAGCATCTTCCCCCTTTTCTGTGCCTATCTTTAGTCATATATCTTTTACCTGTTATTATGTGCCAGGTAGTAAACATATATATACACAGTCTTTACCTTCTAGGAGTCCAGAGGCATGTTGAAGAGATGGCACTTTAAGTTATCAAAAAATGTAACTTTATCAAAAAATGTAATGACAGATACTGGAAGTACACACAAAGGGCATGGAAGAACAGAAGATTTGTTATTTCAGTGTCTTCATAGTATCAGGGAAGTTTCCATCAGTACTTAATTTAGAAGCTAAAATCATGAACAGGAGTTTGACAGATGGCCAGCAAGGGTGGTAGATATTTCTGACAGATGGAACTGTATGAAAACAGCACAGAATTACAAAAGGCATGCCATGTTTAAAGCACAGAAGGAAGTTCCGTAAGTCCGTAGTCCTTGTAGGTGGTAATGGGAAATCGAGAGATGGAGAATGAAGATACAGATACCAGATCAACAAACTAGATTGGAGTCCAGGTTGTGAAATGGCATCGGTCTTACTAAAGTTTTCCTCTTTGTAGTCCTTTAAATCAATTCCTTTCACATTTCATGAAAGCTTGTACTGTAACCATTTATTTAGTTCACGTGTCTGTCTCACAATATGACTTCCTTCATGCTGGAGGCTCTGAAATAATGAACTCTGTGTTCCTAATGATATACACGATACTCAGTACATACTGGTTTTTAAAATTGGATTTGATGTGTCTTACAAATGAATTTTAAGATGGTCCAAGATGATTACAGGAATTGGAGTAGAGAGCTTTTGAAATATGTGCCAAAATTCTCATCAAAGGAAAGTGAATACCTTAGACAGCTGAGGACATAAGTTAAGGCGATGAAAGTGTGAGGGGGCATAGTCTTATTGAATGCATTTACAGTGGGCTAGTTATTTTAGAAAACATTAAGTACTGACTTCGAAGTATCAATAGCATGCCAAAACACAACTGAATTTTTTGTTGGGCTTGGAAATAATTTGGGAAGAAGAGTGTAAAGTAAAAGGAAGAGAAGGATCATCAATTTTAGCTTGAGAAAGTTACAAGTAAAAAGGGGTCATGTGGATTTGCTTAAAGTCACAGATTAGATGAGATCCTCTAGGGAAAAAATATATGTGTATATGCACCTTCATATACATATTGTGTGTGTGTGTGTGTGTGTGTGTATGAAACTTATGTAAGCAGAACAGAAATTTCAGGAGACAGAGTGAAAAGATAAAATTTGATTTCCCTGCAATGAGTCTATTCCAGCAACATTCCTTGACTTTTAAGGAATCTATCATTTTGCAACCAGCTGCGTAGTGTGCTACATCAAATGCCGCCCTTGATCAGTGTGAGAACTTCACCAGAGACTGATTGGTCCAAGGCCCTATATTATGTGTTTTGTTTTGTTTGATTATGGGAAATCAGTGTTTCATGTCAGTGCTGTGGTTTGCTTGCACTATGGGATTGTGCCAAAATAACTTCACCTCTATGGTTAGACTGGGAGTTTTATTGAAGGCAAGACATATGCTTTGCTAAGTGTTATCTACTTTTCAGATGAATTATGAAAGTGCTTTAGAGTTGCTGATTTTAATAAAAGTTTAATATAAAAATTTTAAATAAAATTTTATAACATGGAAACCATTTACACTTCTTTCAAATGACCATTTCACTGTATAATGGAAAAGAAATATTTTGATCAATTCTATTGAAGCATAGACATCTTGTTCATCCATTTATAAATGTACTGTTGTCATTTTCTTCACAGTGAGTGAAAATTTAGCCACATCCATAAGATAATTGCCATGCAATGGAACACCTGCTGCATCTTTCTAAAGTACAGGGGCATGATAAGCTAACAGATAATTCAATTTACCAATGTTTTTAACACCATCAATAATGAATTCATTTTTTCCAGATGTTAGAAAATGCTGAGGAAGTATATTTCTTAAAAAAAATAAAACATGGAATTTGTCTTATTAACTAATGGGACTGCATTTTCTTGTATTGTATAAACTCTGAAATTCAAAAGTCTAAATAATATGATAGGAGAATTAAGTATAAATCTAACTATGTCTCTGCAAAGGTGAAAACCTTGCCTCATTCACTCAGAGTTCCCTTGGTTTTACTAACCTATCTATCAAACAAAAACAAAAGATAAGTAAAAGAGACAGCATCCAATTTTTATATTATTAATTTTGAAGCTATAACTAAAGATTTTATGTAAGAACTTGAGACAAAAAGAGAAACGCTGATTAAGTACAATACTTTGGAAATAATTGTTGAAGGCAGATTATAATGAAATTGTATGGTAACAATTGACAATATTATGAAATTAGTCTTGTTTTATTTTAAGTGGAAACACTCAGACATTTATTCTCTTTTCTCTCTAAGGGCTATAATGAGATTGTTTTAAATGAAGGTATCATGTGGCAAAATCAATTCACAAAGTTACCATTTTGACAACATATGTCATAATAGCTATTACTATGTAATTATTAAACTAACAAACTAATTTCCATGTCATATTAAAAGTTCTGTTAATACCCATGATATAGTACCAAAAAGTGCACACATTTCTGATTTAAATGATAATTAAGAGTAATAAACTATTTTTGCAATAACTTTTAAAGTTAAGTAATTATGTAAAAGAAATGCTTCTTGGTCTTTAGAAAGATGTAATTACAATTTAACTTTCTAATTAGGTATCAACTTAACAGGTTTTAGACTTGAGAAATTATTAATACTATTGGTAAGAAATCAAATAAATTTTGAAAGTCCATTTTATCTATTAGCTCTTATTAAATAGATATTAACTATGATATGTGTTATTGATACATAGCAGAGTATTAATTTTATTTTCCAACATATAAAATATGATAAGAGTTTACTACATCTACTTATCTTTTAGGAATCAAGTTTTTAAATAATTTTAATGTAAAACATTGAGGATAAAAAGTTGACAATTACTGAGATTTAACATACCATTTAATAATTATTACTATTTAACATAGTAAGTAACGATTAATATTAATCATTATCTTCATCAAGACTGAGAACATTTCCAGTATGTCAAAAAATATTTCCTGGTGTCCCCTACATCCTACTCATTACTTAACCTGCCTCCCAAGGCAACTACTACATTCATGTCTTTTATAGTAGATTAGTTTTGCTAATTTTTGACCTCCTACAAATAAAATTATATCATAATTCATTCTATTATATCTGGCTTCTTTAGTTCAATATAATTTCTTTGAGATTCACTTTGTATTTACTAGTGATTTTTATAGATTTTAGTCCTCTGTTGAAATGTTTTTCTTTTCATTTGTTTCAAGTATGGTTTACTTAATGTGACTGAATAATATAGTAATGGCTGCTTTAAAGGGTTCTGCTCTTAAATTTACTATGTAGGGGTAGGTCTTTATTGAGTAGCTTTTATTTGGAATATGGTTTGAATTTTATTATTTCTTAGTAAATCTTATAATTTCTAACTATATTCTGGACATAGTGAGTGTTATGCTGAAGAAGTTCTGGATTCTTTTCTATTCTTCTGAATAATGTTGATTTTAGTTTTATTTTGCTTAGCAGACAAGTAACTTAGAATGACTCATATTAAAAACTTTGTCTTTTCTCGTTTGTTCTAACCACTGCTGGGCTTCTCAGAGTCTCTCTTATGTGCATAGCAAACAAAACCTGTAAACACATGAAAACTGCTTTACTCAAAGCCTTCCCTGTCCTGCAGATGTGAACATCCCTCCAGTTTCTTTCTTATTTTTCCATGGGCGGGATGGTCTAAATAGAACCACTTGGTCATGTCTGCACATTTCTAGGCCAACAAGATTTTAGTAATTTGTCTGTTGTGTCTAATTGAGAGGCATAGATCATGAAACATTTGAAGAAAGCTTTTCACATGAAATTCATAAAACAAATGAATCAAGAAATGGATAAATGAGAGAGTAAAATAAAAATGTAAACAATTCAGAAACAAGTGAAAAATAGCAGGGGTAAGAAAATATGCCCGACATTTATAATTAATATCCACAAAAATATAAGGAAGATATTATATCCAATCATTTTAACAAATGTTAACCAAAAGATGATGACAAGTACTGAGTCAGTGAGCAAAACAGATCAATCAATATTCTACTCTTAGGAAGCTTGTATTCTACTGGGGAAGGCAGACCATAAACAAGATAATTAATAAATTATATTATGTACTAAAATATACTAATTACTCTGGATAAAATGAAGCAAGAATCTGAGATAACTTTGAAATTTTAAACAGGGTAATTGAAGAAGACTGGAAATAGCATTGGAGCAAGGACTTAAAGGAAATGAAGGAGCAACACATGGAGATATCTGGGGATGAGAGCTCTAGGCAAAGTGAACGAAATGTGCGAACAGCAGAGGACAAAAGCTTGTGTGGTGTTTAAAGAATCTTAAGGAGTCTTGTTTGCATAGAGTAAAATGAGCAAGAGGGACATGCAATAAATAGGAGAGGAGGGAAGAGAAGTAACGGGTGCCCAAATTACACACAGTTTGGTAGGCTATTGTAAGGACTTGGTTTCTCCTCTGAGAAGGCGGGGAGTCACTAGAGGGCTACTAGTAGAGGAGTGACATGATATAAAAATTTTGTAAAGGCCGTTCGCCCTGATGCATTAAAAATCTACTCTAGAAAAGTGCGGTTAGACACCTTACTTTTAGAGAATCAGGTAGGGGACTATTGTAATAATCTGCAAAAGGAAAGATGAAGGCTAGGACCAGAGTCACAGCATTTGATTTGTAAAAAGTAATGGACTCTATATACTTTGAAGATAAGTTGAAATGTATCTTGTGATACGGTGAGTTTTAAGAGAAAGAGAGAGTAAAGACCGACTTCAAGATTTTTGGTGTGATCCTCTGAAAAAATAGCATTGCCACTAACTAGAATGGGAAAAGTTACAGGTAGAACATTTTGGAGTTTAGAAAAAGGCAGAATTTTTAACTTTTGGTATGAAGTTGAGATATCTAATAGACATTCTAGTGGACATGTAAAGATGGCAATCATTTGTAAAATGTTTTGAGTTCAAATGTAAGGTTCAGGTAAGAGATATATGATCAGAAAGCAACAAGGGGTAAAGGCTATTGAAAGTCACAAACTGAGTGAGATCACCCATGAAGTGAGTACAAATAGAGAAGAGAACAAAGGATTGAGACTTCAGACACCACAATGTTACGCTCCTTAGGAAAATGAAGTAAAATCATTAAAGAATGTTAATAAGAATCTATCAGGAGGAAATAATACAAAATGTGACATCCTACAAGCCGAGTAGAGCAAGTTAATCAAGGAGGAGGAAGTAAGCACTCTGTCAAATGCTGACGACAGGTCAATTAAGATGAGGGCTACTGACCATTGGGATTAGCAAAATGTAGGCTATTGACAACTGGACAAGAGCACTTGTAATAAGTGCACAATGTGACTATCAGCAATAATGGCCCAGTCTGCAAGAGTTAAGAGAAAATCAACAATGAGCATAGACCATTTAGACCATTTTTCCAAGATGTTGTTCGCTAAAGACTGAGAAGATGCATAGTCAATTGGAAGAGAAAGTAAGATGAAGCCAGAATATTTAAGATGGGATCAGTTACATGTGTTGATAAGTATGATCCCATAGAGAATGAAATATTTATATATGCAAAAGTTTTGCGACTTGCTGGAGTGGTGTCTTCAAATATATATATGCAAGGACAGGGAGTCTTCAAGGCATTGGTAATCACCTGTTACAGGTGGCAGGGAGAAAAGATGGCGGTATCTGAGTAAATGTAGAACTAATGGCTCTTTAAAATCTTCCTTTTTTATTTTTCTTAGCAAAACATGAACAATATCTTCCATTGAGCATATCTGAGGGGGAAAGAGTCTCAGAAATTCAAATTTGTGTACAGGGATTGAGGAATCAATTCATCACTTATGAAAAAAAAAAGTAAATGGATTAGGAAATCTAGTGTGAGTACAGGCCAGCATTAAGGACCTGGTGATCAATAGGATACGTTAGAAAAGGAATACTCAGAGAAGAAAGGAAATTCATAGAAGTTAACGTGATATAATATTAAAAAGGAAACGTATACTCAGAGGGCTAGAAAGTTGAAGAAATATCTCAAAATATAAAAGATATAAGTAAATAGTTATAGAATAGGAAGAAAATATGTATTACAAATGTAGAGGTCTAATATCTAAGTAACAGAAGTTCCAAACAGAAGGAAATGGGAAAACATAGAGAAGGGAATTATTAAAGATGAAATAATATCAGAACAGTTCCCAAAGATAAAAGAAATAGTTTTCCAGATGTGAAAAGCCAAATAGGGCAGAAGGCAGGAGGTGGGAGTAGGGTCACATCAGGGTCTCGTTGCTATGATATGAAAATTTAACATTGGAAGCCAGGGTGCAAAGGAACAATTTCTTCAAAATTCTAAAGGGAGTCAATTCTAAATTTAGAATTATTTACTCAGATGAGGTATCCATTGAATATGAAAGTGCAGCAAAACTATTTTCAGACTCTCACAAACTCAAAAGAGTTATTCTGCATGGCCCCTTTCTCAAGAACCCACTAAAATATTCACTTTACCAAAATGGAGTTAAGAAAGAGGAAGACTTTAGATAGTAAATAGGACATCAATTACAGGTGAAGAGCATCCTGCAGTTGATGAAGAAAGAAATTCAGTATGAATGCACTTGTTCAGACTTCTGAATGAAGGCAGGGAGCCCTGGCAATAGTGATTAAAGAAAAATACAAAACCGCTAGAGTTTCTGGTGTGTGTGACAAGAGTCACCAAATATCTCAGCTGAATTCTTTTAATTGCCCATTAGCTCTTCTTCCTGTTGTACCCTGCCTTCTCCTCCCCCAGGGCCCGCCCTCACAAACAGCCTCAAAAAGTTTTCACTATTCTCAACGCTAGAACCAAGGAGATCCTTTTAAATCAGAAGTCAAATTTAACAGCTCTCTGTTAAAACCCTAAAAGTCAAAGTCTTACATGGGCCCCATCTCCTCCCTAACTTTATCCCTACCCCTCACCTCATCACTCCCTCAGTACTCACTACACCTGTTTCTCCAACATACCAGGCAAGTTTCCATGTTGGGTACTTCGTACTCACTACTTCCAAACCCGTACCTCCTTTAATTCTTTTCAAATGTTACTTTTCCAAGAAGGCCTGCCCCAACACCCTATCTAATAATGAAGTATGCCTCCTACCCTTCATACTGTGCCTTACCTTTTTCCCCAATAGCTTCTTTCCCTTTGAACATTATAGATAGTATGTTAACTTATTATGATATTGTTTACTGTTTGTGTTACCAGCCAGAATGTGAGTTTCAAATGATCAGGAAACTTTTACTTGGATACTGTGATAACCCAGGTTCTCAGAGAAGTACCTAGCAATCTAGCACGGACTCAGCAAATGTTTCTTAGAGATTTATGTTTCTGTGAGCATTTGAGAATTAGAAACAAGGAACCTTATGAAATTAAACAAATGAAAAAAAAATGCCCTATTATCAATATCAAGGAAACCAAAAGTTGGCATGAGAAATAAAATAAAATTCTAATCTAATACCTGACTCAGCTGAGAAAATACTTACTTTGTATTAATAAAGTAAACTTTACATACTGCCATAAACAAAATTGATACTATAAATGTAATAGAAAAAAGAGTGAAGAGATATTGTGAATCTGTGTATGTGTATGTGTAATAAGTGGAATAAAGAAATCCTATTTTATTGTGAGAAGAAAAATAAATAACTGAAAGATTAGGATTGTAAAATTTCAAAAAAAATTGATAACAACCGACAGAGGTTTCTTTTGGAGAGAGAAATTTGGGGAATTTGGGCCAGTAAAGTATTATCTTTTCATAATGATTCTTAAAAATATTTTTTAAGCTGTGTACATAAATTACCTCCCACTCATTAGTGAGGTGGATTAGTAAGAAACTAGAAAAATTCCCTGGCAAGTGGACAGAGGAAACTGAGACAAAGGGTTTAACATAACAAAGGGCCAGACAGCTGAGCAATTAACATCTAGCTGATCACTCTTAAGACTTTAGGATGGAGGAAAGACCTTTAAGGTTAGGTGACTGAAATCACCATAGTCAGGGAAGTGACAACAAAAACCAGTTAGACCCAGGCTAATTGAAGATAGAGGGAAAACTGACCAGAGAACAAGCCCAGAGCTCCTGATACCATCATTACGAAAATTAACAGCACAAGTAATAATAGAAGGGGGCCAAGGAGGATAAACACCATGACACTTCGAGAAAGAGCATGACCCCTCCCTGTAACAGCACAGCCAGGGCCTCCCAAAGAGGCATTTGTGATGGGGTCCAGAACTCAGGATGTCCAGGAAATATTAAAAATATAGGATGTCCTCACTCCCAGAAGTCTAAACACATGGGACACATGGAACAGGGCCATTGAGATATTTGCATACCAACAGTTTTGCAGATCACCTCTAGAAAGGTCATTTAACATACCTGTAATTTTTAACTGGTTTCATGGATATGTTAAGTAGCTGTGGCCATGCTTTGAGCCAGGGAGATAGGAGTGACTTCCAACCAGGATGAAAGTGGGAAGCAACTCTCCCTAGTTACAGTGCTTGTGTGAGAGCTTGGAGATGATTGGCTCCACACCACGGGGTCATGCAGAAAAGCTAGAAAAATGCGGGAATGCTGGCAGGTGTAGCCTATTGTGGGAGGAGTCAGAAATGGGGCTGCAGAGGAAGATTGGCGCCAGGATTTGAACCCAGACACAGCAACCATGAGGGTCAGAACCAGGTGCCTTTGGGGCTCCCTTTGCCATGCAGTTTAGGAAGCTGGAAAGCAAGATGTAGCAGTGATACAGAGCTCTCTCTTAGCAGTTTGGAAGAATGCAGGAGAGATGTTGAGGGAAGGGAAACAGTGAAAGGACTCTCGCTGGCAGGCCAGGAGAAGGTGCCACGTGGTTTTGGATAAAGAACTGGAGATCCAGATGGTGCTGGGAACCGTAGGGGGCCTGCCAGCACAGATTACTGGGAAGAACCAGGGACTACCTGAGCCACAGACTTCTATTTCTTTTCCTGAGATAGGGAACCCCGGACTGGGCAAAGAGGTGAAGGAAGGACTATGTGTGTTTGTGGTTGTTTTAAGGGACTTTGGGATATTAATGAAGACATTAAGTCATTACTCTAAGTTTGTATAACTTTTTAAATAAACAGTTCCTTTCCTTTTCACCAATCTGTGACATTGACAGCTATAATTTTTTGGTGGCAGGCAAGGTGAACCTAGTCCAGGGGAACCCCGGGAGAAAAGGGGTCTAATAGTATCTCATCCCTTCCAAGCATCTGTTCTGCAACATCCCAATAAGACGGAGTCAGAATTTGGCACCATAAAGCCTAGAGACAACCCCTCCCTCTTGAAACCACATAAAACATCAAGAACTAACTGACCAGGTCCACAAGTTACTCATAGGCTAGCCAGTGTCCACTCAGACCTGTATTTTCTGCTTCTTTCACCATGTTACCTGCATCCTGGCCTGTTTCTTTTTCTGTACCTGGATAAAACTTGCTTTGTTCTCACTCCAGTCCATCTCTGAAGTTTCCCTGGGTGAGTCAACCACCTGGAGGCCACCTGCCATGTGAAAAGTCCCCGACTGTGCCAGGTGGGGCCAACCCCCAGGATGGGATCTGTCTGGTAACATTATGATGGCTACTATTAAAAAATAAAAAAGAAACTGAAAATAACAAGTGTTTCAGAAGATGTGGAGACATTGGAACCCCGGTGTACTTTCGGTGGGAATGTAAAATGTTAGAGCCACTGTGGAAACCATCATGGTGGTTCCTCAAAAAATTAAAAAGATTCACCTTATAATCAAGCAATTCCATTTCGGGGCATGTAATCAAAAGATTCAAACCAGAATCTAAAAGAGATATATCTATACCATGTTGACAGCAGCTCTATTCACAATAGGTAAAATATAAAAGCAACATAAATGTCCATCCACAGATTAATGGATAACTAAAATGGTGTATATACATGCAACTGAATATTATCCAGGCTGAAAAATGAAAGAAATTCTAACACATGCTACACCATGGATGAACCTCAATGGACATTATCCTAAGTAAAATAAGCCAGCCAAAAAATGGCAAATGCTTAGATTCCACTTATATGAAGTTGCCATAATAGTCAAAATCATAGAGACAGAAAGTAGATCTGTGGTTGCCAGCGGCTGGATCACGCCAGATACTGTAACAATGACACTTAGGGTAAAGAATGGCTACTACCTTGATTTCTGGTATTTTTCATAAGTACAATATTCCACTGGCCACTTGGACTCATTTGACAGACAGAGCCTGGCACCAAACTGGTTAAATTGGCTTCATAGACCATTTAATTACCACTAACAACAGTGCCCACGCCTCAGGATCAGGCCCACCTGTAGCTCTGGCCGTGAACATACTTCCCGATTTCCCAGACCCCACTGGCATCACAAAATCACATTAGAAACTGGAGAAGGTTTTCACTTAGTTTTGTGCCTTGACATTTCTAAGGTTTGTGTATTACTCTCTCCACTTGGCCCAAGACACCGATCCATGTACAGCAAAGGCATCAGCCACGGCACAGACTCTACGCTGGCCAGCAGGGAAAACACTCTAAGACAAGGTCGCTGTCTGCAACAGCTCTCGCCAGTGAGCTGACGCTGCCTCGAATGTAGGGCTGGGTGATCACACTGATCGCTGCAGCTAAAGTCAGGGCCACCTTTCCTAGCACTTTCCCCCATTGGATGACCCTCTTGTGTGGCTAACTAGCACTATGATGCACAGAAATAACGTTACTTGCCCCTATAGGAAGCTCCCCCAAGTAACTGAGGATATACATCTCAGTAAGTTTAAGGGGAGGGACAACAAAATTGTGGTCGAGTAAGAGTCATCTAGTAGAGAATGGTCAACCCAGGAGGCAGTTACATTCTTGTAAAAGTTTGGGGGAGCCACACAGGAAATTCGTCATTAGAAATGTTGAGGGGAAGAGAGCTTGCGGAAGTCTGATAATCATTAATATCTCCTCTGGGCCATGCCTCCCAGGGATTAAGACGTCTGTCACCTTCCTGTGCTGAGGCAGCTCTGCCCCCACTACTTCCAAACCAGGGTGTTCCCTTCCGGCAGCTACAATTTTACCGTTTTCCCAGTAGTTCCCCACTCATTCCAGGAACTTTCATCCAGAAGAGTCAGATGCAAAAGAGACAAGAGCATTTTTATAAAACTCAATGATAATTCAGTTTGAATTCTTTGTTCCCGTTTGGCAACTTCCACCTGGAAGGTATACCAGCAGGCTGGCCTGGAGTTCCCATCAGGGGAAAAAATAGTCAAATCAGACCTTGAAATTGTCAGGGTAAACTCCAGAATTTTCACCACCTTAATTAATCTTTTTTACTTTTATTAACTTATATTCTTCAAACCTATCCTTACTTGGCTAACCTCAGCTCTTTCAAATTACAAGTATGTCCATTAGAAGTTTTTTTGTTTGTTTTGTGTTGCCCCCCCCCCGACCTTTTGAAATATGTAAGGTGGTTTTCTATGGTCTTCCATAAAGTATTCACCATAGTGTGTAAAATTGCCTACTTAGATACCAAAGTTCCCTATTGCCTTAGAATGTATCTTATTCAGTAGTGTAACTGCATTTAACATGGGACCTGACACGTAATTGAATCTCAGTAAATAAGTGTAAAGTAAAATAAAATAACCATAAAAAGTAAAATGTTTGCAAGATATTTTTTTAAATGTTATTAAAATTTTCAATGGGGAGAAACTAGGTTTCAGCAGTATCCTCCATTTCAGAAATATCTATATAGTTTTATACACATTTCTCTACTTATTACATTATTATTTATAATTTAAAAAGTTGGTTATTAGATGTGTAACAGTGGGAGAATTGTTGAATAAATTGTTACACAGCCATGTATAGAATGCCATGTAGCCACTAAAGAATAAATTGTGTCTCTATGTATTGAAATAATGGATCATTAGTATTAAAGGAAAAGATCATTATAAGTTATTATGTGTAGCATGATCTCATTAGTATTTTAAAAACAAAATGCACATTTGTGGACAAAGAGATGAAGAAAGAAAAGTAGGGATAGAATGAGATGGAGATGAGTAAATCCAGGGAGTGGGCAGGAATGTCATATCCATCTCGAAAAGGGGTAAGTTCTGAAGATGAACTGGAATCCATAGGGAAAGGCCTTCATTAGTTCCTTTATATCTTAAAAAAAGGGTTGAAAACAAAGGTGGTTTCTTTTATTTTATTTCTAATTTTTTACAATTAGGTTAAATGCTAAATTTATTTAGAGCAAATCTAACAAAATATGAGCAGTGTTATTTTTGTAAAATTGGATTGATGTTTATTTTTCTGACTTATTCATCTGTATTGTTCACTTTTCCTATGATATATTTATACACTAAATCGACATCATATAAGAAATTTTCCTGGCAAAACCTGTGAAAGCAAGAAAGATTATTGCTAGATCTGAATATGGTATATTTATACCTTCCACCCCACTCATTCTTGAAGTAAATAAATGGATTGTTATGTGGGTCATAATTTTTTGTTTAATTGCCACTTTGCATGTTTCTGGCACTGGAATCAAAACGAAGGAAAGGGAGAACGTTTTTACATCTTCTGTATAAATAATTAGAAAGAATTTCTCTGAGTTTCTCTGTCTTCAGGGAATACATAATATTTATATTTTAAGTATTTAAGTATAATAGTGTGAAAACTCATCTTATTTATCCCCACAGTGCCTGGGCTTGTGTTAGGCATATGTTTAATTAAAGTTTGTTGAACATCAAAATGATTGAATAACTATAAAACTCAAATCAATTAAAAATAAAAGAGAAGTTTAATTCCCCCAGGGAATTTTTTCTGAAATAAAATTTTATAGCCCGAGGGGAATATCCATTTTGGAGTTGAACTCTTAATGGCTGGAACTGCATGGGGTGTGGTGATAAATATGTTTCCTTAAGGTTTCCTTTGTCTAACTGTTATCAACTCACCAGGTGGCTGCAACTGTGGAAAAATATTTAGTTCTTTAAACATTTCAGTCAATGCAGTAGTTGTTAAACAGTGACAAATATCAAACATTTCTCCATAGTTTATAGCCTTTTTCTTAATAGGTTTTACAGTGGGAGTGAGAGATCCTATTTAGACATTTAGTCAATGTCATATTTCTAATTATCCAATACGACTAATTTAAAGTGTCTTAACTTTTAATCAAATTATCTTTTCACCACAGCATGACTACTTGTTTAAATGCATAGTTTCATATTTCATAATGTACTCAATTGTTCAAAAAAAACTTTCCTTTAGATTGTGAATTTAACTTATATATTGATTACCTGCCATGTTTCTAGTCTAAATGTATATTGAAATAACTGTCTTCTAAAGCTATCCAGTTATATACTATTAATACTTTCAAAACATTGAATTGTTTGTGTTTGCCAACTCATTTGGACCTTAGCTTTCATCCTCTCCATCCTAAAAAAAAAAATCTTAATCTACTTGTTGAAATCAACCCAATCTGTAAAGTTCAGTCAAGTATCACTTTTCCATGAAGCTTAACTGTTTCTTCTGATTCAAAGTGATTTTCCCTTCCTTTGAAACTCAAAATACTGTCATTTATTCACATTTGAAAATAATTTTATGTTTTCAACCTGCTTTCATTTACTGATTTTTTTTATCTATCACTTATTTGATTTTACTAAATTATTGAGAAAAACATTCATTGAAAGCATGCTTATGGCATGTACCATTTCTGAGCAATGAAGTCAAAGGGAACGTGAAGGATTCTGTTTATAAGGAGCTTCCTATCTGAGTTTTACATTTAGTGTATTCCAACTACGCTAAAATAATTCTGGTCTTCCAATAACAGAATATCATCTTGAGAAAAGAGACTTAGTCATACTTATTCTTGGATACCTCTTTGTTTATCAGAGTGCACTCTACATAATTACAATATCTATTTGATGAATGATTTATACTTAGATAATGTTTTATCCTTTACCAAATACATTGCAATAAATTATCTCTTTTAATCTTCATTAATATTGTAGAAAATATTTGTAGTTAACCCTATGATAATGAACTCACTCAAGATTCAGGGCTCATTCATTTGTACGTCAGAGTATATACAAAAATTTCCTAAGATTTATTATGTAGTGAAAACTCTAAAAATGTGTAATTTAATGGTCAAGAAATCAGAAGTCCTTTAGGCCAAATATTATCATTATTTTTCTCCCTAAATAGAAAATTTGAGAATGCTGGGTAATTGAAATTATTTATAAAGAAGCATCAGTGTCAAACATCTAGGCATGTTCAGAGGATTTCACACACACACACACACACACACACACACACACACAAAGTCATAAAGAAGGAAATAGAAAGTGCTAAGATAGATGTCCAATGTGATAAGCACTTGATAAGTATGTAATCACTATTATTATAAATATTTGAACTTGAAGTTACCACCCAACATGCAGAGTAATAATAGTCTAACTTTTTAAACTATGTTTAAAATCTTCAATCATGGAAGGCCACTGGTTTGATTCCCAGTCAGGGCACATGCCTGGGTTGCAGGCTAGGTCCCCAGTAGGGGACACATGAGAGGCAACCACACATTGATGTTCCTCTCCCTGTCTTTCTCCCTCTCTTCTCCTCTCTCTAAAAATAAATAAATAAAATCTTTAAAATAAAATAAAATCTTCAATGACCAAAGAACACATCCGGTGCAAAAATAAGAAATTTAGCCATCAGGTTAGTTCACAGACACAAGAACGTAACTATTGGCTTTTTGAAATTAAATAATATTTCTCATTCTTCTACATAACCCATGCCTTTCGTGACACTATGCTCTCTTGATTGCATTTCATGGTCCCTGGCACTTTCTTCTCTACTGCCTGAGCTAGTCATTTCAGCCTTCATATGACCATCAAATGTCGAAGTTCCTCAGAGTTCTGCACCAAACATTTATCTTCTGACTTATTTTTCTACAAAATTATCATAGTCACTCTTGAAACTTGACTATAATGTCATATGTCTATAATTTCTAAGTTTCTATCTCTGGCACTGGTTCATTTTTTGAGATTAGATTTTCAGAATGTCTTAGAGATAAGTTAAAATACAATTTTCAGATAGTACTTTCCAAAGAATCCTCTAGGACCCATTTTAATAGATATTCTAGTTGCATAAAGTCATAGAGTGTCATTAGCTTATTCTATGGCTTTGGTTTTTCCTTCAAGTGAAATGGTGAAAGCAGAGGATGGATATAATACAACTTATGTTTTGAACCACTCATTTTAGCTGTTTTGTTGAGAAAAGACTATATATATATATATATATATATATATGGAAAGGGGAAGGTGGGTTCAAGAAAAGAAGTAGAGATCATTGAGTAATCTACCTACAACCCAGGAAACAGCTCATCCCTGGTGTCCCTTAGACCAGCAGTGAGGATAAGTGCTTAGATTGTATGTATATCAAAAGTTGAATGGGCATGGTTTGCCGATGTGATTATTACAAAAAGAAACCTTAATTAGGATGAATCTAATGTTTTTGGCCTAAGCATCTAGAAATTTTGAGTTTTCATTTACTAATACAGGGAAATTTACAAAAGAAGTAGCTGCAGGGGTGCAGCAATGAGGTTTTACTCTAGACTGAGAGTTTTAGGCACATATTAGATACCCAAGGCAGGGATGTATAGTAGGCAGTTGAATATATGACTCCAGAGTGAAAGGGAGATAATCAAATTGGAGATACAGTTTGGGGAGTCATCAGATGGATTTTAAAGCCGTGGGATTTGATTAAATACCTTTCCAAGTGAGAGTAGACAAGAAAAGTGAATCTGACTTCTCTGTGACTCAGCGCTTGACACCTCTCAGAACAAACTTGGACCAAACTATGCAAATACCACATAAGACAGTGCAATTTTGACTATTAATGTTAACTTAACCTTTTCCACTGCAAAAAAAAAAATGAGAAAGCCAGATCATAGATGAATAGTTGAGTACATATTTGTTTCATTTATTGGACTAGGGACACCTTGACGTTGGCAATCATAAATTATGTATTAACCTCTGTATCACCTATAACTGTTTCTTAAAAATAGTAAATGTCCAGTGATTGTTGAGTTAAACTGAATTCCAAAATGTTCCTATAGCAGATGCACTTGGTACCCACCAGATCACCTTTGCAGGCCTGTTTCACCCAGGCTTCAGCTGTGGCAGTGTTGGCTGCTGGAGTTTCAAACAAGCACTCCTCTAGGGAGGTTGCCCTTACAGGGCAGTGCCTGGGAGGTTAGGCCCCACTCCCTCCCAAGGGCCACCAGTGGCCAACGACTGATGGATGGAGCCCGTAGCAGCCCAGTGCCTTTTTCTCTCTAGTATAATGTAAGTGCCAGAACTCCCAGGAGGGCTAGGTCTGGGTTACATTTCTCCTGAAACCGTGTATTTCTATAGCTTCTTCCCCTGCCCTATCACTCAGGTTTCTCATGAAGGCACATTTCCAATGAATCACTTGCACAAGGATTTCTACCACAGACACTATTTCTCCCCCGACAACCTTTTTAAATTTGAATGTATTGGGGCTGTATTGCTTTGCAGAACCATACAGGTTTCAAGCGTACAACTCAATAAAATCTCATCTACACAGTGCATCACATATATGCCCAGGGCCCCAAACAAAGTCTTTTGTCCCTATTACCCCCCTCTTTGCCCTCCTCTCCCTTTCCCCAGCCCCATTTCCTTCTGGCTGTCACCACACTATTGTCTGTGTCTATGTGTTTTACACACACACAAACACACACACACACACACACACACACATAATCTCACCATTTTCCCAATAGTTCCCCATTCATACCAAGAATTTTTGTCGAAGAGTCAGATGCAAAAGAGTCATATACATATATATGTATATGTGTGTGTGTGTGTTGGTTAATCCCTTCACCTTCTTTCAACCAGTCTCCTGGCCACAGACCCTATTTCTAAGTAACTGGACCTATGGTAATAGCCACAGATGGAAACATCTGATTCCCAAAACATTACTCCAATCTAAGAGCATTTGTCCATGATCTCTAAATTAATTAACCTTTCCAGTTTTGGAGGCGGAATTGACAAGAGTTTCTATACTGCATATTCTTCTTAGGTTTACCTGTATAAATAGGACACCCCTTTTTTCTCCACCAAAATTCCGTGCTCTTTTCTTTTTTCCATGATAGACAGGTACACTTCATTGAATGTATAGATGTGTACACCATCTAAATTATAGCAAGAATAGTGTATATAGAGTTCAGGAAATCTTCGTAATGTTTTAATGCCTCTGGTGTTTAGTTAAAAATCTAGTGTGCTGTTATAAAACATATTCATGTTGGCAGACAATGCCACTATCATATGAGTCAACCCCACTATTTTATCCTTTCTTTTCTCTTGGCAGATCATGGGCCAATAGGCTCCGTCCACCTGCCTATCTGTTCACATTTATGTAACATCCAGCGTGTGCCTTCCTCTGCTTACAGAGTCATAGAAAATATCAGGCCCAAGTCTTTCTTTATAGGGAGGGAGATAGGAAGGAACAGAAAGTGAGACAGAGATCAAGGAAGGACCAGTCAAGGAAAAGGTATGAGGGAGGGAGGGTGGCTGAGAGTTTCCTGGAAGGCCTGTATCTGTGGAAACTGCGGGATGACATCTAACTGGGGGACTGGAGGAAACTTTTTTTAATTATATTTTATTGATTATGCTATTACAGTTGTCCCAATTCTCCCCCACCACTCCCCTCCACCCTTCACACCCCCTCCCACCCACATTCCCCCCTTTAGTTCATGTCCATGTTTCATAAGTTCTTTAGCTTCTACTTTTCCCACACTATTCTTGCCCTCCCCCTGTCTATTTTCTACCTACCATCTATGCTACTTATTCTCTGTACCTTGTCTCCTTCTCTCCTCCTCCCACTCCCCTGTTGCATACCTCCATGTGATCTCCATTTCTGTGTTCCTGCTCCTTGTTTGCTTAGTTTGCTTAGTTTGCTTTTGTTTTAGGTGTGTTTGAACCTTTTTTCCTTGACCCAGGGAATCCCTTTGTGGTCAGGAGAATGGTAAGAACTACAGATATCTACATGGGCAATGTTCATGTCCACATACCAAGGTACATGAAAGAAAACTAAGAGACAGCGTACACGGTGCAAAGGCAGCCTGGCGATGGCAACTCAGGGAGGGCGGAAAGTAAATGTTTTCATTTTGTTAAAGGTTAGATACAAAGAAAGACTTGAAAGGCCAATCTAACAGCATCGATAATTTTGCAGTCTTGCTCTGCCCTGGGTTGGCACTCTGTGCTGTGGCTGGGTGAAAGAGGCAGCTCTTTTTCATTAGGGTTTTTAATCTCTGCACTGCTAATGCAAAAGTAAATCTATTTTTATCTTCTCCGATGAATCTATTGATATTCAATGGCACACAACTCTCCTTTCAGTACAACTAAAGATACTATTACTCTCAGGATTGTTGGTTTTCTTTTCTTTTTTTGTGTGTGTGTCTCATCTGCACTGAACTATTAAATCATCAAACTAATCTTACATGGTTTTAATGATGGTGTAAATTTATGAACATTTCCCCCTTCAGGTGGGAGAACTCAAAGTGAACTTCTCGAATCTCTGGAGAGAAGCATTTAGTTTCTTTATAGACCAGCCCATTACACCCGCAGTCACCTGTCTGTTATTCATTCTCTCTGTCCGGAAGATAAAATAACAAGCTTTTCTCTCTGTTGCTCTGCATATTGGTGTTCTGAAGATGGCATGCTGAGAGAACCTGCCCTTTCCTAAAGTAAATGTTAGAAGTTTCAGGAAAAGGTTGCAGGTCCTTAGAAACCTCAGCTTCTCTAATAAGGTAGGTGAGAGATGTGAAGAGAAGGTCACCAGCAGCCCCCTGGGAATGATGTGTTTCCTCACAAAGAATTAATGGTTTCCACTGGGACTCTCGCCTTCCTGTAACACTTACGCTGTAGTCAGGTTTCCACGAAATATAACATATAGCATACTTCATAAAAATACCCGATATTATTTCTGTAAAGAGTGCTGTCCCAGAAACTCTCAAATGACAATCTGGGAGGAAAACTGGAAGTCTTTGCCCTCCATTAGCTCTAGAGCTGACCTCAGTCATGAAGTCCCATCAGCTTTGAAATATTTTAACACTAAAGGCGCCACTGAATCCTCTTAATCCTGTAAGAGAAACAGAGTAACAAGGTTGACTGTGGAGCATACATGTGCCTGAGGGTAGGTTCTTTACCTCTGTCGAAGTTCTTATGGTTTTTAACTTTACTGAGTGTCCATGGAGGCAGAAGACAAGAACGTGTGATGCAAGTTACAGGAAGGTTGTCTAGCTCCATGACCTTCGCTAACATTTATTGAGCTGCCGCAATGTTTCAGGCACTGTGCCAGGGATTGCATATGTATTAACTCGCTTTATGCTGGCCTATTCTGAAACAGGCAGTGTTATTATCCACTCTTACACAGTGTGAAGACTGAGACCCAGAGAGGATAAGGAACTGGTCCACAAGCACATGGATAGTAAGTGGTGGAGCTGAGCTTGAATCCAGGGAGCCTGGCTCCAGAGCCATTTTGCCAACTGCTAATTTGAGATAAAAGTTGTCACATCTCTAATACGGGAGACACTCTGGCAAGTTGTATATTTTAGCTTCAAAATTCATGCAAGCAAAATTTGCATGCAACATCTTTTATTGTTTTGATTAAAAAAACCTTTATTTTGTACCTGAATTTTTTGATTATTAGAGAAGATGCTGTTGCATTTTTTAAATCAATTTCCAAAATGTTGCTGAATGGGAGAATGCAGATACTGTGTAATAAATTTTGTGGTTGTTGCAGCATACAAACGTGCACATCTGATGTGCAAAATGAAGATCTGCTGGTGAAGGAACAAATGAATAAGTGTATATATTCTGTGGTCTTCTCTGCCAAAGTACAAAGTGCAGCTTGTAGAAAGAGACCAGTATCTTTTCTCTCATAATTCGTATCTTCAAGGTCACAGAAGGAGATAGATCACACACTCAAAATGACTACTTTGAGAAGAGCTTAATAAAGGTACTGTTTACAGAAGTGGGTCCGCAGTCATAAAGTAGGGTTAGCTCAGTAGCCTGGCGATTTGCCAGTGCAGCCCCAAGTGAGAGAGATTACCAGACCTGCACCCCGAGAGCGATGTGAGATCTCTGCGACCTTCACCAAGAGGTTCAACCTACTCAGAGTGTATCTATAGGGAGCAGGTTTGCTCAGTGCTCTTCCTGTGCCTCCTCTCCAGCCAATGCTCCTGAGTGGTCCAGTGTCATAGAATCCAGGGAGTGAATAAGGAAGGTCGTTGCTAGAGCTCTTTTTACAGATCTGCCTGCTGGGCAGAGAGAGGGTCAGAGAAAGCTGGTGAGTAGATCTGGAAGTCCTAAGAGAAGTTCAGCAACACAATCCATTTTCCAGTGGAGTCCCCAACCTGCTACTGTTCAGGGGCCTTTAAATTCATGGGAAAAGATCATAATGAGCACATTCGTCCTGCTTCCTGGTGTCCATAACTCTGCCTCCACATTAGAAGCAGTCACTGTGGACCCACCAGGGCTGACAGATCCCATCTGTTTGTTCGCAAAGGCCCCATACCACCACCCCACCACTACTTTCTGCCTACTGCACAGTGGTTAGAGTCAGGGAAGTTCTGTGGTTTCTACTGTCTTTCCCATCATCTAGAATATATATATTTTTTGGTATTGTATCCTTAACTCCTCGCCCTACTATATGGTCCCATCAGTATGTGGTTTCTCCGAGGAGATGGATTGCACTCTCAATACACCCAAACATTAACTCTGGTCACCAGACTGAAAGTTCCATGAGGGGAGGATTCATATTAGAACATGTTTTTTGCAAGTTAAACTTTTTTTTTTTTCAGTAAGTCACTAAAACTTTTTGAAATAAAACTGAATATGAAATGCCCCTAACCCCATTTCTTTTTACGTTTGATAGTGAAAAGAACTCACCCTAATGAAATATCTTTGCATTTATTTAAGTGTAGCCAAGCAACTTTTCACCCCTACATCCAGGCTTCTATCTTAATGTAATGAGCAAACTGGGGCTCGGCCATTGGCACCTTGACACATGACCCAAAATTAGTGTCAAAGGTAAACAGGTTTTTATTAACAGGCTTCCAGCTTCCGGGGTGCCTCTTTGGCTCTATTTACACTTGGCCTGGGCTCTTTCACCACTGGAGGTCTCATTGTATCTGTGCCTAGAGAAGCCAAACCAGAGACTGACCTGTAAACTGGAGGTGCAAACACAGGCATCAGTTTTAGTCAATTACATCACAAGGCTGTTAGTTTAGCCAGAGATTAGCTATTTATCAATAGGCTGCAGAACAAAGTGAATCTGGGGAACGTCACACATTGTGTCACTTAGATCTGAACACGCACTCCCGTGCTTTCTGGCTCTGTAGTAAAATAAAAGGACTGATAAATATTTTCACGTCTTCCTTAAAGGGTGATGTGTACGTCCAATCCGTTAAAGAGTTGGAAGAACACACCAACACATTAAAACCATTTGGGATTTCAACCTTATAACTCTCTCCTCAAAATCTTCTTTCCTAAGGCAGGAAGCCCTTCTAGAATCATTCATTCTAACATTTATGAGTATTTTTGGCTTATTTTGAACTGGAATCAGCAGTAACCAACACAATCAGTACTGTTTTCATGTTCAGCTAAAGATGAGGTGCACTTCAATGTACACTTTATCATTTCTTGACAACAATAAAATAACTAATGACCACACATCTCTGTGGTGGACGATCCAATGGCAAATACTCTAAATAAAATGGCACTGACCGAAATAATCTTTGTTAGTCTCCCTACAGAATTCCTCCAGAGTTATAGAAACACTTGACACCTGGCCCAATAACAATTATATTAACAGCTGCGTTCATGAAAACACTTATCTTTTTGAATTGTAGCAACATCAAGGAAATAAAAAGCAGTTTGGACATTCATCTATTTCCTAAAAGTCTTGATGTCATTTTTTAGAATTCTTTCCTAGAGGTTCATCAAATGTGTTATTTTTTACATATTTTGTATTTTATTAATGGATTTAGTTGTCCTATTTTTCAGCATACATAGTATGCCATAAAAATTGCTAGAAAAAGAAGTATCCATTTATAATCCCTTTTTACGGCACTCTTTCTGGAAACCAATTTAATTCCCTCCAAATGAAATTAATTCCATAATTTCATTAAAACCTCTATAGCAATGACAACCAGTGTCTTCCAGTTTTTATTCTGACCTGACCTGTGAATATCAGACACAGGTATGGGAATGATTGTTTCTTCTTTGTAAAATGTTTTCTTCACTTGCTTTCTAGGATACGACCCACCCTTGGCTTTATTTTTAGTTCAAGAGCACTTGTTCTCAATATCAGTGACATTCCTGCTCCTCTGACAACCGTCCAACGGAGTGTGTCAATTGCGACAGCTCTTCTCTTATCTACGCACACTGGCATACCTACCCAGGTAAACTCATCCCTCTCCATTAGAAAATGCTATTCATACTCCGATGAATCCTAAGTGCAGCTCTCTGATCTGGATCTTTATCTTGAATTGTTTAGCCATAGATCCAATTGCCTTCTCACATTTCCACTTCATATCTCAAGGGCATCTCACACTTCATCTTCCCCCAAACAGAATATTTTCCTTCTGTCTAAAGCCTGCCTTCCTCAGTTTTCTGCAATAAGTCCCACTATTCCCTCAGGCCCAAAACAGAATCCCCCTTAATTCCTCTCTGTCTTCCAAATAAGCGAATATTCATGGATTAACCCTCAAAATGTATCCTGAATCACCATTTCTTGCTACTACCATTGCCATTATGCTGATTCAGGGCACCATCCTGTCTTGTTTGGACTTCTGCACTGAGTTTATGATCTGGCCGATAAAGTGCATCCTCGGCAGAGCAGTCAATGACCCTTTAAAACCAAAGTCGGAGCATGTTGCTCTCTTGCTCTCAACCACTTAATAGCTCCCATTATATACCTAGAATAAATCTAAAGCCTCTGGCTACCTCTTGACTCATTTTTTCCCTCCCCCCTCGTGATGTTCTGCCCTTTTTACTCCCTTAGCTCCTGCCAAGGAAACTCCTACTTCAGTTGTCACTGTTGCTATCCACTTGAAAGTCCTTTGTTTTTTTTGAAACATTTATTTATTTTTATTGTTTATGTCATTTCAGTTGTTTCTGCTTCTTCTCCCTTCTCCCACCTGCACCCAGCCCCTCCCTCTCCACTCTGAGTCAATCCTCATTTTCTTGTCCATGGGTTGTGCATAAGTGATTATTTCCTCTCATAATCAAAATGTCAATTCCTCAGATAGACATTCCCTCAGTACCCCAGCGTAAATAACACCCTCTGTCACTTCCTATTTCCTTTTACTGCTTATTTGACTTAATAGCTTAATATTCTTAGTACCACTAATTGACAGTAAGTATTTTTCAATGTTTTATTTCTTTCTCCTTGGCTATAAGTTGTAAAAAGACAAACTATTCCTGACATATGTAAGTGCTCAGTAAATATTTCACAGAGGGATAAATAATTTTTATTTGCTGAGTTCACTGTTCTAAGGATTGGTCTGTGGTCACTTTTGCTGATATATGTCTTGTCAGAACAAAGACTTATCAAAAATGTTCTAATTACAGTTATTAGCGTGGTGCTCTCTCTCTGCCAATTAAATTTCTAAACGAAACCGCAGTAGTATGTCAAACTTGTTTATGAGACAAAGGCAGGACCCCCTTCCTTCATCCCCATCACCATCGTGACCCAGGCTGCCTGCACCCTGCTAAGATGCTGGCAAATAAACACATTGTTGGATTCTTTTCACTGCTCTTGTCTTACAAAATTTTAAATTGAGAAACAATTTAAAAATTATTTAACTAATTTGAACAACTATTGAAATTGTTTCTGTAGGGCCTTAAATTAACATAGAAGTTTAATTGGCTAAATTTTGCATTTTAAAAGTTTTACGCGATTACAGGGCCAATTATAAAGCAGCTTCTAACTAGAGAATTTTCTGAAAGGTATCCAAGTGTTTTCTTACTGAACATTTTAAGTACATAACTAAGCACATTTTAAACCTAGTGTTTTGTCACACTTTATTCACACGCTGTGCAAGTTACAGAAAATTTGCATCTTAGTCAGTATGTGTAAATCAATTCAAATTAATGCAGTAGAAAGCATTATTTAAAGAAAGAAATTGGACAGTGAATCCTATTGAAAGATGCATATTTAATTAAGTGAATTATTAATTACTGAAACATATCATTTTGTTATTTTAAGTGCCCCATTTACTTGTGAGTTGAATATTCATCCTTGGCACTGCAGTTTCTGGCCTTCCTGGGGCCTCGTTGTCCTCCCTGGAACTGTTGCCTCCATGAGTAACTCTGTCAGGCCTTCAGGGATTCCAAGGACTCCAATTCACAGCCCATCAGGCTTGTTTATTCTTTGTTTTCCCCTACAAATTTGTGTCATCTCTGTAATGACTTTTTATATTCTTCCCATCTATATGGTAATCATTGTCTCTTTTGTTTATTTTATACTCACCCAAAGATATTTTTTCATTGTTTTTTAGAGAGAGAAGAGAGAGAGGAAGGGAAACAGACAAACACTGATGAGAGAGAGAAGCACCGATTGCCTTTCGTGTGTGCCCAGACCGGGGATTGTGCACGCCTGACCAGGTACCAAACTCACAGCCTAGGCATGTGCCCTGACTAAGAATCAAACTCACAACCTTTTGGTTACAGGAAGATGCTCCCAGCAAATGAGCCGTACAAGCCAGGGCATCATCGGCTCTTCTATTATAAATTTAAATGGGAGGAGAAGCAGTGCACAAGATGTGCATTTAAAAAGTTATAATGAGAAAGAGAGAAGCAGAACTTAAGCTCAGTGTATTTTATTAATCCAGTTATTACGAGCCAGCTGTCCTCACTGCAGGAGCAAGCTCAGCAAAGCAGGGACCACAGGACTTGGGAAGACAGATTAAGACAGTCTTCTGTTGGAGGTAGTACCAGCCAAGCTTGCAGGTTGTCGAAAGACTGGCCCTCATTCCAAAGCCACATGGCTTGATGACTGTCTGAGTGTTTTGTCTGGTACTTCTCCAGAAAAAAGAGCACACCAAAAGTCTCTGTCGGATGCAGCCAACAGACCTTTCTGCTGGACTTGAGCTTGGCAGAGTGGTGTCAACAGTAGTTGGAGGGCCAGGTAAGCACACTCCCCAGGCTGGTGGTGTAAGAATAGGAGTGCTGGTCCCTGGGATGATGGCACCTGAGGGTGGTGTGGGATATTGACTCAAAACAGGGACCTCAGTGGTGTGCCCTCCAGATCTCTCTTCGGGGGTCATGCCGCCCAGATCCTTTCTTTATGATTCCTGTATGTCCTGAGTTGCCTTCCCTCCAGTGGAACCCCGGTAAGGGCCCCAGCTCAAGATCCTGTGCTTCCGACCTTCAACCCTGCGGAGGTCATCCCTGATTTGAGGGATACAAACTCTTTTCTTAAATGTTGTTACATATATTGGGTGCACAGGTTCAAAATCATGACTAACTATGTATTTGTATGTGACTAATGTTAAGCCATAATGTTTATGCCATCAGCTTGGTTATAACACACATTTCATAAGGGCGTGTATGATATTCGATAGTAAATTATGTCTGAGATACTGCAAACTCTAAAGTCAATGTTAGTGTAGTTTTTTTTTAATGAACTTTAAAGTCAATGTTGTGTTGTGGTTGTTTCCCTTTACCATTGAAAAGTGGCTGGAAAAATATGTTGATTCGATAATCCAAGAGATGTTGAAGGACTACAGTGAATGCTACTTGAGTTGCTTTATCAAAATATTTTTGCAAGCATCATGAGAAGTATTTGTGCCTTGAGCATAGCAACGTTGTTTGTGATGACTGATGTAAATGTTTTGCAAAGCCAACTATTGAAGATTCTGATTGATTGATATTAAAGACATACTTTGGTTGCATTTTTTAGCAAAATCCATGTTTCATTATTTGAAAAGAAACAGTTTTATTCTTTATGTTTTAATATTTCTTTGTTTAATAAATTCTAGATTGTCACTGAAAATAAATAAAAATCATGTATTTTGTTATATAAATATAATAAATGCAAGTTAACGGTATTTTTTTTTTTCATTTCAGCACATACTGGTAATGAATGCATGTCTCAGATACATGCGACCTATACTGTAATTTTTTTTACCGCAATCCCCACAGGATTAAGAGAGCACCTGGGTTTCTAGTAGATGCCCTCCTCTTCCAGGTGGACAGAGCACCACTGATTTCACTGCCTGATGCTATATAGCCTTCTCTTCCAGGTCCTGGTGCCCAGGGCTGGGGGTTCTGGCACAAGGCTGAGGCTCCACATGCCTTGTGAGATACTTTCGCAACCAAGATATTCCTTCAGCTTCTCAGCTGCCACACATGGGTGCAGGGGCCAGCCCTCCCCACATCTCCTCTCTTCTTACCAGTCTCTATGTGTCTTCTGTGAATCCTTGGTTATAATACTCCTGTTCAGCTACCCTTCAGTTGGATATTCACATTGATTGCTCTATAATTTAGCTGTAAATTAGTATAGTTTTATTAACTACAAACTGAATAGTTTGGTGTCAAGAGGAGGTGAGTATAGCTTCCCCTTCCTTAACAGCCATATTCAAATCCTAAAATATATTTTAAATTCTAGGTGTTCATTTATTGGTTTACTTATCACAGGGTCCTCTACTGCTCCTATTTTAGCCAAACTTGTCTAGTTAGCTTGAAAAATATCTTTTCAATTTGAACATTTACATAGGAATATTTTTCTTTACAATTTAGTTAGTACATTGTCTTAATCTGAGTTAATAACTGTCACATTTTTGACTGAATTCTCCAGAAGGGTAATCCTATTGTTCACATTTGAATATATTCTCAGTTATGACCTGACATAATTAAACTCCCCCAAATAATTTCAATTTTATTTTTATTTATTTTTACATTTTATCATTATACAAAAGTAAAGAGACTGTTTTATTTATAACCTGTGGTTCTCAACCTTGGTGACATTGATATTTTCGACTGAGAGTCCCTATGTGTGGGGCAGAGGGAAGACTACCCTGTGCCTTTGAGCGTGTTCAGTAAGGTCTGTGGTCTCTGCTGGGTGCTGGTAGCCCCTGCCCCCAGACACGGCAAGTGAAAATATCTGCAAACCTTGCTACATGTCCACTGGGGGACAAATCTGACCCCAAGGAACTACTATAAAGTCCATCGACTCCCTCACCTACTAGATATCATACTATTTAATTAATAATTTTTAGTCTCTCTGTGTAAGAATGACATTATAAATAATCAAGATACCATTACCACACCTCAAAATCTGGAGCAATAATTGCTCAATGTCATTTTGTAGTTGGCTCTTTTCCAATTTCAGTTATCCCATAATTGCCCCATTTCTCTTTGTGTATTCCTTCTTTGTATCATATCTGTCTCCCTTTTATCTTTTCAGTCTCTAGATAGAGAGATGACAGGTAGGTAGATGATAAATATGTATCTGTACTACATATGCATACATGCACACACACACAACAGACACACATATGTATTATACAAGCATGTGTGTGTGTGGCTGTGGGTGGGGTGGGTCATTATGGATAGTTTGAAGTAGAGTATAAATAAAATGAACATATTATAATTAATTTTAAGAGTTTTTTAGATTTTTTAAAAAATTTATTTAATTTGATTTATCTATTTATAGAGAAAGGGGAAGGGAGGAAGAAAGAGAGGGAGAGAAACATCAGTATGTGGTTGCTTCTCCTAGTGCCCCCACCTGGGGACCTGGCCCGCAACCCAGGCATTGTGCCCTCACTGGGAATCAAACTGGTGATACTTTGCTTTACAATGTGGAGCTTACTCCATGGAGCCACACCAGCCAGGGCTAGATCTTTAAATTCAACCTTCATCATTATCTTGTTTTTCCTTGTATGTTACATATTTAAAGAATTGCCTCATTTTTGTTATAGAATTTTCCAAAGATAGATTTGCTAATTGTATCCCACAGCATAGGTGATCCTGTTATCTGCAGTAGAATGTAGTGTCTGAATCTAGAGATGTGATCAAATTCAAGTTCAAAAAATTTTTGATAAGCTGACTTTCACAGAGTTTTGTGTCCCTCCAATATATGGTACACGATGTCTAAGTGTCTCTCTTTACAGAATGTTAGGATTTATTGATGCTGGATGCCTAGGTCCTCTAGACTAGGGGTGTCAAACTCATTTTCAGCAGGGGTCATATCAGCCTCCCAGTTGCCTTCAAAGGGCCAAAATAATTTTAGGACTGTATAAATGTAACAGCTCCTTAACTGTTGAGGCGCTGGAATTACATTCGGCCCTTTGAAAGCAACCACAAGGTTGATGTGGCCCCCAATGATAATGAGTTTGACACCCATGGTCCAGACATTGAAGACTGCAAAATGATGATATTCAAATTTTGTTATTTCTCCATTAATGTATTACTTAGAAAACTTCTGTAAATAGAACCTTCCTTCATCTTTAATTGGACTGATCTGGGTGGAGGATATACAGAAAAGGCAGGACAAATGATCAATTCTTTCACTTTGTTGACTAGTTTGCAAAATAATAACCAAGTTTGCCAGAATTTTCCAATAGTGACATATTGGTTTTCTTTTTCCATATTTTATCTTTATGCAATCATGAATTGAAACATCATTTATGCATTTTAATCCATTGTAGTTACTAGGGTTTTTTAATACTTAAATTTTCCCATATTTTTTCTAGAAAGATCTTTTCAAACTGATTCCTGAATCCTTTTGACATAACCCAAAAGTCTCTAAAAATCTTCTTTATGTTTTACATTTCACATATGTGAGATCATGCAGTGTTTGTATAGTCTCTCCCTAACATCTCAGCTACTTTTTCAAAGATAATAGATGATAAATTTCTATTGCAACTAAAATAATGATTTGGTATCTGTATCAAAGTTATATCATATATATTTACCTCTATATATTATATATGTAAATATACATATTCAGTTCCTCTATGTATAAAATGCACATGATATATAACATTTACAAGACATTGTTCATTTTTTTAAATTTCAAAATATACTGATGAAAATTGCTAGCTCTGTGATCAGTCAAGCTACTAATTAATCTCTTTGAACCTGTTTTCTGCTCTCCAAAATAGTCATATAATGCTGATCTTATTTGTATGTCACGACGGTTAAACATACAAATGTATTTCACCATTCCTTATGTCAGGGTATTTTTAAATGAATGGGCAAAATTATTATCCTTAGCTAGTTTTCTTATTGATTTTCTAATTGATCCCTGTCTCTGAGGAAAATCTATCTCTTTCCTTTCAAAACCTTTAAGGTGTCGTTATTTTGATGGCAGACATCATGTTACTCTCTGCCCCGTGGCAATACATTTTTTTTTCTGGAACACAGAAACCACAGATCTATGAGATTACTATAGAAAGGATAAAGAGTTGCAGTATAAAAGAATGATATCTGATCATCCCTTTCTCTCGTGCTACTAACATCACCTATTATCTTGTTTACTTTCCTTTCCCACTGCTGTGCACCGAACTGATAGTTTCAGTGATTCCTTCATAATAACTTCCCAAACCCTATTCCTGGTCAGTGTGCTGAATAATTCTTCCATTTAGCACCGTTGGCTTGATTTTCATCTCCTGGAGAAATGAAAATTCGTCTTGAACTCTAGCAGCGGTCTGCCTGCCTGGATTATAAACCAGACGACTTATCACAAGAATCTTTGGAAGAAATGGAGAGGCTGTGATTGTTGAGGCTCACTATCACGCCCATTTAAATGGGCGAGACCACTTGCCCTGTATTCTTATTCATTCCATCAGTAAGAGTACTTTAAATTTTCTAGGACTAGGAAACACTCTGCGGTTGAATGACACCTTTAAAAAAAAGCAATATCTCAGTTCAGAGATTGCATTGCTGAAAAAGAATTATAATAAAAAAGGTTTAAAAAAATAAAACAAACCTAGTGCCTGTCTTAATGGGGACTCAGCACATGCCTTGTTCCTAGCCATGCACAAACTAAACAGATTTAATTGCTTTTTCATATGTCAAAACCAGGCTGTCCAGAGGGACACAGTAAGAGAAGCTTGTACAAGAGCATTTTACCCTGTATCTGCTCCTGGAGCCGCAGTGCTTGTGTTTCCAGGGCTGTCAATTAGGCACATTTTCCCCCAGCACATATTCATTAAGTCGCAGTTGCCAACTTCATTGCCACTGAATTTTTTATTATATACATTAATTCTGGGTGAAGGACAATTTAGGAATGCTTTTACAGAGCATACAGAGGACCTCTGGCTGGATGATTTCTCTGTCATTTATTATATTATAATAGGGGGACAATGGTTCTGTGCCCCCAATGACACGTTCTTATATACTGCATTTAACTTAGTCTGATCATTTGAACATCTTTTCTGAGTAATGTTCTATCATCACAGAACTTGTTCAAACACACCTCAATTCATATTTATTGGCCTTGCATTGAAAATGTATTACTAAATATTGGGCAGCTGGGTGGGAATGTGCAGCATATGACCAAAGAAATTTTCGTCACATCAAGCTGCTTTGTCTAGAATGTCTAAGGATGGAAACAGAGAGGACAGAAGAAAGAGCAAAGTGACCATTTTTTAAAAGAGAGAGTATGATATCTAAGAACAAAGGTGTTGTATAGGGATACCTTTGCATATAGCTGAGAGTCTTCCATATCTGTCTCTCTGAACTTGGTCTTAAGTCCCAAGAGAGTAGGAACAAAAAAACACTGCTTTCTGATGGATTGTTAAGTAAATTGGGGTGCAGGGCAGCATCCAGCCTTAAACTGGTGAATTATGATGCACAGAAGACAAGCGAGTAATGTGTCAAAAATTAGAGAGCATGTGCACAGGTTTAAATTCAGAGTTATAATTCCCTGGGTGGTGCATCACGCGATTACTCAGAATTTTGTTAGTTACTGTATGATAGTAATTGGGAACCCCCATGGTGTTATCATCAGAAAAGGAAGAAGAAAACAACACCACTAAGATATTTGGTTCTTAAGGATATGTCAAATATTCTGTAGCTTCTTGGATGTTTTCTTTATTCTCATCTGAACCCTGGCTGTTGGAGAGAAGCAGACTCCAAGACAGCTATAAAGGAGGTTTGTGAGTGTGCTTTGGCATCAGTATGTGTGAAAGGGAAGGGAAGTAAGCAGGAGTGGGCGGAAGGCAGAGTTTAAACTATGTAGTATCAACCTAACTGACCCTACAGTGAGTTCTAAAAATCAGATGGTGCTTTAGAATTATATTGGGAGTTGGGCTGAGAAGTATAGGTCTTTAGAATCCCACAGTGAAAACTCATTTGATATGAGCAGTGAAGGGCTTGTGACCTGAGGTGGGGCAATTCTCTTCAGTGGAGGCAGTGCCCCAAGGAGTCTGGAAGCTCTGGGGTTTATTTCTAGACAGCACTGTAAGAAGATGGTGAGATTCTGGGTGCTCCATTACACCTTCTATAACAGTGGAAATGATGATACTTTTGAGTGTTGTTGTGATCAGTAAATTCAATCAACTTATTTCAGTGCATGGGGCATGAGCTGAGCAAATAAAATTTAAATTCCTCCCTCTTAAAATATGAACTAGGAGCTTTGAAACCTGTTGAAGTAGTAAAGATTAATGAAAGGTATTTCTGCTATCTTATCTTTTTAGCCTCTTGGAGTTAGAATAATTTTTTTGGTATAATGATTATTTGATCTAATTTTTGCAATAGCTTTATAATATAGCTATTATGTGCATTCTATTTTAGAGCAATCCAAGACTAGATTAATTTTAAAATGTTTGCCCAAAGTTACAGCAATCAACCATAAAAAACAAAGATTTTATATAATCAGCTTTTTTTTTCTATTCTAGAATTAGAATAAGACTTATAGTCAGATGATCTGTGTTAATTATAGACCTTCCTCTTAGGAGCTTTGTGATTTGGGCAAACACCACTTTTTGACCTCTGTTCCTTAGTTTATGGAGGTGACTTGCACTATCACGCTATGTGAGCTGTGTTTGTCCGGGGCTCTACCCACAGCAAGTGAGGTATGAAGAGATATCTTAAGGACATAGTAAAGAAACATGGAAAGAGTGATTCGTAGTGAGATATACTGATATGCTCAGATACTTGAAAATAGGTTACTAAGATTACAGTATATAATGTGAAAGCTTGAGCTTCCAGAGAGAAGTAAGAAAGGCTAGAGAAGAAAAAGAATCTTTCATGACCTAACATGGAACTTGGACTTGAGATTTTAAATGATGACCTATTGAAAGTTAAGCAGAAACTAGCTGTATGAATATTAAATTTTAAAAACATCACTCTAGAAGCAGATGGGTACTAGAGGGAAGGAAAAATGGCTGAGAGTTGAAGATCTACTTAAAATTCTTTTTAAAAGAATTGAGAGACTAAACTGGAAAAAAATATGACAGCCCATATAAAGAGAAGGATTTAGGTTCAAGAAACATTGAAGTGATGAATATAATAGTAAAACTCAATATTTATTGATTTATTTAACAAAATACTGTTAAGTACTCTGTTTATGAAAAGTTTGTGAACCCCTGGAGATTTCTCCATGTTTATATGGACAAAAATATATGAACAATTTATCATTATTATTAATGTTTTGAAGAAAACAGTAAAATGTACGCACAACTCTTTCTACAACTCTGCTTTACTTTATTGTCTGCTGTAAAAAGAACCCCTGCTTTATGATTATTCTTTCTCCTTTCTTGATGTCCACATTTACTTTGACATACTTTATCCAGAATTAATGTGTATTAATTTCAGCATTAGAGTAATGCTAGCTGCTAAAAGAAATTAATCCATAATTTCTATAGCTTACTTCAATAAGGGTTTATATTTTATGTATGTAACAATCTATGTGGGTGCTTCTGCTTGATGAAAAGCTTTGTATTTAGATTCTCGCCAGCATCCTTCCACCCTGTAGCTATGATCACCTCTAAGCTCTCAGAGTTCTATGCACTTAGTACAAACAGAAAATAATCAAAAGACATTTTAAAAGAGGTTTTACAGAGCTGGATGGAAATAGCACAAATCATATCCACTCATACACCATTAGCTATGAATCAATCTCATAACCAGGCCAAAGTACACATGAAGCTGAGAAAAGTAATTTATCCTTGTGCAAGAAAATAGAGACAGGTTTAATTAAAAAAAATAACCAATCTGAGATTATTGTTTAGAAATATAACTAACTGGATAGATTAACCAGTACCTACGTTAATTAATACCTTAACTTCATTAACTAGTACCCAAAATATTACTCTTTGAGGAAGATCCTGGGAAGCCTAATAAAAAGCATGATAGGATATCAAAGAATTATCAGGAGAATCTAGCTGCTGATAACTGAAGGAAAGTCTGAGTTTTTCAAGTACAGCCAAACTGGATAGAATAAATATCAGTCTTTAGAAGATGATAACATAATCCAGAAACACTGCAACTCATCTTTGTAATATCCATATGAAATCGCATCCAATAGATGTGTAAAGAAATGGGAAAATATAATCGGGCATCAAGAAAAATATCAGGGCAATGCAAACTGAAACCACAATCAGATACTATTTTACATCGGTTAGAATGGCTTTTATGGGGAAGCCTGGGGTGGTGGGCTGGAAAGGGAGTAAAAGACAGAAAACTGTACAAGAATAACAATAAAATAAAATTTTTAAAAAAAGCAAGAGATGACTTGTGTTGGCAGGGGTGTGGTATAAAATAAACCATTGTATAAAAATGGTGGGTATGTAAATTGGCATAGGCATTACAGGAAACACTACGGATATTCCTCAAAAAATTAAAAATAGAATACCATATTATTTAGCAATCTCAGTTCTGATGTAATCCAATGAACAAAAACTGATGAACAAAACATAAACAAAGGCATGGACACACGGAACAGACTGACAGCTGTCAGAGGAGAGAGGGGAGGGGACTGGATGACAGAAGGTGAGGGAGTAGCCAAAGTCACGTATGCAGGGCCCGAGGACACACACAACAGTGTGGTGATGGCCGGAGGGGAGGGGAGGGGAGGCTGAGGGTTGGGTGGAGGGTTGGGTGGAGGAGGGCAAAGGGGGGGAAATGAAGAAATCTCTCATAGTGTAAACAATAAAAATAAAGTTAAGAAGATGAAACTGGTATGTCAAGCAGATATCTGCACTCTCATGTTCATTGCGGCCTTATTCATAACAGCCAAGATTTGGAAACAAACTCCGCATTTGCAGATAAATAGGTAAAGAAAATGTAAAGAAAGTCGCTTAAAAATAGTCTATTCATTTTAAAAAGAACTTTTCATTTTTAAGTATTTTAGGCTTTTGTGTTTCTGAGAAGCTTTTTTAATTTATAAAAAGCTGGTCTCCTATGGTAGAACTAAAACAAATATACCTTTAGCACTATTTTGCACATCTTGAAGATCATATTTTTTGTTTTGACTCTGAGTATTTGAGTGTTTAACTCAAATATTGGAGACGAGGCCTTCAAAGAGATCTGTCCTATAAAAGCAGGGATTCAGTACTGGTGAATAGGATACTGGGACTTTCCTTTAATCAGTCCCCTTCTTTCTTCTATGCAAAAGAGGATTACCTTCTTTCCATGGTTTGATGCACGGCTTGGGGTTGGTCTGTCCAGGTTTGTTCCCTGGTGCTCTGAAGAGACACTTTTATGGAGATGGCCCCTGGAGGTGTGTGAATGGGAACCGCGCCCCGAGTACAAACACAGCTGGCAATTCCTTCCTCATTTGCCATTGTATAGTGGGTTTTGCAAATGTGAAAAGATTTCTCGGGGCAAGTAGGAAGGAAGTACTTTGTAATCACTCAGAAAACATTACAGGACGCTTTGGGACATTGATCTCTTTCTCCTGCTGGGCTGTTGCTAGCTTGCCTTTTATGCTGTTTTACTAAATGGTTTGTTCCTGTCAACTCACTCACATTACAAATAAGAACATGATTTTTTTCTTCTTAAGGATACCTGAAAAGTAACGGAAAAGAAACCACAATGTATAGAAAAATACAGACATGACCTCATTGAAATTGTGTGTATTCCTTTTCAAAAGATTAAATATGAAATTTCTTTAGCCACTGACCTGGAATAAAAATTGGAGGATAAGTAATACCCTTTCTCTTCAAAAATAGGGTATCTAACATAAAAGAAGTATAATTACATCCATGTAGTGTGAGATACAATTGTAAAAATTAGAATGATGACAATGTTATCATGTGTAAAACACTCATTTTGTGACAAATAGGTAGTTTACATACTTTATATCATTTAAAAATTTACCAGTTACTCTTGAAGTAATGCATTATTATTTTACATACCAGATAATTGAGGTTTTACATCTACTTCTTTTGAGATCAAAGACGGTAATTAATGGCACAGTAGCTAAACTGGACATATTAGCAGCCCACATCATTTCCTGTAAAGAATGCTTTTCATGGCCCATCTGCACATGCAGGGATACCTCAGATGTTAGCCTTTGACAAGAGTTCGAGATTTCTTTTATTCTTATGAAGAATTTCCTGTAAAAGTAATGTGATCCATTGTCTTACGGAGGCAGGAGACAGCATAGGAAGAACTCTGAGACTGCAACACTGTTACTGGCCAGCATTCAGCACCCTGGTTCTCAGGAAAGGCCTTTTACCAATTAAGTAGAATAAATAGTAAACTGAGGCAGGGAGGAGGAAGGAGACATGTCTCACATGCTAACTTAGCAGTCTTGAGCCTGGTCTGGTAATATTGCCAGGTGTTCCAGCATCACAAGAAACACTATGTTAGCAAGAAAGAAGGGAAGTCCTTGACATTCTATGTAGCACTTCCAGTATCTGGGAAAGAAAGCCTTGATTGAAACCGTGCTATCATCCCAAGGCCTGGAATGTGGGAGAGGGCCCCCGGTGCCCAGAGGAAGAGCCCATAAAACAGCTTTGGTTAAATGGTTACATCTGGTCACTATCTGTTTTACGAGGGAGTTCCTGATGCTTACAGAAAGAGCCCATAAATAACTTTGGAAAGTGCCCCAATTTTAATTAACTGCCTCCTGTCAGTATTTGTTTTTCAACAAGATGAACAAATGGGGTCTGGAGCAAGATAAGGACTCAGGCTAACAGACCCCCATACATACCTAAGTTTGGGTAGTCACCTTCCCCCAGGAAAGTTGGTACCACATGTACCCATTAATCAATATGTAACTTTTTTCCTCCTATCCTGCCAACTATACAAGTCCTCAGAACAAAGGACTCTCTCTCTCTCTCTCTCTCTCTCTCTCTCTCAAGGACTTGGGGTGCTCTTGGCTCTCAGGCCACAGGGCCTCTGGCCACCTGGCCTCAGGCTGCCAGGGGCTTGCCACCCTGGTCTTCAGCCACTCTTGCTTTTGTCACCCTGTTTTGCCCTGAAACTTTGCCTCTCACACCCTATTCTACCAGTTCTGTTCTCTTCCATGGGAATGGGCCACTAATAAACTGATTACACACTATAGGATTTGCTGATACGTAGTTCTTTACATGCATCTGCAAGAAGAAACAGATCTCTCCCATCAACATTACAATCTTCTCTACCAGTCCAGGGCCCACTTGAAAGATCTCTGTTGTAAGACATTCTCCCTTCGCAGATTTCCTGAATTCTTTTACCCTTTCTTCTGTGTGTTTGCTTAAAATAAATAAATAAATAAATAAATAAATAGCTCCATTCTTGCTACTGAGCAAAAGAAGATTCATTTGGTTTATTAGAACAGGATATGATCAAAATAAGGATATTCAATTATACTTGTAGTCGGGGTTTCTCATCATATTGGTATCTCCAAGAATTGCTTTATCATTCACAACTATACATTTATACCAAGTCCAGATTGTTCATTCTGTGCAATCTGATCAGGTAAGAAATTAGAAGTCAATACTCTGCTGGTTTGAGGACACAAAGAATTTAGTACTCTGATTAGATTATTCTAATATAAATTTGTCTAGTTTTTCCAAAACACAGATCTATCACTCAGAACATAAGTTCCCCTAATACACCCTTTAGTTTAAGCATATGACATAATCATTTTTCTGATAACAGACAAAGAAAGGGAAATGATGTCAAGTACTTGGCAAATATCATAGGTGTGAGGGATTAGCCTGGGACTGGTTTCTGACTGATTAAAAATACAAGACTTTTAGTTTAAGATGATGGATTGAGCACACATGATTATTACATGTTTCATCTGAGACTCCAATGAAATCGTGACAAAAGAAAAAAAGTACTAACAATAACAAATAAAAGGAGAGTGGTACTGTGTCAGGCAATTATTGAAAAATAGAACGCAAAGGATTTCTGAATTAAGAAACTCAGGAAGAACACTATATCTAACCATATACATGAGAAGGAAGCTGCAGTCAGGAAATAAATCTATGTGTCCTTCAGCACTTTAAAGAGGCCCAGAAACTAGATACTTCAAGTATTTCAGGAAAGGAGATAGAGGTTGGTAGGATTGATGGCAGGAGATGGAAGAGTTATCCCCTCCAAGACTTGTCAACTGCTGACTAAATAATGAAGAGCAATAAGGCACTTATCCCCCAGCAGAAGAGATAGAGTTTTTTCCCCTCTGAAGAAAACAACATGTTGAAAACTCCGAGAAGAACAAGCATTAGCACCCCAGAGCAACACCTGGCTGCAGCAGACTCCCCACGGCTGCAGGGTGCTGGCCTGTGCCCTGCCCACCCACCCCAGGGCCAACCTTCAGGTTCACAGCTCTGTTCACAGATGTGCGGAACACTAGTGATGGTGGATTGCTTCATTTTAGGGCATGAAAATTTACACAGACATCTGAAGAGAGCCTACCCCTGAAATGAATTTATTCGGAAGTGGTATATATAGCACGGTTTGTTTACCGATAAATATTTGGGTCGTTTCCAATTTGGGGATACCAACATTTAGTTCACAGGTCTTTAATACCTGCTTTTTTTTCTTGAGCGAACACTAGGATTGAAATTGCTGGGTCATGGGTAGGTACGTACTTAACTATATTAGAAATTTTTCAAATGGTTGTACCGTTCTGCACTCTTACAAATAATGTATGAAAGGTCTAGTTGCTCCACATGATCATCAGGACTCAATACTGAGAATCGTCTCAGTTTTAGCCAATTACATAATGTTAATGAAGCCTAGAATCTCTTCATAGAGTTAAATTAATTTTAACTGAGATTCTTAAAAATGTAATTAATGATTTCTAGGAATTCTTTACATAAGTCCCTTTTTAGGGACATGTATTGTAAATATTCTCTCCTAAACTATGACTTGTTTTCACTTTTTAATAGGCTTTTATAGTTGTTTTATTTTGCTGACAGTTTTATTATCCATGGGTTTGAATTTTGTCAGGTCATTTTCTCTTCTGTTAAAATAATCAAATATTTATTGACTTTTAATTTATAAAATTTTTATTTCTAATTTGAAATCGTTATGAAATAATATATTCTGTGTGATTATATTATTTTCAAATATATTAAGACTTGAGTTTGGCCCAGTTTTTTTAATGTAATTGAAAATATTATGAATTATGTAGCTCATACTATATTATTATAGTATTCTACATACTAATAAGTAGATATTAATTATAAAGTGATTAGTTATAAAATGATTATAATGCATAATTATAACATACTATATCATGATATACTATATACATTATACAAATGTATATATTATAGTCAATGTATACATAATATATAATATAATTAAATTATAATGACATAATGTATGTGTTTATGATACCACATATATTACATATATGATGTATAATATATTTAATATATGATGTGTAAAATATAGTATAATATATTATGTATGATATATTGATATGTGGGTCATATATAATACATATATAACATAAATATATACTTATATATAATTTTATATATTTAAGTGATATTAAATAATATGAATTATTTAAAGTAGGTTAATATTATTGTTCAAATCTCCTAAAGTCAATAACAAAGCAAGGACTTCTACTCTCACCACTTCTATTCAATATTATACTAGACTCTCTGGCAATTATAATAAAGTTTAAAAAAATTAAAAGCAAATAGATTGCAAAAACTAGAAGTTTAATTGTCTTTCACCTCGAATCATATAGTCATATATATATAGAAAACACTAAGAAACTGTGGGAGAAACAAAATTTATTTTCCCTTCCACCCTCCAAGCTTTGCCAGCTAGAGCTGTATAAATTGTGCTGACAAAAGACATTAACAATAAAAAAAATAAATGAGAAGGTGCATTACATTTACACATGCAGGCACTCAATGATGATTAACTCAAAGTGGTGATTAGAATTTGGGTTTATATAGGGGCTTAACAAAAGAACAATACATTTTTAGAGAAATGACAAGACAACCGAAATTTTACTACTTTCCAGGGTGGTAAATTGAAGGAAGGCAATTATATGGGGAAGTTAATTGACAATAAGCTCTAATTTATAAAGCTTAATATGCAGTTTCCTATGGTGGCTTCTCCTGGCTAACAAGAGTTTAATGTTGTCTCTGGTGATCAATTTTGTCTTTCCCAGTAGAGAAGGGAAAGAAGATATCCTTGCAAATTTATGTCCTACTCTTAGGCAAATAGGGGGAAGGCAGATAATTCTTCCTGTATCTGCTACTTATTGTCTTCAGCTCAAAATAATCCTTACACCAAACTGGCATATATTGAAATGGCAAATTCTGCTACTCTATAGAATCTACAATATCAATTTGCTAAAACTAAGTGAATTTAATTATTTATTGGGATGTGAGGTCAATAGGCATGCATCAATTATAATATCACCTAGATATATAACCGCTAAGTATTATCTGACAGAAATAAAAATATTTGCCCTCCCCAAAATATCTAAGTAAATATTCACAAAAGCCCCAATTAGGAAATAGTGAAATTGCCTCTCAACAGATGAATGAATAAATTAATGTGGTCTGTACACACACCTGAATATTATGCAACCCATAAAAAGAAAAACTACTGGCTGTATTTGACAACATAGGTGAACATCAAAAACACAGTAAACGAAAGAAACCAGATCCAAAAGAGACCGGCTGTATGATTCCAGTTGTGTAACATGATGGAGTGGGCAAAGCTAACCTGAAGCGATGGGACATCAGCAGTGGCTTGAGCTAGACGTGTGGCAGGTTAACTTGGAGAGACCTGAGGGAGCTTTCAGTGTTGCTCCAAAGCTCGGAACAGGGATTGTGGATTTGAAAGCGTTGCACAGCTTTTACCACGGTTCTGTTTCATGATTTTGTTTGTTTTTCATAATCTGCATCACAGGTGCTTATGGTTGTTTAGGAGAAAGAAGAGAATTGCCAGTTTTGTGACTTATTAGCACTTAACTTTGAAGAAAAAATGTGGGTCTGAGTAAGTGATGAAAATTTTGTTAAGACAAAGAATACAGGCTGTGTTCTTGTGATCTGCACCAGGTAAGAGAAGGCTTTTTGGAAGTCTATATGGGGCTTAGAATGCACCCTGAAGCTAAGTAGTAAAAAGGCCAAAGTGTAATCTATTAAGTGTAATTAACCACACCTAGAGCAAAAAGGCTTCAACATACCCTGTGTGCTGATTAATCAGTACTAAGCAAGTGTTCTTTAAACTTTTTAACCTGCAACCCAGGTACGCACACCCGCAAACACACTCACACACATCTGCACAAAATTTTCACAAAACTTTAGTCACTCTTAAAATATGCAATATTTTATATTCAATATTACGTTCTGGAACATGCCCTTTTAAATATCAGTTTATAGAGAAATCATCATGCCTGTGTTCTGATGAAATTTTATTTACAAAGCCAGAAAGCAGGCCAGATGCGGGCTATGAGCCTTAGTCCGTCCTGCTACAATGAAGGATGAGTTTTATCCAACCAAATGGTGACTGGAAAGATTTTTTCCAAAAGTATTTATGATGAGTACTTCGCATATTTAACAAGAAGGCAAAGGTTAAAACAACATTAGGGTCAGGGATTGAAATGCATGATAATATACAAAAGGACTTCAAATTTTCAAAGAGAGAAAAGAGAGTAAGATCAGAGATTCTAGAATAGGAAATATATGACAGACAAAGAATGCCATTTACAGCTGACACATCAGAGAAAGTTAAATAAGTAAAGGGATTTGAGATTACTAGGGATAGTACTAGTACAAAAGTAACCATTACATATATAAATAGAATTTTCCTAAATAGAATACATTTAGAAAGCATAAAGAAACTAGACAAATACATAAACATAACCTATACAGTATATACAAAATAAGATAATATGACAGAATTGAGACCAGATAGAACTTTAAATTGCCTAAGGGGGAAAAAAACACAATTCTATGCTCTGTATAGGAGACCTATTTAAAATACAGTAATTCGAAAAGATTGAAAAATAAAGGGAGAGACAAAGATTCACCAGGCAAATGCAAATAATAAGGAAACAAGGATTAGATTCCTCATATTTAACAAGCAGATTTTAGCCCAAAAGATTTAACATTAGAGATTATAAACAAAAAACATCAAATGCAATGTCCTACAATACAAATAGAACATTTGTGTATATTTATGCACAAAATGACACAACAATGATCTAGAGAAAACAAAGCAGAATAAGTAGCAAGGAAAACAGATAGAAACACAGTAACAATGGGAGACTTTAACAAACCTTTCTAAGTATGAAATAGGCCAAGTGGGCTAAGAGTAAGTAGATAGATCCAAACATACACCACATGCGGCTAACAAAGACTACACTTCAAGTGCTCATGAAGCACACATAAAAAATGACCAACCATGCAGCTGAAATAATACAAATACTCTTTGTGATTGCAATTCAATAAAACTGAAAATTAAAAATGCCTACTTTCATCTCTTCCCCCTGAATCAGAACCCTCTACCTGGGTGTGTGGAAACCTCTGTTGAGTATTTCCTTGATGAAAGGTAACATGCAAACAAAAATTATAGAATAGTTTAAAATAGTTATGAGTGCAACACTACATATCAGAATTTAGCAAATGCATTTAAACAGTAAAGTGAGGAAAATGTATAGCCTTAGCATAAACATCAACAAAAATTTAAAAAATAACAAAATGCTGAATTACCAACTCAAGAAGTTTAAAAATAAGCAATATAGTAAACTAAAAGTACATAAAAGGATATAATAAGCATAAATACAGAAAATGAGGTGGGAAAATAAGATTATACTAATAAATAAAAATCCTGATACTTAATAAATATCAATAAAATAAGCAAATCACCTGTTATGTTAATTTTTAAAAATTAGACAACACAAACATACAAAAGCAGAAATTACAGGAGTAATGACTATTGATACACAAAATTTAAGACAGGCTAATTTGCAAACTGCCACACACATAATTATTTTATTATTATTTTTTAGATTGTAAGTATATGCTTATACATTTATAAATTTAATACAACTCACAACAAAAAGAAATGCAATATTTCTTGGCATATTGGTAAGAGTGTTAATTAAGAGAAAAAGCAATACAGTAATGATGCAGCATTTTCAGAGAGTAGATGCAGAGTAGCCTAGTTTTACTGGCATTTGCATTTAGTTGTTCTAGAAGTTTGAAAGATACCAAGAAAACTGCCCCTATTTACTTCCTTGAGAAACCGTTTTGACCTTGCCCTGGATGCTCACCTCTGCCCATCAGACAACTGAGTTTGACCTGTCTGTGCTTGCCCTGGGGTCAGTGTTTCAAAATTATCATCCTCTCAGGTCCATTAGAAACAGTGAGAGACTACTCTACCTTCTTGAACATAAAATTCTGTCATACGATCTCTAACTCTCTCTGAACTTTTGGTTACTCTTTACATGATTTTTCCCCCATCTATGTCCACCATTCTGCATTTTTATCTTCTACTTGAAATCTTTTAGTTTCTATTCCTTAAATTCAGCTGCCTCCAGGTTTCTTCTGCTGATTCAGTCATCATGTTCCTTTTGGACTTTCAATCTCAGGATCTTTCAGTTTGTGCTCACCAAACAGCTCTGTTCCCTCTTTATTCCCTGTTAACACTGCTGAGAAAGAGGGTCTGGCCTAGGTATTCCCTATTCCCCATCACCACATTGTGCCCATATGCCACTGGCCACACCAGGGAAAGGAAATGTATTTGTTAAAGCATTAGTATCAGCTCTGATGAAACAAATTTAAGTACAAATTCTCACTCTACTCTGTAATTGCTGAGACTTTCACTAGGAGATTGAAACCATCTAATCCGAATTTCTTTATCTGTAATGTGGGTTTACTAACATTTTGTTATAAGAGTGTTGTGAGGATCAAGTGGGAATCTGCACAAATTTTGTGGGTTTTTTGACTATTGTTGTTGCTGTTACTATTGTTTTTGTTGTTGTTGGAACAGAGCAGCCAAGCTGGGGAAGATGCACAGCCCAGATGGAGTAAGAGTGCCCAGAGTCTGGCTAGATGTCACGCGCTCCTACCGTTGTCTAAGGGTTGAGATTTGGCTCAATATTCGGTATGATTAGTAGAGTTTCTCAGTATTACTGAGAAAGTTGTTTTATTATCTCCTATAGCTTTTTTAGTACTACATCTTTCAAAATATGTTGATAATTGCACCACAACTAAAGTTATATATACATGTGTGCATGTGTATATTTTAAGCCCCAATTGTATTTTAAACTTCATATTACCCTTTTAAAAAATATATTTTCTTCTTTCTGATTGTATGGCATAAAACACAATAAAAATAACTGAGAAAGTAAAGTTTGCCAAAATTATACACAAGTTATTTTTCTTTTTCTAAGTAATAAGGAAGATAAATTAGAATTTTAACATGTGGGAAGAATCATATCTGAAGAATATGATTAATTATAGAACATAGTGAATACATCTTTTTAAAAATGATTTAGAAAATACTTATTACATTCTGAAATACTGCTTAATAATCTCACTTTTTGGAATTTAAAAAATCATTTCTATAAGAAAAAAATATTTGACTATTATATGAGGTTGTATGAAGTCATTAAATGGCAAAAAGTCCCCCTTTGTGAAGAGAGATCCATTACAACATTTATCTACTTATCTAATTTTCATATTTTTATAGGAATAAATCGTGCTTCCAACTTGAATATCATTGTGTAATTTATTAAGTCAATGTGATCCAGGATCAAATACCTTACCAGGCCCTATTTAAATATTAGTGATGATTTAATTACATGAATTGATTAATGACCATAAAATGGTAGTGTTTCCTAATTATTTTTCCAAGATTCATAATAATTGTTTAAAATTTATGTCAGTATATTAAGTTGATAAATCATTTATAGATGTCAGCTCTGCTGATACACTTGGTGTTTAAAAAAACTTTTAAAAAAGAAAAATACCTTCCTAGTACAATGAAGACCAGATTATGTTTTTAGGCAACCTTATAAATGCAGATGATAAAAGAGAAGATAAATCCAAGACAGTCATCAAATAAGTCCCTACTGTAAAACTCCATTTAATTTGAACAAATTTAGAATATGTTGAAAACTAAATATTTGCTAGATAAAATTATGCATGTAATGTTTTAAACTTTGTTTAATAAAGACATTTCCAAATTTAAAAATAAATCTATGTAAAAATCTGTCAAATTTCCTAAGGGAAAAACAGTGTGTTTTTAACTTAGAACTGTAAAATGGATAGTTACATCTAACTTCTATTTCTCTTGTCTATATAATCATAATCTTAACATGTAGACCTATTTCATTTGACATTTGTTATTAGCATCTTACATTTTTTATTTTTAACAGCAAAACACCTTGACCAATATAGGCTCTGCAATGAAAGTTTATTGAAATAAAATATTCCACAATTTTTCCTAAGTCAAAATATTTTCACATACATCCACTGAAATTGATCAGAGGTGAAATCATATAATGTGAATTATTATTAAGTTCATGTATAGTAATAATAATATCTTAAATTTGTATCAATAGTTATATTTTAAAAAATGCTTCCTCATACAATGTTTCCCAAACTTTCCAATACGTACTTTTCATTCCATTAAAGTAAATATGTATTTTGGTTGCTTCAGTCATATAGGCTAAGCAACTCTAGCAAATATAATTTTTCCAAACTTCATATTTTATTTAGATATTTATGTAACATTTGCATTTTACTATTAATTATGTGTATGTGATGCAGGGTGTAGCCAGGAGGAGGGCCCCAAAAATAGAGATTTGGAATGGGGCCCAGAACTCAGGGTGTCCAGGGAATATTAGAGGGACATATAAGATGTCCTCAACCCTTCCCCCACAGGTATGAGTTGGGAGAAGGGACACATGGAGCAGGGACATGCAGAGCTCCTAATCCATGGCATGGTCATTTAACATATCTATAGCCTTTGGCTGGTAGCTTAGATGTGTTAAATAGCTGTGGCCATGCTCTGAGCCAGGAGGATGGAAAGGACTCCCCCCAAGACGTGACTGGGGGAGGAACCCCAAGTCACAGCGCCTGCGTGGGAGCTTGGAGAAGATTGGCTCCAGAAAATGGGAACACACCTGCCCAGACTCACGATGGCATCCCCAAAAAACTTGGAATATATGGGAATGCTGGCAGGTGTAATTGATTGTAGGAGGAGTCGGAAATGGGGGTACAGAAGAGATTTGGCACCAGGATTTAAATGGAGACGCGGCAGCCATTGAGGGGAGAATCCACGCGCTTTCATGAGAGTTAGGATCCTCGCAGCCCTGTGAGAGAAAATCACCATGTAGCTTTAGCAGAGAATTGCCACTTGGCTTTGCCCAAGTGGAGACCCTCTTGCAGCTTTGCCAGAGGGAGGAGATTCCATGCGGTTTCAATGGAGTGCAGACCCTGCAGCTTTGGTGAAGAGGGAGAGCCACGAGGCTTTGCCAGAGCGGGGACCTCTTCCCCACAGCTTTGGTAGAAGAAGGACCACGCGGCTTTGGGGTGCTCCCTTTGGCTGCGTGGCCTGGGAACAAGAGAGACTTTGCCTGGAAGAAGGGTGAAAGAACTCTTGCCAGTAGGCCATGAGAAGGTGCCACATGGCTTTGGATTAATTGGAGATCCTGCCTGGACAAGGACACAGCTGATGGTGTCAAGAGCCTGGATCCCAGACGTGTGCTTCTCTTCCTTGCAATTACGGTACCCTGAATTAGGGCAGAGGGAGATAGGAAGCACTGTGGGTGTCTGTGGGTATCCTAAAAGACTTTGATATTTTAATGAAGATGTTAAGTCGCTACTTTAACTCTGTATAGCATTAAATAAACATTTCCTTTCCTTTTCATAAATCTCTGGCTTTGAGAAGCATCTTTCCATAAGGCAGCGGACAATAACCGACCTTCTGTTGCTCTGGAACATATGCACATTTTAATATGAATTTTGCATGTCCCTTCATTATAACCACTAGTTTGTGTATAACTTCAAGTCCCTTGTCTTTCTTTCATTGTGTACTCTCCTCTAGAATATCCCAACTCTGTTATATCCAACTTTCTTGTTGCTCTTGGTCAGCCCACTCTTGTGCAGGTTAAAAAAAAAAAAAAAAAACAGGAAGGAAATAAAAAAGAAAGAAAAATTCATGACCTTGTTGACTGATGTCATTTTAAATTCACAACTTATATATCTCAACCGGGCTGTTTTCTGCAAACCATCCATTCACGCTTCCACTCACAGAGACTGATCCCACACAGTGTCCTCTCTCCTCATACTTCCAGCACATCTCAGCACCTGGAGTGCCAAGAGCCCTGTGGTAACCACACCTCCTGAGGCTGCTTGCACTGATTACTGACCCCAGGCTCAGTGCAGACACTAGTATATGTACCTATGGAGAAAAGAAGGGGAAGGAAGGAAGAAGTAAAATTACTCTAAATACTTTCTCTTAATTGAGAGCAGTGTGGAGTATTACAACATTCTGGTGGGGAAAACTATGTGTCTCAGAAGAAGAAATGATTGATACTACACTTACAGATTATATCAGATCAGTGATTTTCAACTGGTGTGCCACAAGAATTTTTAAAACATGCAATACCAGACTATTTAGTCAAGAGCACTGGCTTCTTTTTACTTACATTGTCGAATAAAAAAAAGCCAGCTAACACAAAAATAGCTGTCTGGTGTGAATGCCCTGGCTTGAACCATAAATATATAGGTCATATAACAGAGTTGCTTCTTAATGTATATAATAAGGTTTCATTTGATTGATTAATTTGATTGGTTTATTCTTATATAAGAATAAAGAAATTCTTATATACAGGTATGGGCACCTGACTTTTAAAAAAGTTGCTTTGAAGCAAAAAGGGTAGGTAATTACCATTATTATTATTTGTTGTAAATCAATCAAAATTATACCAATTTTTGTCAGATTGACAAAAAAATTTTTTTTGTCAGATTGGTGTGCTGCAGAATTTTAGCAATTAGTTTATGTGTGCCATGAGATGAAATAGGGTGAAAATGGCTATAGTAGATCATTATGTTTCAAATAAGACAGTGAATAAAGTGAAAGCAATCATTAACAAAGGAAAACATGTTGTATAACTTTCAATTAAGCAAAAGAAAGAGAACAAAACTAGTAGTAATTTGATTGAACCACCAAAAATAGAAAATCACAATAAAAGTGATCAACAATGTAAAATTAGTTTACAAATACAGGCTATCAAATTGGATTAAAACTCAAACAATAAAAATACTGTTGACAATACACTTTAAAAAGTGATAAATGAAGATTTAATGACAGAGTACTGCAAAAATAACCCCAATTCATTAAGCATGTTATGTCCATGTCTTTTGTCATGTAACTTTCCAGCTTTTCCCGCCAAGAGTTGGAGTCTATAACCTACCCCTTGGATCTGAGCTGTTCTCAAGATTTACTTTGGCCGTGCAAATTTGATAGAAGTGACAGTGTGCCGATCTTGCATGTTTCTGAGCTATCTCTTGGAAACTTCCACTATCCGGAAAAAGTCTGGACTAGCTGGTAGAAGGTGACAGGTGAGATGGAAAAAAAGCCTAGTTGTCCCATCCAAGGCCAGTCCAGACAAAACTATGGACAGCTGACTTCCAACTGCTTAAGAAGATCCATCATTGATCAGCAGAACCACCTACTCAGCTGCAGCTGACAGCAGACTCGTGAACAGTTCAGCCAGTGCAGAGCTATCTTGGAGTCTCTTTAATAAAGAAAATATAATTATTTTAAGCCACTAGGTTTTGGGGTGTTTTGCCGAAAAGTTTTGGGGAGGTTTGTATCAATAGCTAATTGATACATTTGAAAATAAAGAAACACAAGGAGAATATCATATAAAATAAGCAAGATTGGCAATATTAATATTGGACAAGGTGAACTTTAAGTGTCAAAATAGTAAGTAGGATAAAGAATAGTGTGATGATAAAAAGCACAGTTTAAGAAGATCTAGTGTTTAGCAAAATATAGAAATTTCAAAAACCACTTTCTCTACTATTAAGCTTATGTATGTAGAAATATTTCTAGTTATGAAAACCATCTAATTGGAAATTATTTGACAACTTCTAGGCAATATTTAGATCAAAGAGAAAATTTAAATAAAAATTTTAAACCATCTATTAAGAAATGAAAAGTATTTTGCCACAAATCTAAAGATTAAGAAAAAGCAGTATTTAGAAGATAAAATTGTAATTTTAGTTGCCATTATTATTACAAAAGAATAAAAATCAATGAATTGAAAAAGTTAGGGGAGATAGTGAATAAACCAAAAAAATCAGAAAGAATTAATAAAATACTAAAATTAATAAAATAGAAAAATAAAATGTCTGTATAAGAAAAGGTAATATGGAAAAAACTAATTCAATATATTAAGGAAAGCATAAATCAGTTAATAAATGATATTGTCACAATTAAATTTTTATCTGAAAGAAAAACAACTAGATAATTTTCTTATCCAATATGGAAAAAATCTTTCAATGTAATTACAGCAAATGAAAAATAAAATTAACCCCTTCTAAAAACAAAACAACCAAAAAGCTTCCAAAGAGCTGCATGTATAAAGGATAACATACATTAGCTTAATTAATACTAAAAACAAAATATACCAGTATGTAAAATACAGACATAGTATAACATAAAAGTTTAGGTGATGAAGGACACTGGGAACTTCAATAGAAATAAAATGGGCATAGGAATATATTTGTATTGAAATGATAAACAAAGGAGTTACTATTTTTATGATGCTAAATGATCAGGAATAAAGAAAAATAATTCAAAAGAAAACAATGGTAAAAAGGTATAAATAGACATTTCGAGTAATAGACATGTCAGAGTAAATTGAAATGGTTAATAAATATGAAGAGATATCCAAATTCACTAGCAGTCATGGAAATTAAAATTAAATTAAAAATGAGAAATGATTTTACTCTCATTAGGCTGGCAAAAATTTTGAAAAGAGTGTCAAAATTTACTGCTAGCAGGAATATGGGGAAAGGCATCCTCTCATACAATGAGGGTTAAAAGAAAAAAACAAAGTATTTAGCTTTGGGTGAAAGGAGTTTTTCCATTTCCATAAAGATAAAAATAGACATATCATTCAACCAGCCAATTTCATTTCCAGGGATATATCCCCAAAACTAAAAATCATGTAAAGGTATGTGTATTGAATCATTGATTATGGAGCAAAAACTAGAAACCAAATAAGTAATTATAAATTGCTAAATAAAATATGACATAGTCACATTATGCACTATTATTAAGCTATTAAAATTGATTAAAGTTTACAAGAAGACTAATCATACTTCTATTCTTGTAATTTTATTGAATTTATTAAGCTGACATCAGTTAATAAAATTATATAGGTTTTAAGCATGCAATGCTATAATATATGATCTGTATATAATATTGCGCATTCACCATCCAAAGTCAAGTCTCCTTCCATCACCATTCACCCCTTTCCTCTCTTCTACCTGCCCCCACCTTCTTTCCCTCCAGTAATCACCATACTGTAGTGTGTGTCTAGGAAGGGTTTTTGCTTTATTTTTTTGTGAAATCCTCTCATCTTTTCTGCCCACCCCCCAACCTCCTGCCCTCTGACAGCTGTCAGCCTGTTCTCTGTATCTAAGAAGGTTTTTCTATTTTGTTTGTTTACTTCATTGATTAGATTCCACATGTAAGTGAAATCATAAGGTATTTGTCTTTCTCTGACTGATTTGTTTCACTTAGCATAATACCCCCAGATCCATCCATGTTGTTGTAAAAGGTAAGATTTCCTTCCTTTTTAGGGCTGAATAGTATTTCATTGTGTAATTGTACCACAGTTTTTTAACCACTCATCTAAGCATATACCTGGTATGTAGTTTTGAAAGAAAAAAATTGAAAGGGATAAATAATATTATTCTCTTTGGGTAAATAAAACCTAATTTTAAAAACAAATTTATGTATTTGAGCATATAGGCAAAGATACTATTATATGAGTTCTGAAGAGCATGCATTAAGGAGAGTATAGACTTTCCATGGAGAGAGAGACAACAGGTAGGAGAAGAAATGAGAAAGTCGAAGGCCCATTCAACTATAGAGGCCTTTGTTTACATCCCAAGTGAATGCAAATAGCATCACTGGAATTGTAAATGCCATGATTTACGTAGTTACACATGGAAACTCAGATATGTTTTGAGAAAAGTTCTGTGTAGAGAAAAATTGCCAACTTCATATTCATCTGAATTCAATAAGAAAATCTGCCTAGGGCTTCCAACAGTCTGCTGTGGTATTATGGTCTGAATGTTTGTCTCCCCCAAATCTGTATGTCAAAGCCATAAACCCCAATGTGAAAGTATCTGGAGACAAGGTCTTTGAAAGGTAATGAGAGTGGAACCCTCATGATGAATTAGTGCCCTTGTGAGAAGAGGTATGAGAGAGCTCACTCATTCTCTCTCCATCATGTAAGGACGCAGCAAGAGGTTTACCATCCGTAAGCCTGGAAAGAGTCCTCACCAGAACCTGACCATTCTGGCATCCTCAACTCAGAATTTCAGCCTCCGAAACAGTGAGAAAAAGTTTTTTTATTGTTTAATCTACCCAGTCTATGACATTTTGTTGTGGCAGACAAGTCGAATAATACATGTGTCCTAGAGAAGGTAAGTGGTGGTAACAAGCATATCAAATTGCTTTTTAAATTCTTGCTTTAGAATATAATCACCATTTTTCATAATTATTTATAGGACAATAAGTTCACAATTTTCATTTAACACTTCCATCAAGTACCTTATAGAGTCCAGAAGAAGCAACGTGCAACCTGATTAATTAGATCAACATATTAATTGTGATCTAATGTGATGAATAATGAAGTTATAATATTCTACTATAGAAGCAGAAAAGAAACTGGTTTTGAATGGGTACTCAGGAAAAACTTCAAAGAAAGAATACAGATTAATAGGCCTTAAAAGATCAATATTTTTTTAAAAGAAGGAGAGAAGACATTGGAGAAAAGAGTTATAAATAAAATTGCACAGACTAGCAGTGTAAAGTTCACTTTGGGGAAATATGTGTATTTTTTAAATTTATTGAGTTGACATTAATTAATAAAATCATATAGGCTTCAAGTGCACATTTCTATAAAACATACTCTGTATATTTCATTCTGTTACCACCCCCAAAGCCAAACCTCCTTCTCTCACATATGCTTGACCCCCTTGACCCTTTACTACCCTCCCAGCTCCCTTCCTTCTGGTAACCACCATATTGTTGTCTGTGTCTACGAGGTTTTTTGTTTGTTTTTGTTTATTCATCTGTTTCTTTCAGTTTTATATATTACATATGAGTGAAATCATATAGTTCTTGACTTTTCCTGTCTGTCATATGGCTTAGCACCATATTCTCAAGATCCATCTGTGTTGTTGCAATGGCAGTGTTTCATCTTTTCTTATGGCTGAGTGGTGCATATTTCACTATATATACACCACATCTTTTTTCCAATCCTCTACAGAAGGGCACGTCAGTTGTTTCCAGATCTGTGAATAATGTTACAATTATCATAGGAGTGCATATTATCTTTTTGAATAAATGTTTTCAAATTCTGGGGTAGATGGCCAGAAGACAATTTGCTCAGTCCTTGGGTAACTCTATTTGTAAGGTTTTCAGGAACTTCTACACTGTTTTCCATAGTGGCCATATCAATTTCAGTCCCACTAGTAGTAGTGAATGAGCACTTCCTTTTCTCCACAACCTCTCCAACACTTGTTATTAACTGTCTTGTTGATAACAGCCATGCTAACAGGTGTGAGGTGGTAAATCTGTGTAGTTTCGATTTGTATTTCCCTAAAACTAGTGAAGTTGAGCATCATTTCATGCATCTGTTGATCATTTGTATGTCTTCTTTGCAGGAGTGTCTGTTCAGGTCTTTGCCCATTTTTTAATTGAATGGGTTTTTTTTTTTTTTTTTTTTGGTGCTGAGCTGTATGGATTCCATATGTATTTTTATATTAACTTCTCTCTGCAGCCCTTGTTTGCTCACATCTTCCATTTGGTTGGTTGCCATCTTGCTCTGTTGGTGGTTTGTTTTGCTGTGCAGAAGTTTTCAGTGTGATATAGTCTCATTCATTTATTTTTGCTTTCACTTTCGTTGCTTTTGGGGTCCAATGCATAAAGTCCTCTCTCAGACCAACGTGTATAAGTTTAGTACCTATGTTTTCTTCTATGTAAAATAATATATAGTTCTGATAGAACTAGAGCATAGGCAGGTGGATGAGAGTAGCCAAGAATGAAGTTGTAATGCTCAGTGTGAAAGGCCTTTTTCTTAGTATGTGTTCTCCAGAAACAGACCCTAAGATAGGGGTTCAAATGCGAGTAGTTTACTTGGAATGGGTACCAGTAGCGAAGTGGGGGAGTGGTTTAGGAAAGAGAATGCAGTTAATGAATTTTCAACGTTAATCTAGCAGCCACAGGGAGTAAGTGCATACCTAGAGTTTAATCCCATGAGGAAACTGGAAAATGACATAAAACACTCACCTCAGAATTATCCCATACAAAGAGTGAGTGGGATTTTCAGGATTAATTCACCCACTCCAAAGCAGCACAATTTGAGGGCTGCTCCGGGAGAATATTAATTCTCCTGCTACGCTAACTTGCTGTATGCACCAGCACAGCTGCCTTCCATTGTACCAGGAGAAGAATTCAGTCACAGAGAAACCAACACTGACAGAGAAACCTGAAATGCTGAAGGTCTGATGGATACGGCAAAATTCTTCCAGCATCTGATATGATCAGATAAATTCTAGGCTAAAGAGTTGGAACTTTGTTTTATAGGTTATAGGGAATAAGCAATAAAGAAAATTTCGTAATCACAGATGTGTTTTGTAAAATAATTCTGACATCACGGAGGTTAAAGGGGATGACAGGTGAGTGAAGCATGATGGTGAAAGTTCAGTGAAAGATGATAGGGTTTGAACTATAGCAGCAGGACAAGGGAGAGGGACAGATAGATAGTAGTGGCATCCCTTTAGTTATAACTGCAAACATGGAAAGTCATTAGATGTGTGAACCCAGGTACATGGACTACTTCAAAAGGATTAGCGATGTGTTATTTGAGTAACTGCTTAAATGGTGAGAACATTTAACCAGCTAGGAAATTTGACAGGAAAGACTGGTTGGGAATAAAGATTTTAACTATGACTTGAGATGCACTTAGTGACTTGGAAAGTCCTGTATACACTGTTCTGGTAGAGATGTTCAATAAGAATTAAGAAGCTGGAACGGGAGCTCAAACAGTGAGTGGGAGTTCCAGAAAGAAGAGACATTTAAAGTACTAGAGTTATATGATTAAGCATATGTCTAACTTTCCAATTTGAGGTACTTTGAGCCAAAGACATTCCTTCTAGTTTCCATCAAATTAAAACTGATTTATTAGAAAGAAAATAAGACCTGAAGATATGGTTCTGATTCTATAAACTACAACAATGAATTGAGGGAAGTTCAAAAGGATGAAATAGAATTTTTGATAATAAAGGCCTGTGCTAGCAAATTTCCTGGAGGGGGTGGGTATATATAGATCACTATGTTTGTGTCACATTTTGGTAAAACAGGTCATATGGTTACATAAGCAAAAAAATAAAGTCGCACCTTGGCCAATTTATTTGAGCAGGGCAAACAAATTCTAACTGTCAGGTTTGATGTCATGGCTTTGCCCAAACTATTTAAATCTCCAAATGTAAATTGCAAAATGAAAAAAAAAACCTTTTTAAATTGTAACTCCAAAATTTTATAAATGTGGGTGATATACTGCCATATTCTGCCCTATGGTGTAGTGTAAATGTATTTTTGAGTGATATGGATTGGGTTTGTATGTTTTACTTCTCCAGAGGAAATTATCCCTGAGATATGTAGACAGAGTTTGCAGGAATTTGACATAGATGGAGAGCCCCACACACTACAAATGAAAAGAGTTCAGAGCTTTTAAATTGCACTACGTAAACCAAAGAGCCCGGTTAAGTAACAGATCCATCCTTCTTTCTCTTTTCAAATAAATTGAATATAAATAAAATGCTGACTTAGTAAAAAGGTTGAAAAGCATGTTTCTTGAAGAAACATGAAATTTAATTATTATTATGTGAAACTTACAGAGAAAATGTGACTATTAATGTTTTACATGAGTGAACAGGAGGGTAATTTTGTGAGATAGTAATAAATATTCAGAAATAAAAAAATAGGTGCTAGCGCTCTGATGGGCGACTTCCCACTGGGGCAATTTGTCTATGTCTATTTGATACGTAATAAGATAGGAACAGAAGAAGCACAAACTCATTTATAAGATGTTGTCTTACACCCATAGACAAAGAATTTACTAAGGAAACGTATGCATTAAAAATGTAAGTTCAAAGATCCCTTTTTATATTAACTGGTATTCATCTCCTGTAAGATTCAATCTGCTCAACAGACTTCAACCACGTTTCTACACGGCAACAATAAAGGACTACAATTAAAAACATTTTAAATTTGACTTTGCAAACTGTGTAAAGCTTTTCCAGAGGAAATAATGTGTCTTTTATAACAGTCCATTCTTCATTCTCTCCTAAATTAGCTGCATAATATGTGAGCAAATTTCCATGCCTAGTTAGAGCTCATTATTCAGTAAAGTCTCAGGGAATTAGGATTTTTTTAATCAATTTCTTCCCTCTGCCCTTTAAGCACTTTTCTAATTTAAACCGTCCCAACAAACACCGATATCATTGTACCCATTAATTCCCACTTGTTTTGGTTAAAATGGCAAAGAAGCAAGGATTTTTCGCATTGACCATTTATAGGTGTGTGCATTTTAAAACATATTCTTCATTGTAAATGATGCATAGCTTGACAATTGTAAACTGGCAAATTTTTAGGGTGTGAAGATTAGGGCTCAGGGAGGGTTAAACATACAATAAATAGCCAACAAGATAGAAAACAAACGGGCTGGATAAAATGAAGTCTAAAATTGCCAATCTGTTACTTAAATATTTTAGGTTTCTTTTTCTGGGGTCATTATTTTCTAGATTTGATGTAAAGATGTTTTAAGCATTGTTTGCAGCTGCTGCTTCAGCGCTGTTTGCAACCTCAGCCTGTGTCCATGTCAAACCATAATGTGATCCTGTCAAATTAATAAACAGAAGCCTTTCTTTTCCTCATTTTTGTGTCCCAGATAAACAGATGCAACCCTGCCAATTAAGGAATTCATATGGAGCACATCCGTTTGATCTAAATCTTAGTATCTGCATATGATTTCATGTTTCCTACTAGTTTGCAAGGTGATTTGTAGCAAAGCAACTGAAAACATAAAAATAATTGTGGGTTTTTTTTTGTTGTTGTTGTTTTCATAAAGCAATGGCTCTTTTAACCAGATTCAACTTGGGTAATGATATTTTGTTTCTCTCAGAAAAACTATATAGAGGCATATCTAAGAAGCTAAAGAATATATAGCTCAGAAAACTAACATAGAGCTGGTCCTAAAGTGTTAAAAAGAAATTGTTCTAGATACATATTTGTCTATGATCAACCATTAGCATTAAACACATAAGAAAAAAATCTGAGTTTAAGATTATGATTGGCTTAGGATGCTGTTTAATATTATATTTCAGTTTTTACTGATTTGCAGGATTGAATCTCTAGACACTACAATCATATCATTAGAAAAATGACAATATCATCTAACTCCAGAGAATGAAGGATTCAAAGTTACTATATGTACAAAGTAAGTGTTAATGTACTTAATACCTTTCTCTTACTAAAGACCTCAAATGAGCATTCAAGTTAACTCATCCTTCGTTATACTGATAAAATGCAAAAGGTAGTAAAACGGAGTGAGCCCTTGAGGGTGCCCTGTCATGTGCACATGTGACAGTGGCTGTTATCAGGTTTTCAAATCAACCTCTAAGGTACTTATATTTGTTGATTTATAAGAAATAAACTGATAATTGAGGTATACTGCAACAATATGACAAGAGGCCCTTTAATATTAATATTATTATCAAAAATGCCAGAATCTAGCTTTAAGGTTATTGTGGTGTATGTCTACCTCTGTCACTTGTGAAATCATAAGAGACCAACAATGTAAAATCAAGGGTAATGGAACTGATGATAAGGTTAAAACGCATGCTGGTCTCTATGATCTCTGTCTTGTCGAATACCGTCTGATCTCTCTCTGCAAACTCAGGAAAGAAACTGCTCATGGCCAGTTATTTCTTTTTTTTTTTTTTTCAATTGGAGGTTTGTTCGGGTATATTTCTCCTCTGAATTTTGAGAAGCATTGTTCCTCAAATTACCTTTTCTTTTCTATCACTACATTATTAACAAGCAATGGTTGCCTTAGCAACTCTTTAATAGGCTGCAATTCATAAAACCTATCTTTTCTGCAGAGATTGTTCAGACAAGCTTCCTAATGGAACCAACAGCTCTTCCTAATAAATATGCAGAAACATTTTTGATTAGGAAAAAAATCATGTGGCTTGAATATTTAAAATATTTATTGCACATAAAAGCTACATACACTTATCAAAAACTAAAATATTGTTTTACAAAATAATATTGACCATGATAGCATCTAACATGTAATAAGTATTATATTTTCCCAATTATTTTTTTCAGTGACCTTAAGGGATATGCAGCATTACTTTCTAAATTCATCAGATGAAAGACAAAAGTTTATAGGGGTTGTTAGTTCAGTAGCACACTGGTAAATATTTAACAACCAACATCCAGCTCTCTAAAAAGAAAATTGTAAACTCATATGTATAATTATATATATAATTTTATTATAAATATTACTGAAACAAAGTATGTATAGCACATAATTTTAAAAAATAATAGTTACCTTTGTTTTTAATATAATGTACTTAATTTTATGTTTATGGCATTTGATTTTTAATAATGGCTGCATTTAACATTTGGCATGAAAATTTCCTGCAAATTAAACAATCAGCTCTTGCAATTTAGAACTATTCTCCACTTTACCACTAGGTTAGTTACTCGCTACTAAGGACTAGTTTAGGTCACGCGGCTACTAAGGACGTAATTTTAGATACAACAGAGCTTTTTAAGAAGGAAATTCAAAGAAATACAGCACTGCCTCAGAATTCCAAAGAAAAAACTCCTGTTAAAGCATTACCTACTCAGATTCTTGAGCATGTTTCTCTTTAACTCTTATGTGCTCATTAATTTACAGCTCAGAAATCAGCACTTATTTTTACTATAATCTTCTGACATAAATATATCTTTAATTTGTTCAATGTCAATTTATGACCTAGTGCCCATTCCATCATTGGCTTGAGAGTTTGTCCCATGAGCTTTGACCCTGCCAACCACCTGGCTCTTGACAGGATCTCTGCTCAGTCTGAAGTGCTCCCTGGATCTGTCTGTGCTGTTTCCATCACGTTTCTTTCCCTCCGCTGCTTGCCCTCACCACCACCTTCACAGAAGATGGGTGCCCTTGGAGAGAGCATGGGCAAAAGGAATTCCCCGACCCTGACCACCAGCACCGAAACACTAGCATCCCATAGGAGAAAAGCCTCACCCATCAGGAATTGCTCCTGGCACAGCTCTGAAGGAAGAGAAACTTATTTTTGACATTTCTTTATCCCCTTTGAATTACTCTCTATTCATGTATTCTCAGTAGAGTTGGTTCCTCTTTGCCATTGAATTTCCTCTGCTTGGACTACCTTTGCCTGCAACCAGGCCCTCAAGGCCCAGCTCTCGTGAACATACTCCACAAAACTTTCTCCTCTCTCCACCATCTCAATTAGTATCAATTGATCATTTCTTTGCCCTCCACAGAATATTGCTGCTGCCTGCATTATAATCAATAGCAACCCCTTTTAAGGAAATCCATGCAGTGATTCTAATTAATGTACCTGGCACTAAAATAGGTGGTAGCAATACAAAGATAAATATAAGCAGAAAACTCCTTGACCCAGAGGATTCTCTTTGGAAATGCAAAGACTGGGAACATAATTGCAGTGATGTAAGTGCTATAGTAGAGAAAGTTGTTTTAAAAAGAGTGTGAGTAAATTTTATTTTTGCTGATCCTCAAATCTCACAGCAGGTGTACCCTGTCTGCTTCTACATAGGAACAATCTTTGCGTGTGTGTGCATTTTTATTCTTATTTTTTATTGTTTTGTATGTTTTGTTTTACAAGCAATTTTTTATTGCTTGTATGTTTTGTTGATTAGGTTCCACATATAGATCAGATAATATATCATTTGTCTTTCACTACCTGGCTTATTTCACTTAGCATAATGCTTTCCAGATCCACCCATGCTTTTGCAAAAAGAAGCAGCTCCTTTCTTTCTGCTGCATAGAATTCCATTGTGTAAATGTACCACAGTTTTTTGATCCACTCATTTACTGATGGGCACTTAGGTTGCTTCCTGCACTTGGCTATTGTAAATTTTGCTGCTATGAACATTGGGGTACATAAGTTTTTTTGAATTGGTGATTCAGGATTCTTAGGGTATAGTCCCAGCAGTGGAATTGCCAGGTCAAAAGGCAATTCCATTTTCCATATTAGCTACACCAGTCTACATTCCCACCAACAGTGCACTAGGGTTCCCTTTTCTCCACAGCCTTGCCAGCTCTTGTTATTTGGTGATTTGATTATGATGGCTGTTCTGATTAGTGTGAAGTGGTATCTCATTGTGATTTTAATTTGCATCTCTCTGAGATGCTGAGGTTAGTGATGCTGAGCATCCTTTCATATGTCTCTGAGCCCACTGTGTGTCCTCCTTGGAGAAATGTCTGCTCAAGTCCTTTGCCCAATTTTAAGTGGGTTGTTTGTCTTCTTGAAGTACAGTCATGTGAGATCTTTATATATTTTGGAGATCAAAACCTTGTCCAAGGTATCATTTGCAAATATATTTTCCTATACAGTTGTTTCCCTTTTCATTTTGCAATGTTTTCTTTAAGCATGCATAAGCTTCTTATTTTGATGAAGTCTCATTTGTTTATTCTTTCCTTTATGTCCCTTGCTCTAGGGGACATATTGGTGAAAATATCATTGCATGTAGTATCTAAGACTTTCCTCCCTATGTTCTCTTCTAGTACTTTATGGTGTCATGACTTATATTTAGGTCTTTTATCCATATTGAGTTTACCTTTGTATATGGTGTGAGTTGGTGGTCAAGTTTCATTTTTTTGTGTGTAGCTTGTTCCATAGGAGAATTTTATAAAATATTTAAGGGAGAGATAACCCCTATCCTTCACAGACTATTCCAAAAAATCCAAGAAGAGGGAAGGCTCTCAAACTCATTTTATGAAGCCAGCATCATCCTAATCCCAAAACCACATAAAGACACAACAAAGAAAGAAAACTATAGGCCAGTATTGCTAATGAACATAGATGCTAAAATCCTCAACAAAATATTGGTAAACTGCATCCAGCAATGTATTAAAAAGATCATACACCATGATCAAGTGTAATTCATGCCAGGGATGTGAGGATGGTACAATATTCACAAATCAATAAATGTAATACAGCATATAAACAAAAGGAAAGACAAAAATCACATGATTATATCAATAGATGTGGAAGAAGCATTTGATAAGGTATAGCGCCAAGTTATGATAAAAACACTCAGCAAAGTGGGATTAGAAGGAATACCTCAACATGATAAAGGCCATATACAAGAAACCTATAAACAACATCATATTCCATGGGTAAAAATGAAAAGTTTCCCCATTAAGATCAGGAACAGGACAGGGAAGTCCGCTTTCATCCCATCTATTCAATATAGTATTAGAAGTCCTAGCCACAGCAATTGGACAAGAAAAAAGAAAGAAAGGCATCCAAATCAGAAAGGAGGAAGAAAAAAATGTCATTGTATGCAGATGTCATGATAGCGTACAGAGAAAATCCTATAGACTCCACCAAAAATCTGCTTGACCTAATTAGTGAACTTGACAGAACAGTGGGATACAAAGTCAATATTCAGAAATCAAAGGCATTTTTATATACCAACAATAAAATATAAGAAACAGAAATCAGGAAAAAAATCCCATTTGATATAGCAACAAGAAAAATAAAGTACCTGGGAATAAACCTAACCAAGGAAGTAAAAGACCTATACTCAGAAAACTACACAACACTGAAGAAAGAAGTTAAGGAAGACACAAAGCACTGGAAGCAAGTACCATGTTCATGGATTGGAAGAATTAACATCATCAAAATGTCCATAGTAGTCAAAACAATTTATAGATTCAGTGCAATCCCCTATTAACATACCAATGACATATTTCACAGATATAGAACAAACATTTCAAAAATTTATATGAAATGATAAGTGACCCCAAATAGCTGCAGCAATTTTGAGAATGAAGAACAAAGTAGGAGAGATCACAATACCTGATATCAAACTGTATTACAAAGCTACCATAATCAAAACAGCCTGGTAATGGCATAAGAACAGACATAGATCAGTGGAACAGAATGGAGAGCCCAGAAATAAACTCAGGTCTCTATGGTCAATTAATATTTGACAAAGGGGCCAGAAGCATAAAATGGAATAAAAATACTCTCTTCAGCAAATGGTGTTGGGAGATCTGGACAGCTTCATGCAAAAACCAGATACTTGGGAACAATCTTAACATCTGCTAGTATACAACAGAACATTAATCTTACCATTTCCCTATCCATAAAAAGTGGTGCTTTTTATCCATTGTATTTCTCTCATTAATGCATCAGTGGTATTACTTCCAAGTGCTATAAACAGAGAGGGGATAAGATACCCTTTTCTGGATTAAAAATATCCCAAAAGGAATTATATTTGGATTCAACAGAACATCTATGGAGCATTTACTATGTGACAGGTATTAGGGTAGTTGTTTTCAAAAATGATATTTAATCATTCCTACAACTCCCTATCTTATAGGTGAGAGAACAAAGTTATTTTATAAATTAATCCCTTAGCTCTGAAGAGCTTGATCATGACCACTGGAAAAATAACACAAATATCAGTGTCCTATTTATGTAAGAGATGACAGAATATAGCATCATTGATTCATTGCTATTTTACCCAAATATAGAAAGTCACACATATTCACTAACAATATCATGTGGAATGATTACATTGTTGATTCAATATGGACAAGCATGTGTTTGTTGTTAGTGTTGTTTTCTAAGAGAGATGATAATTTTAATCTTATTGTTGTTTTGTTCATGTTTTTTTATTTTGTTTTTATTTTATTTTGTTGTTTTTGTTTTATTTTTTATAGAAAGAGAAGCACTGGGGACATGGGTTGATGCAGGTGAAGTCAACATAATTGCCTTGAAACAAGCATGGCGTTACGTTTCAACTTTAAATGCTCATGAAATTCAAAGCTGGAGAATCTAGCATGAGGCCATACTTAGGCTTTAGCCTGTTCTCATTTTGTAATTGCTTGCTTTTCTTTGCTCTATGAATTCTTTATGACTCAGAATATCAAAAATGCATCAACAGTTGCAGTAGATAAAAGATCCTCCAGCATGTGCAATCCGTGGGGAGAACGTCATTGGAGACCAGGGGAGCCGTCTGACCTTTCCCTGCACATTCACTCCGTGTAGGAAATAAGGTTTTTATACAAGTGGTGGCAGTCTCATCATGAAGCTCCTCATCACTGAAATATCTAGTTCTCTCAGGGTAAGATTGTTGATGTAATTATTAGGTATCCATTAATCTAAAATATTTCTGTTTTCACCTTTTTGGCCAAGATTTTTTATTTATAAAATACAAACCTTAAAATCAAATCAATTATATATTTTTTACTTTTACCCTGTTTATTACATAAAAATAGCATACCTATAATCTCAAAAAGGTTCCATCTTCTGTCAAAGTCCTAGATATATGCGTTTACACTCATGAATATATTTTATATATACTAAAATGTATCCAATATTTATGAAATATCTTCATACATTCTTATGATATGCCCCAAATATTTTAAAGAAATTAAAGTAATCTTAAATTCAATGAACCTACAAAATAAATCTCTATCATTTATCTAGAGCATCAAAAAAAAAAAAAAGAAGTATCTCTAGAATTGTGCTTACTCAGAACAGTCTTAAAGAGATTTAAAATTTTGCATTATATGTTGAGTCCTTTCCTTCTAGGGGATGATTGTGAATTATAACTCATTTTGAATTTCTAACAGGAAATGGATATGGAAATGTATAATACACAGAAAAATAAGTTATTTTCTTGACATCTTAAGACATCAGAAAAAAAGACAGGAGAAATTTTTAAAGAATCCTTCATATCTTGTTTCCTTTGATTTGATAGCATTCTTTTAAAGAGATTGAAAAAGACTTGAATTCATTACAAGTCCTTAATTGCCAGTTTCTCCACAAAATAGATGTTTATGTGCAGGCTTCAGAATAGCTACCATTCATTTGAGGGAGATCTTGTACTGCCGAAGTTTAAATAAATAGCAATGTTTTAGTAAGTTTGCAAAAGCGTAATTAGTCCTAGAGGCACAATATTTTTCAGCGTCAGACACTTGTTCTCCAGCTGTACTATTTAGATCTGTAGTTTCAGAAGCAGCTTATAGCCATCTCATTGAAGTCCAAGCCTTTTCATGACTGACAAGCATTTTCGCTGTGTGCGCGCTCACGGAAACAGAACAATACATCGCCACTACTTCTTTGATAGAGGCATCTGCTACCTTTTCTTTTTTTAGTTCAATAGTGCATATAAACACTTCAAAACATATTCCACTGGGGCCCAGTAGCGTTAATTTGTGTTTGTTCTGTCATGCAATTACATTAGAGAAATGAAATAACTGATGGGGAACTTCACAGGTGGGCAGAAAAAGTATTATAGTTTAAACAGCGTATCATTCCTACAATACTGTGTTGGAGTCTCCAGGGGATCATAGTATTCATTTCTCTTTTCTCAAAAAATACCCTAGTGGAAATCATTCTGAAGTATTCAAAGGTGTTTGTCTTTAAGTAGCAGATGTTTTATTTTTTTCCGTGTATACAGCAAATAACAAAGATGGTATTTACAAATCATGTTCACTTTAAGAACTTTGTAGGTAATATATCCTTCTTATTACAGCTTGTTCAGTTGGTACTTTCATGGGGTTAATGGGGTCACTGGCAATGGCACTAAGTATTGACCCCAGTGAACTCTGTTCTATACCTTGGAATTGGCATATATACTTATAGCTATGTTCACTTAAAACCATGGAGGTTGTGATTGTTCCTATAAAGAATCAAAATGTGTACTATATTGCTTGGCCAAATCCATCACTCTAATTAAGGAAAAAATAACACAGAAAATAGATGGATAGATAGATATTAAATATCTATTTTAATATATGTTATTGATTAGGCTATTACAGTTGTCCCATTTTTCTTCCCCTTTATTCCACTCTGCCCTGTACCCCACACCCCCTATCATCATTCCCCTACCTTAGTTCATGTCCATGGGTCTCACATATAAGTCCATTGGCTTCTCCATATCCCATACTATTCTTCATCTCCCCCTGTCTATTTTGTACCTACTATTTATGCTTCTTATTTCCTGTACATTTTACCCCATTCTCTCCTCCTCCACCCCTCCCCACTAATAACCCTCCATGTGATCTCTATTTCTGTGAATCTAGGTGTTTTCTTAGTTCATTTTTGTTTTTGATTTTTTTTTTTTTTTTAGGTTTGGTTGATGGTAGTTGTGAGTTTGTTGTCATTTTACTGTTCATATTTTTTATCTTCTTTTTCTTAGATAAGTCCCTTTAACATTTCATACAGTGACGGCTTGGTAAGGATGAACTCCTTTAACTTGACCTTATCTGGGAAGCACTTCATCTGCCCTTCCATTCTAAATGATAGCTTTGCTGGATAGAGTCATCTTGGATATATTTCTTTGCCTTTCATGACTTTGAATACTTCTTTCCAGCCCCTTCTTGCCTGCAAGGTTTCTTTTGAGAAATCAGCTGCTGGTCTTATGGAAATTCCTTTGTAGGTAACTGTCTCCTTTTGTCTTGCTGCTTTTAAGATTTTCTCCTTATCTTTAATCTTAGGTAATGTAATTATGATGTGCCTTGGTGTATTCCTCCTTCGGTCCAACTTCTTTGGGACTCTCTGAGCTTCCTGGACTTCCTGGAAGACTATTTCCTTTGCCAGATTGGGGAAGTTCTCCTTCATTATATTTTCAAATGAGTTTTCAAATTCTTTCTCTTCCTCTTCTACTTCTGGCACCCCTATGATTCAGATGCTGGAATGTTTAAGCCTCTCGTTCTGGGGGTTCCTAAGCCTCTCCTCATTTTTTTAATTCTCTTTTTCTTCATTCTGTTCTGGTTGAATGTTTATCTTTGTATATGGTAACAGTTCTTCATTTTACCTTCTTTTTGCTGTTGTTTACACTACAGCTGAGAATTCTCCTTTCTCCTATTTCTACCTACTCCCTCTCTTGACAGTGAACTTTTGAGAACAGGGGTCATGTCTTTTTACATTTAAATACCTTGTCTCACAGTAGATGATCAAAGACTATGGGAATGGTAATTTTATCCTTATCCTGTACTGAAAAAAAAGAAAAGAGAGAGAGAGAGAGATGTTACAAGGCCTCACGCAGTCTGATTCATAGATCACTTCATCACGTCTCTATTAAAACAGTTTTTAAAATATATTTTAAGGTTCTGACATAATGATCTCCACTCTGATTTATGACAATATTTAAGATGATAGTAAAGGAATATTAAAATTATGAATCCATACCAACACAGAATGGCAAAGAAGACAGAGAGGACAGAAATCCAACTGAGAAACAGTGACTGGTTGGGCAGTTGGAGACCCTACAGCTGGGAATACGGAAACGTGTATATGTGCAGAGGCAACTAGGGCTGTGGGTCATGGTCTAGAGGCAACATGGTCATGGTCTAAGAGTATGAGTTCATGTGTCTAGAGCTATTAGAAGCTATTGAAAATTTTATGTTTGGAGCATTGATAAAATCAGATCTACATTTTGTAAAGATAAATGAGACCCAGCAATATGTTTGGAACATATATTAAAGACACAGGTTTAATAAACTCAGAATATGAGGTATGACCAGATGTCCAACCATGTAGTATGAAAAATAGAGACTAATACATTTATTGAAGAAGATACAAGATACAAGAAACATTGTACATAAGACAATGATGCCTCAGTCTCCTTCAAAGTAGGCACCTTGGGACCTCACACAGCTCTCCAAATTGCCATCAGATGCCCTGTCATATTTTCCCAAATTTCAATGATGGTCTGAAATCTCTTCCTTTTCAAAGTTAATTTTAGTTTTGTGAAAAGCCAGAAGTCACAGGGCACCAAATCTGGGCTGGAGGAAAACTGAGTCACCTGGGTGATTTGAAGTTTTGCCGAAAAAACTATACATAAGACATGATACACATGGGGTGCATTGTCGTGATGAAGCTGCCAATCACCAGTTGCCCATAGCTGCAGCCTTTTGAATCATCCAAATAATCTCTGTAAAAGAATGTTCAATCTTAATGCAAAATTGGATGCAGTTTTGTTGCTCTACTCAGTCATTTCGAATGCTACAGCCGCACAGCACACATGCTCACTCAATGGCATCTACTGCCCCCACTGACTAGTACAGTGAAGTTGTCATTGTTCAGAAATGCACATTCCAGTCCACTCGCCTTGGCTGCCAGATTACATCAATGTCCCACAAGCCGTTCTCACTGTATTAACAATGGCTGGACTTTTTCTGGACAGACCTTATATAAAATGTTCTTATAAAGTCATTAAAAAAATGAAAACACACATTCAAAAATAAGCAAAGGATATAAAGATCCAATTCACAAAAAAATCATAAATATCCAGTAAATGTAATAATGAAATTTTGACTATCAATGAAATACTTTTATAAGACTTCATAATTAAAAATTATTAACATTCATGCTATAATACTCTGCCGCCATTACAATAATACAGTTTAATTATATATATAAGCATAGAAAGATGTCAAAAATTCATCATTAATAAAAACAAGGGTTTCAACAAACTATTGCATAAGTCTATATTTTATGACAGCTATGTATGCACGCAGTCCCACACACATACATGTATGAAAGGATGTAAAAAATGATAAGAGCAAGTCATCTCTAAGTGGGCAAACTACTTTTGAAATCAAAAAATTATAAAGCTATTCTCATTTTTAAATAAATGAATGTGTACAATTATAAAAAAATCTTTAGTATGCTCAGCTCTGTCCTGTACTTAACACTTTGCCAAATGTTGTGTAAGTAAGCAAAGTTTGGCATGTGTTTTGTTTTTGAGAGAAGCCACTCTAGTTAAGAGAAAAGATTAAATGTATTTAAAATTACTACACCAAAGCAAGCAATTGTTAATAACAAGATAAGAAATATACGTTATATACGCTACTTGAATTCACAGGAAAGATGACTTGATTTTCAGTTAGAATTCTCAACATTCACTTATTCATTTCACTAAAAATTATTGTCTCCGATCATCAGTTATTGGTAAGTCCAGAAATACGAAATGTAAAATAGACTCTGTCCTCAAGAACCTCAGAAGGAAGAGACAGATGGATACACAAGAAATGGCTATGCATCCAAATACCACAACATAAACTCCAGAGTACCTCATCTGATTGGCAGGACTTCGTGGTAAGAATGCGCAACTCAGCACTCCCCTGTTAACTTCTTGAGAGCAAGACTGCTCATAGTATCACCGATGTCCCCTACACACCCCCCCACACCAAAGGCCTGTGATTCACTAATTTCTCCCAGTATCCAATGCACCCCGACTTCCTCTATATCATCAATAAGAGTGAGAGTTTTTCCTACATTAGTCTTCTGCATTGTTTTAATTCTCAATTGGTTCAGTACTCTGGAAGGGGAAATAGAGACTGTTTCATTTAAATAGCGTCCCAACATTATTGAGAAAGAAATAAGACAGTCTTTTTGAAGGTAATATGAAGTAGAATTGAGAGAAACACATTTGGACAAAGGAAGCTACTATTTATCTTTAAACCAATAGCATATTTTTACAATAATAAATAATAGTGACTTGGTACACTAGGAAATGAGCTAAGATCTCTCCCTGTACTATTTAATATACTGTTTAGAAACATCCTAAGAAAGTGTACCCTTTACAAATGAGTAGAGAGCAGATAATGTAAATAAAACAACAAAGACATAGTAAGCCATCAGATTCAGGTTCAAAGCAAGTTCTGTCTAGCCTAACATTGAGCATTCTTTCTACTAAACCACATTGTTTTCTTGTAACTTTTTTCCAGAAATGTCTTCTTTAATAGCATAAATATATTAAAGCACTTACTATATGCTAGGCTTAATTAGTTGTTGTGAAGAGGATGATAAATAAAGCAAAGTTTCTTTATTTAATGATGTCACTTTCTAACCAATTACTGCCAATAGACCTTGTTATTTCCTTTCCCTATTGTTAGGATGGTATCACCAAATAAATGAAACAGAATGATTTGTACACAAATGAATGGATAAATGTAGGGCACTCTAAGTTCACCGGACAAAAGCATTCTATGAGTTTAAGGTATTGTAATTATTATGAATTGGCGCCAAAAACCTCCACGACTCATTTTTTTACATACTTTGACTTCATGTTTCCAATGTACCTTTTCATATGCTTATTTTGTTCACTTTAAAATTTGTAAATATTTTAGAGGGGAATTTAATACATCAATTACCAGTTCACCTACTTTTAAATTAGACTGAGACCATGCTCAAAGGCTGGTGAAATTTAGGAATAAGGGAAACGGGCCATTCCATAGCGGGACTTGTGTGCACAGAGGCAGAGCGGGTCACTGCGGAGCTGCTCAGCTGCAAGTCTACACATATTTCATCTTGGCAGCGGGCATCTTCCTTCTTAGGCACACGATGCTGAGGAGCAAGGAATCCACATGGATCAATTGTGATTTGTTACATTGCAATTTAATCTATAAATTTTTACACTCTGGGTAAGTTTGTGAAAACCTCAGATGGTAACAATGCACTCGAAGATAAGATCAAAGACAAACCACTTTTTGTAAAATAGTGTTTGAGTTTACTCTTTATTAGCTCTTATCTGGCGAGATAAAAATAAAGTAATTATTTATCTTTATACACAAGAAATCTCCAAGTCTTTGCAGGTTTCCCTGTTTTTCCCCATTTCACTGATGTCTAAGCATGCACTTGAAGCTTTCTTTAGATATTTTAACTTATATTCAATTTATATTTGCATGTTACATTGATATAATAAAATTTCTGTTCAGAAGTAGTCTAAACAACTGATAAGGAAGAACCACTAAACTTTTTCCAAGATCATTAAATTTGGAATTTAAAAATTGGGATCAAATTAAAACTGTAAATATTTTTAATGCTCACCTGAAGATATGTTCATTGATTTTTTAGTGAGAGAGAGAGAGAGAGAGAGAGAGAGAGAGAGAGAGAGAGAGAGAGATCTGTCCAGTGCCCCTCCCCTCTGGCATGCAATCCAACTGTGGATCAAAACCTGCATCCAGGCTGTGTACCTTGATCTGAAATCAAACCTGCAACCCTCTGGTGCAGGAAAAATGCTTCAACCAACTGAGCAACCTGGTCAGGGTAACTTTAACACTTTTAGAACATACTTAAACAGAGAGGAATAGTCAAAGGCAAAGTTTTTAGGTCAAATGGTTTCCCCCAGAGAAAGAAATTGAACCAAATGCAAATAAAACAGTTGAGGCTTCTGGCTATAAAGAAAGCCCTAAAATATTATACAATAAAAATGTCAACTAAAAATCTCAAGTTTCTGCATTGGGAAAAATAAGCACTATTAGAATAGCAAGATGCAAATGAAAGAAACCCAAATGCAATAAAAATAACAACAAATAGAAGAGGAAAAGAGAAGGGTTGGATTTTGATTAAAAAATAGAAAGAAATGGGACAAAGAGTGAGATGTTTAAATAAATGAGGTTTTCTTTAACTTTGATTTAACCAATGATGTATTGACATGTTGAGGTTTTCATCAACATGGTTTTGCACTCAAGATAGTGTAGGTATACTCGACATGCTCAGAATATAGAAGACCTCAAAGAGTCTTGTATTTAGGAAACTGAGGTCTGTTTGGCCCAGCATTTCCCCCCAGATTAGGAATACACAACTCTTTGCCAGTTATGACTCAAATATGTAAAACAACATCAATTGTTATAAATGACTTGAAATACAGGCACATCCAGGTGAGACACGCCGGGACCTTAAACTAAAACTCCCCCAAAGGAAGTTACCAGGTTCTGTTTGGTCACTACTATATGTTAGTATCACACATGTTTGACACTTGAAAAGGTGCTCAGTTAATTCTTATTAAATGAATGAATGAATGATATAATAAATAAATGAAGAAAGGAACATAGTTTACTTTGAAATAACTACCAGTGAAGACTACTTCAACAGGTTTTTTCGTAGGATTAAATGAGTTAATACATGTAAAATGTTTTGGATAACATCTAGAAATTAGTTTTGTGCTCCAAGTGTTAGCTATAATTATTAATCATCCATAAGCAAGGTGGAAGTTAGGGCTAATAGGGGTGGAAAAGAAACTGACTCTTAACAGTTGTTAAGGATAAGGAGAAAACTTTTTTTTTCTAAAGGGGGTTGGAGAACTCTTGTGGATTCTAGAAGGCATTAGTGTCCTCAAAAGAATCCACTAAAATTGAATGTCTGATTATGAGGCAAGTTTTTCATAAGTATTTTTGAGAGTTGGCATTAATGATTCTAAGCAGTTAAGTCCAGATTCAGTAAGTATTTTCTCCAGTGGCTGAAAACATAGAGAACACATCAAGTTCATGAACAACACTCACAATAGCATGGGGTTGTCCTTACAGGCTTTAGACTTAGAAAGGCTTCCCTGCAAAACCAGCAACGAAAACATGTAAACACAGCCCTGTACGCAGGGTGCCACCCAGACCTCCCCTTTACTCACCACTTTTGTCCTGCTGCCAATTCTTATCCATCCTGATGAGATGATCCCATGAGCCACCTAATGGTAGCAGGGAAGGCTGATGTTTACGTCCTCTTTCTGTGTACATTTGTTGAAACACTTGTTCAGCATCCAGGTCTCGTGATATATGGAAGAAGAGGAGTATCTTTACCCGCAAAAGTGCAGTCCGTCAGTGTTGGCTTGTTGTACTTACTTGGAAGCAAGTTTGCAATTTCCGTGATGCTTTCTCATGGTTCTTAGACTTTACTGTCATGCAAAAAGGCCCTGCATTTTTATTTTCCTTTCCAGGTGCCTTCATTTGCCAGTAATTTTTGGCCAATGTATTTTTGCCAAAGAGGGGGTTAGTCCTTCTCTCCCACCTCTCTGCTGGCTTAAGAAAACAATGGCATCACTGGGCATCTCTTTCAGTGATAGCCTCAGGAGTGCCACTTTTCATCATCGTTCAACTGTTCTATTCTTACTGGTTCCCAGCTCTCCAATTTAGGGGAAATGTCATGAACTGATTTGTGAAGTACTTTTCTACTCTTTCTCACCCCATTTTACTTTCCTCTCCATAAAGAGAGGTATGTATTTATTCTTGACATTATCTTTTATTTATTTTCAAAAATATTTAATTTATTTATTTTTAGAGAGGGGGAAGGGAGGAAGAAAGAGAGGGAGAGAAACATCAATGTGTGGTTGCCTCTCACTCAGCCCCTACTGGGGACCTGGCCCGCAATCCAGGCATGTGCCCTGACTGGGAAATGAACCTATGACCTGCTGGTTCACAGGCTGGTACTCAATCCACTGAGCCACACCAGCCAGAGCAGATATTATCTTTTAAAACATCCTTAAACACATATTTATTGCCATGTTTTATGCAAAAATGAGAAATTCTCTTTTAGACTTTTTTGTAAACACATATTTTGGTCAGCTTATGAGAAGTTTTCAGGGCAACTATTTTTAAATTAATTGCATGGGACAATGACTGATATATAATTGCTGTAGCTTTTTTGCACAGTAATAGCAATAACAGGCCAATTACCGAGCAAAAGAGATTCACACAGATGACAGAAACCAGTTTTACTTTTATAAATATTGTGTGGGTTTCATGTTTATAATAAAGCATATATAAACAAATAATTTTTAATTATGTGAACTTGCAAAAAAGGGGCAATATACTAAAAGTGACAAGCTTGAACAGGTCATGGCCACATGGAAAGAAACCTGGTGAGCAAAAGTAAGCACACAGGGTGATCTGGTCACAAATTCCTAACTGGGCAGGTCATGGTGGGTAGTCATGTCCCAGGCCTGTAGTCTCTTTAGCAAAGGTCAATCTTTACTTTAAGTTGAGTCCTTCCCATTATTATTATGAATCTTGGATAACACACATTTGAAATGTCAGAGTAATTTTCTTTCTAGGCCCCTAGGAGATACAACTGCCAGCATCACAGCCCGAGATCACCGGAGTGCAGGAGACCAGAGAACCCCCTCATTGTTACCTTGGTGCCTGCACACCATCTCTGCGTGCTGTAGGCATAAATCATTACCTATCCTGTAGCCACCAATGTGAAAGAGTGTGTGTTTCTCCACTTCATTTTCTGTCTGATTCTAGAGATTTGCTGCTTTGCTTTCTTCTGCCTCCTTAATCTGCCACCGATAGATTTCATGTAATCTTCCTTACATTTTTTCCTTTGATCTTACATATATAAAGTGAGTTGCAAATCTGCTATTCTCTGCAGCAGTTTTCCTAATCAAGATCTCGCTTCTGGGTTGTCCTCAAAATTTTGACTCAAACTCATAAAACTTTTCTACAGGTTGGGCAGCCTTTATGTTACGCTTGTGCTATCATAAATAAATATAGATAACACCATAACTAGAATAATTAGAATTAAAGGGCAGAATGTAGTAGCACACGTCAAATGTAAAGGTCTACCGCAAATGCAGAGAGGTTAGTATGTTGCCCTGGGACAGCTTCAACTTTTAACAGCATTTTATTAACACTGTTCATAAAAAGACAAACCAAAGATTGGGGAGAGATATTTGCCACATGTAAAATTGATAAGGTATTAGCACCTTTTACACATAAAGGACTTATAAGAAAATAATAAATACAATTAAAGTAGAGAAAATACCAAAATAGGTATTTGATATAAAAGAAGCGTTAACAGACATCAGAGATCTTTAAGAGGGACTCAACCTCGTGAGAAACGTAAGAATGAAAGTTAAGACTGAATGAGATACCTTGTACACCTCCTAGGTTAGTAAACTACTTTGACAAGTCAACTGTCTATAAGATTGGAGGAAGGAGAACATTGCTGGTAAGGGTAGAATTTGTTTAAACAACTTCTGAAAACATTTGGCATAATTTGTTGCTATGACATATGCTATACGCACTGATTCCTCTTCTGTACATATACTCTAGAGAAATTTTAGAATTATAAACAATCACTATAATGTTTTCAATAGTATTATTCAAAGTAGCACAATGATAGAATCAACTCAAATATCCATCAAAAGAAAATTGTATGAATAAATTGAGATAGGTCCGCACAATAAAATGGCCCATGCAGATGAAAACTTAATGGACTGTGGCTGTATCGACATGGATGGATTTTGGAGGGCAATAGTTGAGTTCATAAAAAGCAAGTCACAGAATGCTATACCTATTGTGATATCATCTTGATGAAGTTTAAAAATAGCCAATACTGAAAATATATTTTATTGGTATTATACATTAAGATTAAAATCTGTAAGTGTGCATATGATAATTAAAAATTTATAGTAAGAGTTAACTCTGCGAATAAAGGAAATGCCCTGCAGTAGGGGTATGTGTGTGAAGTAGGAGATTCTTGTGTATTCTTCCAAAAATGAGTCTCATCTGAACATAGGCAATGTGTTTATCACTGTCTTTGGCAAATAACACAATATTCTATGCAATATGCTACATGCTTTTGCTTTCATTTGTTAGGAGACCTTTCTATGTCAATTATTTCAGCTCCAGCTTTTGCTATCACAAACAAGACTGCCATCTGCATACCACATACATACATCTTTGCTCACTTGTTCAACGCACATTACACATTACTGTGCTTCCCCATCCCCCGAGGGTGAGTGCAGAGAAGCGGGGGGAGGGGGGGAGGGGATTTTCCCTGATCAAGAGCTGAGTGCCTCACAAAATTGTTTATTAACACTGGTGTAAGAATAAACAAAGAAACCAGAAACATACCCAATCTTACTAACCTAGAAAGGTCTCTGAAGGAGGAGGCCCAAGGAGTCCATCTGCCATGTTTTATCCGTGTGGTTTTCTGTTCTTATCCTCCCCGAGCCTTCCTCCCCACTCTGGCATCTCCACCTACTCTGTCCTTTACATTTTCCCTGCTGTGGTCCCACTAACTTTCTCTGAACCACCTGTGCTGAATTGTCCCTTTGGTTCATATAAAATCATTTAGCCCTTAAAAATGTTAAATGTTGGCAATGTCATATGTTCCAACTTACATTTTTGATTCCTTAAGGCTGGGAGTGAAATAACTCTTCAGTGGCCATTACCACACCCTCAATGTTTATATACATTTGTGGTTGCGCAATCCGCAATAACATTAATGTAATTTCCTTCCTTCAGCCCTTGCCCCAACCATAACCATCACTAATCTTTCTACTAAGCAGCCGAGATCCACTGTTTTGACTAACCAGAGCTCTTGCACCACTGTTACTCTGTTAGGTTTACCTCACTTGAAACATTACACAAACTGAAAACACTGCCCATACTCCACTGTAAATCCCAGGTGCAAAGTTAGAACCCTCCAACTGCACGCCTTCCATTCCAATCTGGTGGACTCCACGTTCCCTTGCACGTTACAGAGACCTAATTTATTTTGTCATTAACAGTAAACATTGCTACCTGAGGCATGTGTTTCACTCTTTGCACAATTACTGGAGAAAACATTCTCTATTCTATGTCTCATCTAAAGGCCCAGGAGAACACTCTGTTTTAGAGATTCTACCATAAGAAAACATGTTTTACTTTCTAATTAAATGTTTTCCACTCTGCAACAGAAAAAGGCATGTTTCTTTTCTTCAAATAAGAATTTTTAGTTTAGTGCTTTGGTCAGAGCTAACATCAGAGTATACTGAAACTATAATAACTTCAAAGGCCCTTAGTTCTAACATTACCCCTAAACCTAACTCAACTTTGTTTCATTCCTCAACTGCACTTACAATGGAAACTTCTATATCAACATTTTTACTGTAATTTATATTATGGAAGTAATTTTATTTTTCTAAGTATTCAACTAAAATAAAAAATAAGTAAATAAAAATGGAAAACCTACTATAGCATAATTTAGAGTAAATCTGCACAAGAAGATTAAGGATCTCGCAAAATTGCTAAAATTGTTATTGAAACTGCATATATCATAACTATGTCATAATATGTTTTAAAGATAGTCCTGGCTGTTGTAGTTCAGTGGATTGAGTGCTGGCCTGTGAACTGAAAGGTTGCTCGTTCAGTTCCCAGGCAGGCCACGTTCTTGAGTTGTGGGCCAAGTCCCCAGTTGGGGGTGTGCAAAGCGGTGTGCCTCTTGTATATTGAAGTTTCTCTCCCTCCCTTACCCTCTCTCCAGAAAGAAAGAAATAAAACCTTTTTTAAAAAATAATTCAATATTACGAATTTCAGATACTTAAAATGGCTGGAATTAGACCAACATAAAATTTTTTTAAGAAATAGAAAATGCTTTGCATGATACTATAAAGGTAGACACATTTATTCTAACCTGTAGAATGTACAACAAGTGTGACCCTACCATAAATGATGAACCGGATGGCAATGACATGGCAATGTAGCTGCATCAGTTGTACCATGTGCACCACTTATGCTGAAGGACATCGGTGATAAAGAAGGCTATGCATATGTGGGAAAGGGGCAAGGTAGGATACCTATGTACCTTCTTCTCAATGTTGCACCTTCTTCTCAGTTCTGCTCTAAAAAAACATCATTTAAAATGTAAAGATAAAAGAATTAGACAAGAATAACTTTTACTTTTTATTTGGTATATGCAGAACTTTCTAAAGCTTAAAAATAATACATTACCTCCCATGGCAAAATATTTCTAACATCATCTTTTGTTTAACACATTGGTTTTTGCCTTAAGAAGGTAAATATCTGCTTCAAATCTGAGTAAATGTGAACAGTTTCAAAAATAAAATCTTTAATCAATACAATTAATGCTTTTGAGAAAAGCCAAACCAATTCCGGTTCCTTCACAAACACTTATGATTGAAATGGAGGCAGAAGGCTTAATTGTAAAATATTTTCAAAGGTAACAATCACAGCATCGACAGCTATCAATAAATGAACTTCAAATTGATTTACCGTTTTGTAACGTGAATCTAAGCTCAGTATTTAACTGCATTTGTATTGTTTGTGTCTCCTTTATCAATAAAACATTACATATATACATATATGCATATATTTTTTATATATATCCCTTTCCCTTATATTTTATAAAGAAAATGACCACTGACCCAATCAGTTACATCCTCATTTCCAGCGTAGTAGATTGTCTGGTTTACAGTGTGCAAGGTGATAAAACAAGACAATGCATTTTCATCACTAAAAGTTTCAGAGTGGAAGAATATGAAATCTTATTAGGTATACTGGCAAGTAGCCTTGTATTTATGAATCAAACATCTCGATTCCCACTGGAAGTAAGTAAAGGCATCTGCTACCACATTCTGTTTAAGCAAAAGTATGTGTTCTGCTCAGAGTTCCAAAAATCAAGTGTTGTCTGCAAGCCCGTGCCTCGGGAGCCAACTTTTTTCTAAAACTTAAGTGTTAAAGTGTGTATATTGCATGTGATATCATCTATTATTTTAAGCATAATTCAATTCAATTTATCTAAATAATATTATATGTTGAACCCCTGCAGCTCAATGTTCTGGGACTACTCAATTTCACTGTGTCATTTATTGAATGGGTAAGTATATTAGGTTTTTCTTCAGTTTTGTCATTTGTAAAATGGGAAAAAGAGCTACATCATTGTATTTTTCTGCATATATATACTAATTACCCCCCATTCAAACAGACACCAGAATTGTTTCATTATGTAGAGAAAATAGGGACTTCGGAAAACTGTAAGTAAGAGGAAACTGCTCTGGCTGGTGTGTCTCAGTGGACTGAGTACACACCTGTAAACCAAAGGACCACTCATTCAATTTCCATTCTAGGGCACATGGCTGGGTTATGGGCCTGGACCCCAGTAGGGGTTGCATGAGTGGTAATCACACATTGATGTTTCTCTCTCTCTTTCTCCTCCCTTTCCCTCTTTAAAAATAAATAAATAAAATATTTTAAAAAATTAAACAAAAAAAGTAAGAAGAAGACTTTCCCCCAACCAACCAATCAACCAAACAAACACACAGAGAAAAAATGGTTCCCCTGGGCTGCAGGTAGAGAGAGTGTGACTCCTGGATAATCCTAGGCATGCAACACACTGAAAAAAATGGAGGGCATGCAGTATTGCTTAGTGGGGAAATCTGTGCACATCATGTATATTCAGCATGAAATAAATTTTCTCTGTCCTGATATTTCAGAAAATCGATAGAGAGAACCCTGGCTTCAAAAGGGCCACATGATCAGAGGCAATGGATGCCTTAGCAGTAACCTGTGAGACAGGTGATAGGTGATCAAAGGCTTGCCTATCCCAGTTCTAATATTATATATATACACTCAGGTCCATTGATTTTAAGAAATGGACCACCCTGGTGGGGGATGCTGATGATAGAGAAGGTCGTATATGTATGCAGGCAGGAGACATGTAGGAAATCTCTGTACTTTCCCCTCAATTTTCCTATGAGCCTTAAACTGTTCTAAAAATAGTCTTCATTAAAACAAAAACAAAACCCTTTTAAAAACAGTAGAAAATCAAGATAGAAATGTTACATTCTAGCATTTTGCAGAGCACATTAAAGATCAAGTTGTGTTTTATTCAGTTTTGCAGGGGTTTGGCCTAGGAAGTAACACGTCAAGGCATTGGTTACAAAATGTTGTATTCTTTAAGAAACAGTGTCTTATTTTAATACAGAATAAGAGAAAGTTTTGATAACTCCTTCATTTGGTAGGATGAAGCAGATACCCTAGGAAGCAGATCCTGGGAACAGAGAAAACCAGCTGCTGGGAAAGTTCATTGTGAAAGCAAAAAATATTGACATAGAACACATAGTGACATGTGAAAGTAGTTACTGCAAAGGACAGAAAGTAAAAGATTTCCCTGTAGGACAATAGAGTATGAGGATATAGAAACCTGGAAAGAAAATTTTATAGAAAACCATATAGTCAGCACAAGAAAAACTGATACCAGACAAAGCCATTGGACTCATACAAGGTCTGTCCAGAAGGTACCCAACCATGTAATATGAAACAGAGAGGCATTTATCGAAGAAGACACAAGATACAAGAAATATCTTACATAGGACAATGGTGCCTCAGTCCCCTTCAAAGTAGGCTCTTTGAGACCTCACACAGTTCTCCAAATCTCCATCAGCTGCCCCATCAGATTTTCCTGAATCTCATCAATGGTCTGAAATCCCTTCCCTTTTAAAGGTGATTCTAGTTTTGGGAAAAAAAAAATAGTCAAAGGGTGCCAAATCTGGGCTGTAGGGGAGCTGAGTTACTTGGGTCATTTGACATTTTGCCAAAAAAATTCTGCACTAGACAAGATGCATGATGTATTGCATTGTTGTGATGAGGATGCCAGTCACCAGCTGCCCATAGCTGTGGCCTTCTGAATCATCCTAATAGTTTCCATTGAGGAATGTTTAACCTTAACGCAAAATTTGACACAGGTTCATTGCTGTACTCACTCAGTCATTTTGAATGTGATGGACACACAGTACACATGCTCACTCAATGGCGTCTACTGCCCCCACCAGTACAGTGAAATCATCATTGTTCATACATGTGTATTGCAGTCCATTCTCCTTGGCTGTCAGGTTACATCGATGTTGCGCAAACGAGTCTCATTATATTAACAATGGCTGGATTTCTTCCAGGCAGACCCTGTATTTAGCTCAGGACTCCAATTTGAAGGAAAAAAAAAAAAAAAGAGGATTGATAAGGCCAGTGCTTGTCCCTCATCTACAGAAGCTGAAGTAGAAAGCTGATTATATAACCAGAGTCATAGCCCTTTTCAAATCCATAAACCACCTTAGCCCCACCTCCTCCTGAACAAAATTAAAGGAGCCTTTAATGCATTCTTTGACTGTGTAAGAAATCCACGGGATGGCAGGGGACACTGAGCTTATTGAAAATGGACATTGAAGAATGAGAAATCCTCAACCAAGCACAGAGATCCAATAGAGATTATAAACAAAGTGTCGAAGAGCTATAGTCTTAGACTGAGAGACATTAAATGCTATGAAAAAGTAAGAACAAGACCTCGAGGAAGGCCAAAAGTAGACATTTTAAACTTCTTGGACTAGACCACACAGGGATGAAACTGGAAGTATAGGAGATAGAGAATAATTAGGAGTTCGGATTTCATTTTCTCTGCTTCTATCCTACCCAAAACTGGACAAAAGCATTTCCCAAGTTAGTGCAACCTAGGATAAATGCACCTTCTTCTCCCTAAGAACCAATGGTTAAATGCAAAGACCATCATAAATCCCCAAACTCTAACCGTTCTGGCACTGAGTCACATTGGATCCTTGACCCATGTGGGTGACCACAGTTGCAGGAGCTGCTGCCTCTGAAGAGTTAACAATATGGAGGCAGAGGCACTGAGAAAATTTCAGAATCCACTTACCAAAACCAAACTGTCAGCTGGACGCTGAGCCCTTAGAATGATGCAGAACACAAATTTTCCAAATTGGAAGACATGTTTCCATTTTTCAGACATTTCAGGTGTAAAAATACCTGGAAAGTTTAATGTAGAAAATAAAATATGTTGTATTTTATTTAGCATGACTGACCATATCAATGAAGTTTCCATATTTTATAAGCTGAGGCAGAATCATTCATATGTGAAGGACTTTATAGGGAATGTCTGTGCTCATACAATTGCACTTTCTGTGGAAAGTTAATGGAGCTTAGAGCTTTTCAACCCAAAAGGAATGAAAGCTAAGAAATGTTAACTGGAAATGATGCACCAAATAACATGCCTGCTGTTTTACATCAATTAATTTATGCTCTCACAACAGTAGCAAAATTACATCATGTATGTGAATGCTAGTGTATTTTAATTGACATTACTATTGGAGTTACCAAAATGAGTAAATAAGCTTATTGGCAACTTGTGTTTATTTGCTAAAATAACAAAGTTTTCTAGAACTAAATTCATATAATTTTTAAAGAGGGGCTTTGAAAATGAGACAAGCTATATCTTAAATGCATATAAGAATATAAAATACACGTGTTTTCTAAGAAAGATGTAATTTAATTGACTCTCTAAAAATCACCTTTGTCTTCCCACAAATCAAATGTTTTCTTGTCACATTTTACTACACTCATATCTCTAGCCTCTTGGAACATTCCGCATGCATTTCTACATCAGGGGCTTCCACCTTCAAAGCATTTATCGTCATCATCATTGAATCTGGAATTAGGTAATTGTGGTTATTCATCATCAATAATGTTCAAACTGATCATTTACAATGAAGTGAAGCTTAACATTTATGAACAAGTTAATAAATTAAAATAAATGGCAAGAGAAAGTTAAGATGATTAACATTTATGCTTTAGTTTTCTAAAGTCAACAAAATAAATACACTATTTTGACAAGGACATGAGTAACTTGACCATGTAATTTCAATCTAAAATTATAGAAGTAATATAAATATTAATTTTTAAAGTAACATTTTTAATGGGCTATGGTAATGAAATGATTTTTTTTTAATTTAATGTAGCAAAGGATAGTTTAGCTGGAGTGTACACTTTCTTCAGCAACCTCTTAAATGGCCTGGAAATTTGTGAGGGCCTTTAACATTATCTTATAAAAAAAAAACTTCTCTCTGAGAAATAGCCAGAGAAAAGCTTTTCATTTAGAGAAAGTAAATGACTCTGCCATTACTATTATATATTAACTCATTGTGGAATTTCAAGATAAAATATTAAAAAATTAAAATTAAAAATTCTTTTAGGTTTTGATCAGGATGACAACAAAAAGGATGAGTGTAAATACTTCCTTGTTAGAGGTTTTTGACAATATTGATTTCTTTGAAATTCCCTATTAAGGAAGGAGATGAAAAGTGATCTTTTGCCCTCCTGTATCAGACTACGGATCTACACAACTCGAATCTTCTATATTTAATAGAGGGTATGCAATACTTAATCTTGATTCACTCCAGTGAAAAGATTACCCATATTTCCCTAGTTATGGACTCATCAGCGTGTTTTTGGATAGGTGGTAAGGAAAGTTGTTTTGTATATTAAAATATGTCACTATCCCCAAATAAGAATGAATTTTAGGAATGAAAGAGTTGCCACAGAAGAGTAAGTTAAATATTAATACAATAGCATTGCTGCAGCAATGACATCTCTCTGGGGCTAGGAAAATAGTGACAATGGATAGAAAGTCTAATTTTCCCATACTTTGTGGCTCATCTGCTCTGGCTCTTCTGAACTTCCATGTACAATAAGGACTAGGAACACAATCACAATAGTGTCAACCGCTCACCACCACCCCAGACAATTGAGAGCTATGTAGATCTATGCAGACCAGGCCATCTACAGAATCTTTGACATACTGTGGTACCGTGTACCACTCGCAGGGTCCTTGGACACTATGTCTTAAGGCTCTTATCTCATATGGAAATAAGTTCCTCAGCCAGCCCTTTCAATTAGCAAGAAGACATTGACTCTCCTCCCTGACATTGCCTATCCTTATCCTCTGTTGCCAGCTGTTTGCTACATAAAGATATCCAGGAATAAAAGGAATCTAGGAAACACTTGAACTATCATTTACCTAGAACTTCTGCCATCCTCACCTTACAGAAGACAAAGGTCAGCTTAAAATACTTCAACAAGGGAAATGCGGACAGACTCACAGATGGGGAATGGGGTGAGAGCCAGTGGACGGGGGATTTGCAGGGGAGGGATTGAGCAAAAAGAAAAAGGACTCATGGGCATGGACAGCGGTGTGGTGATTGCTGAGGGGAGGAGAGTATAAGGGAACTAAATGGTAATGGAAAAAATACAATAAAGATTAAAAAATTTTTTAAAGTATTTTATATCCTTTCCACTAAGTCTACTAGGCAATAAAATGCAAGCAGAGATTAGAACCAAGATTAACTGGCTCCAGCTATGAAGTAACTTGTGTTTAACAAGTTCTATTGACTCACATCAGCTTCAATATCTAGGACAGGACAGTACAAGGTAACAGGGTAGCTGCTGGGTTCACAGAAGCATGAGGATCTACAGATTTGGTTGTCACAGGTCAGAGATGTAGGGGGCAGTATGAGCAGGGTAAGGGAGGTCCTGCCACACACAATCCGAGACATGGCTATGGTTTCATCTTTGCCTGGACCTACTTCCTGTCACCAACCTCAGGTGAAGTGGTGAGACAGGTGAGAGTCAGATTCCCCATCGCTGGAAATCCTGATTGAAAAAGTCAAGTGGACCTGCAGGAGGGTAAATGAGGAGACCCAGAAGCCTTGATGTAACTTGAAGCCTGTGTACATAAACACCTCTGCCTCTACCCAGGTCATGATGTTCCTGAAGTTTCCATTTAACCAGAAGAGCAAGACTTCAGCCAGGTATCAAGAAAAATGTAAGAGAAACTTTGGTATGGTCAGTACTCTAAATAACCCAGAAAGACTGTCCAGGCTAACAATTTTTTATAGATAGTCTCAGCAAATCCAATTATACTCTGGGTCCAAACAAACAGCTTGGCAAGAGCACACTGACCATCTCACACTTATCTAAGACCCAAAGAAACCAACCATTCGGGTTAAAATGATGGCCTAGATACTCAAGATGTTCCAGAACACCAGACAGATAAACAAATCTTAAGGCACACATGTAGGGCAGTTTAGAGTCACTAATTACCCTAATTACCCTGGCCATCTGAGGTCAGTGGCCCCAGACAGAGTGACGAACTACATTAGACCGCTATCTCGGACCTGCTGACCGCTACTCTCTTCCCCAGCCCTTCCTCCAGCACCTGGAAAGTCATCTGCTCATACTGTTCTGGATGCCTTTCTGGGTAATTAGAGCCCAGAGAAGTCTGGGATTACTCAGCGATCCTGGTTCAGGGCCAATTGTTTCCTAAATTTCAGTATGGTATGGTTTTCCCATAAACACACAGTTTCAAAACAAAAATAAACACATTTTGTGAAATTTACTATAAACCTTGACAGACACATGTGTCAAAGAGGCTGTAATGAGTGTTGAGGTTTATGCACTGTTTCCGGTTGTATATACCGCTGAGACTGCAACAGAGACAGATGTTAGCATCTCAGACACTCTCTGGTCTGTTTGCTGCATCAAATAGATGCTCTTTTAAGAATGTCACTATTGTATATACTCAATGTTACATCTGAAACACTTTTAAAGGTATGGAAAATGAACAAACTGTGCTAATAGTTCAGTGATAATAGTTAAATATGCTGTTTACCTGTATTGTACTATGTAAAGATCACTCAAGCTACAATCTGAAAGACGAGAAAGAGAGAATGGGAAAGAAACCTTGGAAGTAGCTTAAACAGATACAAATGTCCTGTCAAGGAATAAATGCCTTTGAAGAAAGAAGTGAGGCCAGCAGTTCAGCGTTTCATTTATTAATATCTTCTCACATACATTTTTAATTCTATATTAACTATAAATTTCCTCTTCCTCAATCTCCACGCTAAGTTAAACCTTGAGGTGGTAATGATGAATCCCACAGTAATATAACTTATTGTGAAAAGAAATGCGAAATGGGGTGAGTCAGGAGAGAGAGAGCCGCAGTGCGGATCTTGGTGAATGCTGGGTTGGTTGAAGGATTTAACTGCTATTTTGAGCACATAATTGGTGGTTAATACATTTACTTTTATTATCTATCTACATGGCAGTGGTGAGTTATGGGAGGAAATGGATAAGGAAGGATATGGGGAAAACAACATAAAAAAGCAAACCGTGAGCCCATTCTGTTAGCATTTGGTGTTTGTCAGTAGAGACTATTACAAAAATGGGAGAATAAAATTCTCAACATGGAAGAATGTGATGAACTCTTAATACTGATTTGAGATGAAATTATATTTCTAAAGTTACATCTCTCTAGAGCTGTTATACACAGGCAACTAAATAAATTATCTCTTGTTTAACAAATAAGTGTCTTTCAAAATACAGATTTTATTTTTAACTTGGCAAAGCAGTCCTGCAGCTGTCAATGAATAACTTAGGAAAGTCTCATCAACAGAAGAGCATTACTTGAAAAGGAGAAATTCCAGAGGAATAATAGAAGACTTACTTAGGGAAAAAATAATAATTTCACTGCATCTCAATACATATTTATATTCATCAGCTGCATTTTTGTCTGCATCAATGAAATGACTGGTTTAAAGATTTCCATAAAGAGATTATATATGTACTGTTAATATTAAATCAATCAACAAACAAAATATAAACACTTTTACCGTGTTCATTCTCAGTGAGCAAAGCAAACCAAGGAAGTCAATTGAAAATCTTTTCTAACCATTTAAACTTTATGGGAACTGACATTTTCAAGATTGTGTTCACATCTGACTATTATAATTTAGCGAACTGTAAGATCTTTGGGAAGAGCAACCATACTTTCCCCCTTATTCTGTGAAAGCCTCCATTGCCAACTTGGTAACATCATACATTCTGCCGTCAGTTGCCTGGGTTCCTATTCTGGTGCTGTCACTCACTAGCTCTGTGTAATCTAGGTCCTCTGAGACTCCATTTCTTAACTAAAAATGGGGGTGCCAATCACAGCATTCCTGTCCTATGGTTATTGAAAAGACAATGTAAATATATCTAGCACAGTGCCTGGCCTGTTAGATCTCACTACAAATGACCACTCCTTCAATGTCTCATTCTGAAAAGAGTATTGATAATTGTTAAAGTAACCAAAGAAATAGAAATTCAAATGTATAAGAGGCAAGAAAAAAGGGGAGCAGATAGTGGGAAGAGACAAAACGCAATAAGGGGAAGGGAAAAATAAAGAAAGTGGGCTCTACATTTAAGTGGCTGGAACAAGGAAAAGACAAAAGAGATACTGTTCTTTCTAGGAAAGAGAAAAAGTGAGGGCAGTCCTTTTTGTTAGAATTTACATGAGTAGATCATCACTACCTAGCACTTTAGATACAAACCTCTAATTACACTGAAATTCAATAGAGTTACTGAACTCAGTGCATAATTCAATTAATTGTATTGTGTAAACTCACCATCAGTACTCAAAGTATAAGACAAATCATTCCTTCCTCCAGCAGTGAGGCGGACTAATGGTGATTACTAAACAACATTTCCCGACAATCAGTATGAAGGGAAGTTGTTTCTGAGCTGTGTCACACATTTTGAAAGATTGTTCATCCATTTTTTTCCCATTCTATTCAAGCAGTGGTTAGAAATCAATCCATGCCATAAATGTCCACAGGGGAAAAGCTGGATCAGGAGGCTCTATAGCCAGAGCTGATCAGTGATGGCCAAGAGACCCAAAGAAAAATCAGAAAGTAGAAATACTATGCGAAGTTGGAAGGAGAATGAAGAAAGATATGGCTATTTCATTTTTAAGTTCTACAGTGTGATAAGTCTGCTGTAGATATCTGTGCTTTTACTATCAGTGATGCCAAAGAATGACTAGCAACCCATCAATATTAATTCTGTTGACCAAATTCTAGCATCAAGCAATAATTCAAGGTAGTTCCAAATTAAGACCCAAGTGCCTTTTCAATGGTGTAAGAGGGATATTGTCTATGCATTTACTCAGTCTCTATGGTTTCTGGTTCTCCGGGGAAGGAGAAGCATCCACACATCCATCCTTCATAATATTAGCACAGAGCTTGCTCTCCAGAATGACATTATCTCCTAGTTCATTGTATGGCATTAAAAAACATAATATATGTTAAATTTCAAATATTCCAAAAATAACATTTTATAAAAATGGTGTAAGTGAGGATGGAGCAACTGCTGGAATCCCAGGCAAAGCCACTGACATGTGAAGCTCAGCGTGATTTAACTCAGTAAACAACTGAGGAAGAGGACATCATCAATGTTCTTCAAATGATAATGCTTCACTCCCCTGCTGGCATAGCTCAGTGGATTGAGCACAAGCTTGTAAACCAAAGGGTCACCAGTTCAATTCCTAGTCTAGGACAAATACCTGGGCTGCAGGCCGGGTCCCCAGTAGGGGGCACCTGAGAAGGAAACCACACATTGATGTTTCTCTCCCTTTCTTTGTCCTTCCCTTCCCCCTCTCTAAAAATAAATAAATAAACTCGTTTTTAAAATGATAATGCTTTACATTTTAAAGCATAAAAAGTGGTTCCTGGGAAAAATGATGACACTCTAGTATATTTTGTAAAATTGATTCTTTTTATGATATTGCTGCAAAAGTCATGGTTGAATTTAAGCTGTTATATGATGTTAGCATGCCACTGTTTTGTCTAAATGTTAAAAAATAATGCTTAAACAATCCCATATTTAAGAACTAGTTATTTTTACCTGAAGACCATATTTTGCTAATGTAGAATAAAATTACTTATATTATCAGTTTTATATTATTGTTTAACACTTCAACATTACTATTAAATTTTGACCTTATTTTAGGAGATTCACTTCTGTCAATTGTTTTATGCTAAGGTGACTTGTATAACAAGAACCTCATATATACGTGCATTATGCTGAGAATTCTGGTGAGAGTCCTGACTCTACCTCCCTGATAACTTGTTATATTTAATTCTGAACACGGAATTTTTTTTTTCTGCGAAATGCTAGAGGAATTCAGAAATTCAGCCAACTAGAGATTATCTAGTATTCACCTTTCCATATAATACAGTGATGATATAAAATAGGAAAACATAAAGCAAGTCCACGCATCTCATTTCTCAACAAGGGGCTGTTCTGTATTAAAGACAGGTGTTTCTAAAACCTGATTTTTTGCCCTAGGCCTCCCAATGTGTGAATGCCAAGAAACCAATAAAAGAAAGTAGTTTCATTACCTTAAATGCCCAATATGCCAAAGATAAGGTGAATTTTGGAGTTAGTGGAGAAAATATGGCAATAGCTGTGGTTGAGAGTATTAACATTAGACTGTTAAAATAATGAGTGTTCAAGCATGGAAATCATTGCATAAGTATCCATGTTTAAATCCGTGTTATCCATGCTTAAGCATGGGTCCAAGACTACTGGGGTTTTCTGAGTGAGTGACTATGGCTAAAAAGAAAGTGTTTTCATAAGATGCATTCTTATATCCTTTCCACTTATGTTCTATCATTACCTTTGCAACTGGAAGCTCTCTACTAATTTTTAAAAACCCGTTATTTTTCAAATTGCTACTCAGTGCATCAAAAACTCTTTTTTTTGTCTGAGTAGAATCTCCTCCTTTCAGGAGGCCATGTTTGGACAGTCTATGCAGAGCGCTGCTGGAGTTGCAAGTCCATGTATTTCCATCTAATCCTATTGGCCCAACAACAATAAGGATAAAATGACCTTGAAGGTGTGAAAGTATCTAACAATTTAAGGTCACGCAGCCAACTTTGCCATCTTTTTAGAGAACTCCTTGTCTCTAGGCTTCATTAGAACCTTCAAAGTGATTGAGAATTAATGAACGTTTAAGATGGCTCAACCAGTGCTATGCTAAGCACTTCACAACATACATAGCTACAGGAGAGAAGCAAATGGGCAATTTACCTACATTAGTGGTAAGGCAATATGATTAATAGAAAATAAATTGTATCTCTTATTTCTGTTCAGTGCAAGAATTAGTTTCAACATAGACCCCAAAACAGTTTGATATATTCTTTTTTCCATAAATAACAGTAGTATTAGACAAATGAGAAAAAAAAGTTAGAACAAAAACTGAACTCCCAAACAGGCCCAGATAGATGCTAAAATGGAAAGAAAACTCTGTTATGTACTTCTGTGGTATACACCACTGTAGGTAAAATGTGGGTGAATAACTGTATTCTTATGTTGGTAAGAATCTTTGGCAAGCAACAGAAAAGTGCTGCCTAAGGCATCTAAAGAATTAGTATGATGTAGAACAACAAATTAAAATAAATTATTTTAAAAAATGGCTCAAATATTTCAGGAATGCCAGCTATAGATATCTGGAATTAAAAACAAATGAGAAGTCGTCTTGGGGCACTACCAACAAGATCAATCAGCTCAACCATTTTATTCTACTCTTTATGGTTCTTAGTTTAGTAATTAAATTCTAAGAAGAAAGAATCTAGCTGGCTTGAATCACAACTCCTTTGCCTGGAGAAGGACATACCCCTTGATTAACAGTCACACAGCTTCCTATGCAATGGGTACGTCTCCAAAGCAAAATCACTGTCCTTTTATCAGTAGGAAGAGAGACAGACGTTGAAAATCCAAACCAACAAACATGCACAACCTACTTCTGTGCAAATTGAGAATAATTATTTTGGCCAAGAAAGAGAGATGAGGGAAAATAAGCCCATTAATTTCATAGAGGGAACAAATTAGAAATTCATTATCAAATAATTCAACTTCATAAAGTCAGATGGTAAAATATATTCTCCATGCATGTTTGTATTTCTGGACTTAGTTTATAACCAATATTACAATAAAAATCCTGATGCCTGATGCTGATAAACTGGATAAACAAGATCACTTATAGCATCCTTCCATGTCTCAGCTTCTTTCTTCCTGGCTGGGCTATCTGTCTGAGCTTTTTTCAACTGTGTGAGATCACAGCAGCATGGTGACTTCACGCGAGATGAATGAGCTCTCCCCATCACTCAGCTACTACAGGCAAAACTAGGGCATGAACTCTTATATATTGTTTCTAAGTTCAATTGTTCCACTGGAAGAAAACGGCCTCTTCTTTCACTCAGGTAAACAAAAGTTACATGACCATATAATAAACTCCAATGGAGGAATTCCACTGACAATTTCTACTGGCAAAAGGAAGAAGCAATTAGAGGATGTGCTTGACAACCAGAATAGGAAACCCAAAGTAGAGTCCCAACACAGCTGCTCTGTTTCTTGCTATTTGAATCCTAGCACCAACATTCTGCTAACTGCATGTTAATTGCACAGTTTGCAAGACATTATGTCTTAAAGACTATTGTTGGGTGGGTAGGTTGATCATGTTAAGTTGCTTTTCAAGCACAAAGCTAATTTCAGTGTTCTACAAAACATGCTATTTTCTCCTGTATTTAAAATTTCAAGATTTTTTAAAATAAACTACACAACACTATAGTTATTACTATTGCCAGGGACCAAAAATTTACTCCTAGCAGAGCACTCTTAGTGCCGAACCATATCTCCATGTTTACATTAACAAGAGAGCACTGACCAGGAGCAAAGTGGGTACAAGGAAATAGGACATTATTCCTGATAGAACACACAGCTCTAAATGTTAGAACTCAAAAGAGGGCTTACATTACTGCTGGAAGAAATGTCAAGTTTCTTTTCACCAAAGTGTATGTAATGTTTTTTTAAACAAGACCATATGTTAGAATTAATACAGGGCACAGATTCACAGAAAGTGTTGGTCTGAGTCCCAGAGGCCTAGCTCACCAACCATCAGGAAACACGGTGTCCAGGAGAACGTGGCCTCTGGGTTCAGCTGAGTGGGTCTGTATCCCAGCTCTACCCAGCATATTCACTGAGACTTTGGGCATGCTGCTTATCTTCCCTAAGCCTCAGTTTTCTCATCTGTAAAATAGAAAACACAAGGGGATGTGTTTGGTAAAATATCTCATGCTTATAAAATGCTTATCACAGTGTCTGAAACACATTAAGCATCCATGAAATATTAGTTGTTATTTTGTATGTTGCTTAACCTGTCTCAGAAGTCATTATTTTATTCATAAATTGTGAATAATAATGTGTTTTTATTGCTAGAGTGCAACTAGGGTCAAATGAGATAATATATGTAAAACTTTTGTGAAATATGAAATAGCATTAAAATGTTATAATAGTGAAATTGAATGAAATAGTGAAATCTTAAAAGTAAGCAGAGACCGACGCTTCATTTTTCCCGAATTACCTCTTTTATAATGAAGATAGACAATACTATAGTAACAGAAATAAAGAAAGTATACATATCAGAAAGCTATAAAGTGGAATTCCTTGCATTTGCTGTCTAACAAGTCTAAACTGTCACCAAATAGTGACTGATAAAATGAATCATACTTTTTTAAATATGAGAAGTCAAGGTCACACATAAGGGTACATACGGGTCTAACTTCAGAGTTTGGAAACGAACACAGATAAAAATTTCCTCCTTGCTACAATTGAAATGCTCAGAAATGAAATCAGCCGTTTTTAGAAAAGCCTGAAGCTATGATTGTCTATGTACTAAGTGTATTGCATTGCAGTAATATGCATCATAATGACATAAACAGAGTAATCTTCTGAATCCAAGTTAGAATGGGAGGTTCCTCAAAACAAAGCAAGTTTGCACAATATAACAACTTAACATGAAATGAAAATTAGACCTTAACAGCAGGGCTACAACAGAAAGCAGATGAAAAAAGGTAAGGATCAGTGGGCATCAACCCAACATTAATGCATGTTGACTGTGTCCCTGGCCTGCGGGCAGTTTGCTGAATCAAGCTTCTCTGGGCTGATATGAAGAGTCCTTCGTACGATCTCATTCTTTTTTATTCTAGTTTATTCTTTTTTATTCTATTAAACTAACCAAATGCATTTATCTACCAGAAGTGAACCGTATAGATTTCATTAGTCATATATTGTGTAAATGCAAGTGTATTAGGGATAAACCAACTCTGTGAGGATTAAATAGCAGGATTTTTATTAATTTTATTTTCATGCCTTTTTTTGGCTGAACAATAGACTTTTCTTTTTTCTTTTCTTTTCTTTTTTTATTGTTTTTCAAGTACTGTTGTCTCCATGTTCCTGCCACCACTTTTCCCCACCCCACCCACTGCACCCACCCCCACCTCCCATCCTCAATCCTACCTTTGGCTTTGTCCATGGGTCCTTTATACATGCTCCTGATAACCCTTCCCCTGCTTTCCTACATTATCCTCCTCCCCACACTCCTCTGGTTACTGTCAGTTTGTTCTTTACTTTAATGTCTCTGGTTGTATTTTGCTTGCTTGTATGTTTTGTTGATTAGGTTCCACTTATAGGTGAGATCATATAGTATTTGTCTTTTACTGCCTGACTTATTTCACTTAGCATAATGCTTTCCAGTTCCATCCATGCGGTTGCAAGTTAGGAGTTCCTTCTTTCTTTCTGTTGCATAGTACACCATTGTGTAAATGTACCACAGTTTTTTGATCCACTCATTTACTGGTGGGCACTTAGGCTGTTTCCAGCACTTGGTTATTGTAAATTGTGCTGCTATGAACATTGGGGTGCATAGGTTCTTTTGGAATTGATGTTTCAGGGTTCTTAGGATATAATCCTAGCAGTAGAATTGCTGGGTCAGAAGGCAATTCCATTTTTAGTTTTCTGAGGAAATTCCATACTGATTTCCATAGTGGCTGCACCACTCTGCAATTCCACCAACAGTGCACTAGAGTTCCCTTTTCTCCACAGTCTCGTCAGCACTTGTTGTTTGTTGATTTGTTTATGATAGCCATCCTGACTGATATGAGGTGATATCTCATTGTGGTTTTAATTTGCATCTCTCTGATGGCTAGTGATGCTGAGCATCCTTTCATATATGCCTCTGGTCCCTCTGTATGTCCTCCTTAGAGAAGTGTCTGTTCAAGTCCTTTGCCCATTTTTAATTGGATTGTTTGTCTTCCTGGTGTGGAGTTGTGTGAGTTCTTTATATATTTTGGAGATCAAACCCTTGTCTGAGGTATCATTGGCAAATATATTTTCCCATACATTTGGTTCTCTTTTCATTTTGCTGATATTTTCTTTAGCCATGCAGAAGTTTTTTTTATTTTGATGAAGTCCCATTTCTTTATACTTTCCTTTATGTCCCTTGCTCTAGAGAACAAATTGGTGAAAATATTGCTGCAGGCAATATCTGGAGTTTTCCTGCCTATGTTCTCCTCTAGGATTTTTATGGTGTCGTGACTTATATTTAAGTCTTTTATCCATCTTGAGTTTATTTTTGTGTATGGTGTAAGTTGGTGGTAAGTTTTATTATTTTGCATGTAGCTGTCCACATTTCCCAACACCATTTGTTGAAGAGACTATTTTTACTCCATTTTATGCTTCTGACCTTTTTGTTGAATATTAATTGACCATAGAGACAGGGGTTTATTTCTGGGCTCTCTATTCTGTTCCCTTGATCTATGTGTCTGTCCTTATGCCACTACCGGGCTGTTTTGATTGCAGTGGCCAGACCTCCATGTTATTTCTAACCTGACCACGCATGGTACAATAACTGTCTTTCTATGCATTTGCTTTGTTCACATCTATGAAATAGGAAAGTTAGTTGAACTAAGATACTGCTGCCAGCAAACATATATAGAGGCAGCCCAGGTGTCTTTAAATTATTTTTTATATCTTTATTGTATTTTTTCCCACTACCATTTAGTCCCCTTACATCTCCCTGCCCCCAGAAATCACCACAGTATTGTCCACGTCCATGAATCCTTTTTCCTTTCTGCTCACATGACACTTTATTGTGACTAACAAATGACTCACACCTGTGAGCTGCTACTTGCAACACCTGGGCTGCCTCTATATCTGTTTGCTGGCAGCACTATCTTAGTTCAGCTAACTTTTGCATTATATGAATAAAGCAATTGTGTATAAAGACAGCTATTGTACCATGAGTAGCAGTCCAGTTAGAAATAAAGTGGAGGTCTCTCAGGCTGATTCTTTTCAATTGCAGCATTATATAAATAAAATGATGGAGAAGGGAAAGGAAGAATGGGAAAGGGAGGAGAAAAAAGCAAATAACAGAGAAAACAAGACAAAAGTAAAGAAAATACTGGCCTTACAGACTGGAAAAAAAAAACTTTTTTTACATCTTACTAAGACAAGGAGCAAGTATTTGAAATGTCTATGCTCAGGGCTCTCATAATCTTTAATCCCTTCTCACCTTTTATTTCAATGTTCTTGCATGACTTTGTGCTGGAGTTTGTTTTTCAACATTTTACACAAACAGCCATACACAAATATACCTGAATAACTTACTGTTTGGAAATACATCGTTCAGAACACTGACATTTCTCTTACTTTGCTTAAATATCTTGTTCAGGCAGCAAGGACTTTAAAAACATTCAAATAAAACAGGAATAATAAATTATCAAAAATAACTAAAAATGAGAAAAGGATGAAGGTATAGAAAAATGTCCTGATAGCTATGCTTTACTCTTTCTGATACACGTCGCAGACCCGACAGCCCTACTGCGACCCTAGTGGGGGTCTGTTTGCAACAAACCCCACCCTTTGGGTGTGGATGGGCGGTGACTCACCGGAACCAATAAACTACTGCAAGGTAATGAGATGTCACTCCTGTCATTACATTATGTTTGTGTGTTTATTGTATAAATATAAAATTATAAAATAAATGTAATATAAATTACATATAAACTGTTATAAATTAGATGTATTTGTTGTAATACTGTCCATAATAACACTGTCCTGTTTTCAGCTACTAATTTCGTGGTATTTTGTCACACAGCAGCTAATACAGCTCTGTTCAATGGCAGCTAGGACCAGCAATTCTAATACACTTTCTCGGCAGTTACAGGATAGAACCAGAGACTCCGAAAATAAAAGCCTAGTTACATCTGTATAAACAATTCAATTTGGGACAAGCTGCTTAATTTTGTAAGCATCAGTTTTCTCATGTATAAAAATGGATATGATAATAACTACCTTTCAGGTTTAATGTGAAGATTAGAAGTAACAACTGCTAAAATGCATGGCATTCAAAAAATAACAGTTCAAGAAATAGTAAAATCGGGCTTATGGGTTGGGGCCATGAGAGCCAAGACATGCCTTAGGCCACAGACTTACTGTCAAAGAGGATGTCGTCTTCCCAAATCTGGTGGTGAACACTGAGACCCACCACCTGCATTCTCTCACACTAGCCAGTGATGTTCCTCATGACATGGGCAAGAGTTGAGAGGCAAGATTTAGGCCATGGGATAGAGCAAGTCGCTGTAGGCTGCAAAGATTGAAACATATATTCTGAGTTTAATCACATCTTCTCCTAACTCACAAAAGGACTGGTCACATATTGAAAAATGAAATTGTATAGCCAATAAATATCTTTTTCACAATAAAAAATTACGATCACTTAAAAGCTTAAAGTTCTTAGTTTAGTTCAATAAAATCACTTAGCAGATCTCAGCACTAATTATAGTAATTTAGTCTCTCTCATATAAGCAAGAGTCTGGGGGGACTTTAATCAAAGGAGACTAAGGATGCACAAATGCTGATTTTACTGTTTGTATCTTTTTTTTTTTAATTTCTTCATATCTTTTCCCATTTGGTTTAGTTCAAGAGTACCTGGGTTTTAACTGCTAAAGTGCACACTTATTGTTAAAAATTAAAAGAGAATTACTCTACAATAATAAATGTCATAAAAAACAGGCTATACCCTGGAGAAAATTTCTCCATGTGAGCACTAATAAAACCACAATTCCTCTTCAGCTAGAATTGCACATTATCAGGGCAGGGTGGTAGAAATATCAGTTCTGACTTGGGGGAAAATCATTTTTTAATTGCCATATAAGAGAACAGAAGTAGGACTTTAATATACTGTAATTTGAGACAAAGTTATATATATATACATACACACACATGCACACATATATATGTGTATATATTTTTTTCTTTGTCTCAATCAATGACATACAGTAGCAAACCACAGCATATTTGACAGAACCTTTAATTCCTATCTGACTTGGTTTCTGCTTTAAATACATGCTGAATTTTCATCAAGAAAACAGTCTCTGGGGGCAAAAGAAACTATGAACTCTGGGAACCGTTATTCTCCTTGTGCGCTCTTAATTCTGAAAGCTACACGGTTGCGAGGATAACCAGAAAGAACCCAATATTCATAGATTTAGCTTTACACCACAAAGTGAAAATATTGAGCCACAAAAACTATTTATTAACTAACATCGGTGTAAATGTTAACATTCCAAATCTTTAAGGCCTCAGTCCTGTTATAAAACAATGAAATGCCCTTGATTTCTCTTCTTACTGGGATTTACAAAGGGTCAAATACTTTATATATTTTCAATGAAAAAATCATTTTACAACTGTTCTGAAATTTAATGAGATTAGTGAGTATGAGGAATTTAAAATACATATTAATAAACTCAATGGTATATTTATTTTATTGAATAAATCTGAAGTTCACATTTCTCACTATATTCTCATAATTGTAAGTGACAGAGCCGTACATTTGATGTACTTCATAATTAAAACTGAAAATCCACCAAATGGAAAGTTGTAAGAATGGATTTTATAAACACAATAAATATCACCATACACATGATCTTTAGAATAAAATAAAAATTTATGTTTATCTTTTATCACCTAGAAAAACAGAATATGTTAAAATATTAGGTACTTTTGACAGATGCTAAAGATTTCTGAAATTAATATATAGACCTACATAATAACTGAATCCATATTTCTATGTTTACAAAAAGAAAAGACTCAAAGCCTCATTCATTTTATCATAGCAAATGCACAAGGACTTCAAACAATATTGGGAAAAATGGATAATGATTTCTTAAAAATTTCCGTGTTTTAGTAGGTATCTTGGACTTCTCTCAAACATGTCTCATAACATTCTCCAAAAGTATAAAACAAAATTAAGATGCAATAAGAGGTTATATGGAAAAAAGACATCCTGCTACTGAGTTACACATGTGTTTATGTCAAAACAAGGATTTCTAATGTCAGAGACCCAAATACCCAGAGTACACAAGTTCTTTAAGAAAAGAACATTACCTCATTTCTTTCATGGTGCAAGATAGCTTAGCTTTTTATACATACGTTCACCCTTCCAGCAAGGTCTACCTCAAGCAATAATCTCTGTCTCAGGCACTGCTTTACAGCCTCACTCCTCTTCTGAAGATACCTATGGTCCAACCACAGACACCCTATTTGCAAGTCCCTGAATGCAACCTGTACTTGTCTGCTGCTGGCTTTCATCCCTGCTTTTCCTCAGCCTAGAATATTTTTCAAATGCCCTGTTTTCTCACATCCTTATTTGGCCTTTTTAAATGCTGTTCATTCTTTAAAATATAGCAAAAACATGTTTCCCCTCTGATGTCCTCAGTCACCACAGCAGGAATTAATCACACCTTCCTTGGGGCTTTCTAGCATTGTGTTTATACTTAACTTTTGACACCTGTCACTTCATGCATTTTGTTATGGCAATTTTGGAACACATTTTTCTCCCCCACTAGATTGTAAAATTATTTAGGTCAGGGTAACAATTTAGTAAACATTGGCTGAATTTAATTCCTAATGTTCTGCATGAAATGCACAGAAAACAGTTAAAATACTTCATTGGCTCTTATTATTAAAATATATTCCTCCCAAATTGCACAATTATTCCCAGCAGTGAATGAACTCTGGGGTACTGTTCATGAACATGGCAGTTAATAAATATCTCCTCTAATTTGAGATTGCCTACAAGGGATGCAAAAACTCTGAAACATTTTTTTCCTGAGTCCAGATATAAAGTCACAGTAAATTGTTTTCTTTACTACACCTCAACTAAATTGTTAACTAAATTAAAAATTTTAAAACCCTGTCTAGACTGGTAGTTATTGACTTTTCGGTAGGAATCTCTTTTCAGTATCAAAAATGTCAAGACTCTCTACATCATTGGTTGTCTGCTGCTGTTTCCCAGCACTTAGAACACCAGGAAGACAAACAATCCTATTAAAAAATGGACAAAGGACCTGAATAGACATTTCTCCAAAGAGGACATAGAGAGGGCCCAGAGGCATATATGAAAGGATGCTCAGCATCACTAGCTATCAGATAGATGCAAATTAAAAATACAATGAGATACCACTTCACACCAGTCAGAATGGCCACCATTAACAAATCAACAAGCAAGTGCTGGAGAGGTTGTGGAGAAAAGCAAACCCTAGTGCCCTGTTGGTGGGAATGCAGACTGGTGCAGCCACTGTGGAAAACAGTGTGGAATTTCCTCAAAACACTGAAAATGGAATTGCCTTTTGACCCAGCAATTCCACTGCTGGGATTATACACTAAGAATCTTGAAACAGCAATTCAAAAAAAAAACCTATGTATCCCAATGTTCATAGTAGCACAATTTACAATAGCCAAGTGCTAGAAACAGACTAACTGCCCACCAGTAAATGAGTGAATGAAAAAACTGTGGCGCATTTACACAGCGGAATACTACATGGCAGAAAGAAAGAAGGAACTCCTACCCTTCTCGACAGAATGGATGGAACTGGAGAGCATTGTGCTAAACAAAATAAGCCAGACAGTAAAAGCCAAATACCATATGATCTCACTTATAAGTGGAACTTAATGAACAAAAGAGAAAAAAGGAGCAAAATACAACCAGAGACATGGAAATAAGAAATAAACTGCAGTGACCAGAGGGGAACAGGGAGGGGATAATGGTGGAAAGAAGGAAAAGGATTTCCTCAAGAAACAGGTATGAATGATCCATGGACATGGACAGCAGGGTGAGGACTGATTATGGGAGGGGGACAGAGGGATGGGTGAGAGAGGGGGATGGTGGGGCAGGGGAGAGCAACAGGGAGAAATTGGGACAACTGTAATTGAACAACAATAAAAAAAAAGAAAAAAGAAAAACACTGGAAAAAAAGAAAAGAACAGCACCCAGTTCATTATTCCCTAGTCTGATTCCCTCCTGTCTTTTACACCAATATTTCTTAGACCCCAGTAAAATCTTCAGTCAGTTGGCACTACTGCTTGTTCACTGTCCTTCCCATGCACACTGTCCATGCTCTCATTTCTCTCCTCACTCAGCTTAGCTTCTATGACTCTTCACGATAGTTCTCCCTTCCATACACCCTCAACTCACTCCATCTCACAAGCCAGGCTAAATCCCAACCCCGATTAAATCCAACTCTCCTCAGAGTCTACTCCTGCCTCTGAGCAGGTGAAGGTGGCTGCAGAAAGACACTCCCCTATGCTGTGCTCCCACATTTTAATCATTTGTTGAGATGCATCATTAGTGAAGCCAGAGAGTTACACTGAGTCAGCCTTTTCTATTATCCTCAATAGAAGAGCTGGCTTCATATTTTGCTGAGATTAAGTACTTGCTTCCTGCAAATTTACCAAATACCTTTCATTTTCACAATTACCCTCTTCATGTTCCTCTGCTGCACTGAATGAACTGTCTCTGCCCCTACCTATGACCTAGAACACAATAGACAATAGGCTCTAGAAGGCTTAGGGGTATATCCATGTGAAGGGGTTAAGCACTTGAACTTGGGCATTCCAGTGCTCATAAATTCCCAAAATAGATGTTCATTTGCTTGGATGACATAATGATACATAGCATTAGAAGAAAAATTAGTTAGACAAGCTTAGGTTCAAATTAGGACAATACAATTTACTAGTTCCCGGACCTTCGTCACATTTGTCTAAGTTCTCAAACCCTACATTTTCTCATGTGTAAAGTGGGGATAATAATACCAGTGTTACAAATAAGCATTACTTCTTCTTCTGTTTATATAGATGTTGAGTCTTAGTTTCATAGTGAGTAAAACATATGGCAGAAATGTTGTAACTATACACTGTACATCAGAAAACCAAAAAAATAGAGGAGCATTAACTAAAGCATGCATTCTTGTATTGATTTCATTGCATTTTGAAATTTTAAATTTTACTGGGAATTACTATCTTAACCCCATCTGAGATATGAGCATAAACTGTAAAATAACTAATTTTATAAGACAACATACATAAAGAATAGTGCACAAAGTACCCCATCATGGGAAGCCTGGAATTTCTTCCCATTACTGCCTATTGTTGCTCCAAATGCCTCACAATGCTGCGCGCCTGTGTTTATTTCACTGTTATTACTTAACTGTATCGTCCTATGGTTTGCAAAGCAGCAGATTCCTACCTTCTCAGGCACTAAGTACTAAAAAAGGCTCCTTCAAATCATGGCAGAGATAAAAGATAGGAACAAAGGCCCCCTACAGTGACACTTGAAAAGTTGACCACTTAAAAATGTTGTCAATGAGGAAATTTTGAAACCATCTTTCAAATCCTGATGCCTAGTGTTACCATATTGTGACAGGTAACTTAAAAAGAGAGAATAAATCTTCCAAGCTACTATTTTTTTTTCTGCAAGTTGCAGATTTATTTCCTCCTCAAATTATAGCCTTCACTCTTGCTTAATTTTCATTGTCCTAATAATTCATCACAGTAGGCTTCATGTCAGTGTGGCAGCAAGAAGGGAGGCTTTGCTGGTTTTCAGCAAATTCACATTTCAAGGAAGAATTTATTCTGAATAAATAGCAAAATATGCAAGCCCAGATTGCCAGATAATGTTAAAATACAGCTATATATAAATAATCAAAGAAGGCTGCTTCAGATAAAATCCTATATTATCTATGATTAGTATTTAATTTTTCAATTCCAGATAATTTACCATTACTAAAACAGCTATGATTGAAGTTGACCTCAGTGTCCCACTTATTTCACTAAGAACACAAATAAATATATAATAAAAAATGCCAAACACATCATCCTATTGATAGAAGTTTAAAGTTAATGATTCAATGACAGTGAATGATACAATCTTTTTTCTAACCTAGCACATCCAGTCTGTACTCTAGTGCATAATTAATGAAGAAGTAAAGACTAACAATGAGGAAAGAAAATTTGGAATATTCATCTGAATTCAGCTTTCACTGATACATCCTCACTCTTTAGGTCAAACAAATAAACTTCATGTACATGGACAAATGAAATAAAACAAAATCAAATAATGTGGGGGAAGTACAAGATGCAGAACCTATATTTCACTTCCTTTGGCATCTGTCTGACCTTCTAAGGATGTGCCTTTGTACACAACTGTGAAGTGCAGACATCTCCCCACAATAATCTTTGCTAATTAGAGTGGGAAGACCCTGAATGCCTGACATTTATGATTTTACTTGGTCATTAGAAACATCACACACAAGCATTGGTTTCCATTTGTCTAACAAAGGAATAGCAAACTCAGACAATTTCAGATGCCAAGCAGAAAATGTAAATTTAGGATTCAGAACAGTGGACACATTTAGAAATAGAATAGGGCATGATCTTTGAAAAAGTATTAAAATTTAAAAATATATTAAATACTCCAATAGATAAATCTCCTTTAGTCACCAGTTTTTTTTACATTATACTAATTTTATACCCTACATTATACTAATTTTATTCTCTACTAGGAAATCACAGACTGAGTGTCACACCTGGGAGCAATTAGAGCTGGCACAGGGCATGAAAGCTCAAATGTAGCTCTTGGAATTTTCTCCTGGTCACTTCTTAAGGTTGAGTGAGCATTAAGATGTGCAAGCAAAGGCAGAGTTGCTAAATGTTATGGAAACATGTATCTGTGAAGACAGAAGGTGCTCCTCAGCTTACATGGAACAATGACCTTCTCAGTCCAGCCTCTGACTAACAGGTGTAAATAGTCATAATTTCCTGATTGTCACTGAGTTCCAGTGGATCACTGTTGTAGCCTGGTGAGTTCCTGAGTTTGTAGCTTAATGTAGGTGGTGCTCCAGGGATAGCTACCTGTAAATTCCCCAGAACTTCTGAACAAACCTTAGCCTAACTCATTCTGGATAAACACCATACACCATGTGCAGGGGAATTCAAATATTAAAACCTGCTTACACAGGACACAGTACTCCATCTTGCTTTAACATTTCTAGTAGCAAGTAAAATTCATGACTTTCATCATTTCAAAGTGATCTCTCAGTATAATGTCAACCCATACACTTCCGAGTTCTTTTCCAGGATGGTGAGATTTGCCTAACTTGTCTATTGACTTGTGCAAGATTCCTTACTGTGCCTGTTCTCAAATCACCAAACAGCTGGGAAGAGGCCATAGACCTGGGTGATAAGATAAGGTTAAAGAAGTGATTTCTCCTCGAGGATCCCAATGTAAAAAATTAAATGCAAAAATAATTCTTGTTTAGGGTTTGATTTACATTTTCTGTGCTTTCTTAGCATGTACACCGTGACAGTTTCTCAGTGATAACAGACAGAGGTTTGGCTGATTGAAGATCACTTCCTAGTTCTATGGCTGGACAAATCCTGCCCCAAACTCTTCTTTTTTAAAGCATAACTTTGGAAATAAACAATAAAAATCAATCTTGTTGTTTATTATAAATACAACTGGCAAAAATATCCATGCGTTCACTAGATTTCTTCTTCATTTTTGGCCAGCTCAATTCAAGATGAAGTGAAATAGAATTAATTTTTTGAAAAAAATATATGCTCTAAGAGTTTTGATAAGAAGTAATGATGCAAACCTTTCCCCTAAAATAATAAAAATGCCTAGGAAAAATTAGATTATAAATATAAAAAACAATGACAGAGAAATAGGCATTGGGTGTTATCTCAAATGATTCAATTAAAAACAGTCCAGAGCCATCTGTGGCACCATAGGAAGATATTTGGTCTTCATCTCTGGTTCCTGGCACAGAGCTCCTCTATAAACTCTTAAAATTTCATGCATGCTAAAATTTCACAAATGAAAAAGGTGATAGGAATGTCTTTTGTTGAAATGAGGTGACTCTTGGCAGGGCCCCTAGTCAGCTTCGGGATGGAGCTTGGTCTGCAGAAACAACAGACCTTGTTTGGAAGTTTGGAACTTTCAGCCTCAGCTCCCAACCTCCAGGTCTGTGAACTGGGCTGAAAGGTTTACCCACTGAGACACTAGGAGGATGGACCTCCCAAAAGAAGTGTGGAAACTCTGTGTACCAACACCCTCTTCCATAGCTCACTTATGTGCCTTTTCTGTTTGGCTCTTCTTCAGTTGTATCCTTTAGAGTAAACCAGAAAATATAAGTATTTTACTGAGTTCTGTGAATCACTGTAGTGAATTAATTATCAACCTGCGGAAGGGTTGCAGGAACCCCCAATCTACAGCCAATCAGTCAGAAGTACAGGTGACTCAGAGCTTGTAATAGGGATTTGAAACGGGGATAATCTTGTAGCACTGAGCTCTCTCAGTTATGGAAGTTGGTGTCAACTCTGGGGAGATATTATCAGAATTCAATTGAATTGGTTGACACCTGGTTGGTGTCAGAGAACTGGAGAAGTGCTATTGGAAAAGACATGTATTCGGTATCAAGAGGAAAAAGAAAACCTCACATTCAGTATCAGATGTGATGTGAGTAAAAACAGATGATGTCAGTAAAGTGTTTCAAAGTTTAGTGCTCTCTCCCTTTTCCCGAAGGTGATAAAAGAAGACTTCAAGTTCCAGAGAACTCACGATTTCCCTTTCACTTGCTTCCATAAAATAAACTTCTTCCTTTATATTGACAGCAAAGCCATCACCACTATCATGTATCTTTCTGCTATGCTGGTTCTACCACCAAGACATCCAGCATAGTTTATTAAGCTAATTCTTTAGTAAAACACATATTTGTGGGATCACATATTCTAATGTGCTGTAACAAGCTAGGGAAAATAAAGCAGTATAACCTCCTCTTTCCTGTTGAAGATGAGTTATTTGCTTGTTCCTTAACCCTAGCCTCTTTTTAAAGAATCATTTTGTTATTTTCACTCACATTCTTCTTCTTTTTTATCGTTGTTCATGTTCTTATTATTTTTAATAATTAAGAGATCCAACTGTTTAAAAGCTGGCTTCCAGGAAAAAATAAAAAGGTTTTTAAGGAAATTAATCAAATGGAAAGGGAAAGCCATTTAAAATTTGTCCCGAGCTGATCGGCGGGGGAAGCATTTACACACAGTGTAGAATGTCATCGACAACCTGAAGAGGTTCTGCTTCAACTGGTCTCCTCACTCTCCTTTCCAGTCCTTTTAAACAGAACCCTGTATTGTGTTCTGTTGGCTTCATCTCTGAAAACCCGGAGTAGCAGTTCATTCAAGTTCCTGTGAAGTTTCCTATAATACAAACTCTACTTTCACCCTGGCCTTCAGTCATCTACGCCTCTGCGGTTCAAGAGTGAAATTGGACAATACTTGATTTTTATTTATAACACTTCTCCAGAAAGGTCTGCTAATTAATAACCTCATAAATTGTTCAGGAATAATTTCTAAAAAGCCACTCAGTTAAAAGCACTAGCCATAGCTGCAGAGTAAGGCAAGAACTAATACTGTGTCAGGTTTCTTTTTTTGAAACTAATTAATTTATTTTCATCACCATTTATCTCCCCTATACCCTCTTCCACTTCCACGCACCCCCTCCCCTGAAATCATCACACTGTTGTCCCTGTTCGTGAGTTCTTCTGTTTTTCCTTCTTTGCTCAATCCCTCCCCCAGCCCGACTCCCCAGTGCTGTCAGTCTGCTCTCTATCCAAGAGTCTGTCAGATTTCTAGTGAGATATTTTAAGCACTTTGGAAAAGAAATCATGCTCCTATAAACTAAAACTGCAAGCCATTTTATTTTTAAACAAAAGTAAAAGAAAATACATATATCTTAAACTCTGTCCTGGAGATTATGCCCTAATGGCTACTTGAATGAGTCAAATAGAAGCAGCTAAGGAAACAAGTTGGAAAGGGGGACCCCAGGGTGTTTCAATTGTGCATAACTTCATGGAGGTCCTAGATTCCTTGCCAGGAATAAAGGGCATAAATATCAAAAAAACACATGAAAAAATATCCACAAATCCATCTATAAATGATTGAATGAATAAATAAATGGGAGATAAAAGCAAATCTCCTATGCAGAAAAGTTCCAAGTTATGTATGTGGACCCTCTGCGCTTGAGGAGCTGGAACATAACCCTCCTGATGCGTGAGCTACGCAGAGCGACTTCCCCGCAGAGTGCGATGTGGAGAGGGGCAAAGAGTCAGTGTGCAGTGGGGAAAACGGACCAACACTCTCCGCCTGGTGATCAAGGGCAACATCAGTGGTGAAAGGTCAGGTCAATAGTGCATACTCTTGATATTTTGTAGTGAAAATATCACTCCACCTCTGGTTTTCTCCTCAAGAACTCACAACACCGGTTTAATCATGAGAAAAACAGCAGACAAATCCCAGTGAGGGACATCTGATAGCACACCTGACTTGTACTCCTCCAGTCTATCAAAGTCCTCAGAAATGGAGTGGAGAACTGCCACACCTGTGGCAGCTTTAATCATGTATCAGTGTATGTTCAGTTGTTGCAAATATCCCATACTAATGTTAGATGGTAATGAAAAGGCAAACCAGTGCAAGGTGTATGAGAACTCTGCACTATCATCACAATTTTTCTGTAAATCTAATATTATTATAACCTAAAAAACTTTATTTAAAAAATGCATGATCTTTGCTTCCAAGTAGCTAATGGTAAGGAATGAAGACATTGGAAAGAAATGCTTCTCGGTCTCTCACAGAAAACTCTCTCCACCACGGTTGTGGTCATGAAGAAGATAACATTAGCATCCATCCAGGAAGATACTTAAAAACGCGACAGATCTGCTCCTCTGATTTAGAACTATGTCAAGTGTTTGCTTATTCTTAGTGGTAGACACTGATTTAAATTCTAAATTGTTCTTATGTCATTTACGTAAGAATTAAAGTTTAAAAGATTAATTGTAATTCTTCCTCTTCCTAAGCTAGGGCCACAGTTAAGAGAAATCTTGATATACCATAATTTCTTTTGGGTGATTACATCATATCTTTAAGTTTCCACTTGCAACTTTTTGAGCATAAACATCAAAAAAATCTCCATCTATACCCGTTTACTTGAATTATCATAAACAAACAAAAAATCTTCAAGTACAAAAAGAGAAGAGAAAAATATTGTATTTGGAAACTTATCACTCTTTCATCCATTCATTTTCCTAAATTGGATACAATAACAAGATGTTTCTTTTAAAAGGAATAGTAGATTTCTACAATTAAAAAAGGTTTCTACTGCTCTTTGGATAACTTGTAAATAATGCTGCAACTCTATTCTCTAAATTTAAATTACTGCAGCTTTTTTCTCTCTAATAGTTTGCGTGTTTCCTATTTCATTTTTAGATCTGAGCCATACTAGAATTTATTCGTGGCCTCTGTAATGGGATATTGGATGTTAGCTGTATAAAATGCATTGAGTGGTTTTATCTATTCAGTAAGCTATATAACAAATTATCCTAAAATTTAGCAGTTTGAATCAAAGGACATTTATTATCTTGCAGATTCTGTGGGTCAGCAATTCAGTAGCAGTGCAGCTGGATAACTCTGGCTCAGAGTCTGTCATGAGGCTATCTTCATGTTTTAAACCAGGGCTGCATTCTATCTTAAGGCTGGACTGGGGAAGTACTTCTGAGCTCACTCACCTAACTATTGGAAGCACTTAGAGGATCCACTTTCAATCCCAATCGCGTGGCACTCTTCATGGTGCACAGTAAGGCAGCTGGCTTCCCCAAAGTGAGTGACGAGAGAGTGAGAACGGAGAAAAAGCTCAAGATAGAGCCATAATACTTTATAACATAATCTTGGAAGTGAAAACCCAACATTTCTGCTGTATTCCCCTTAATTAAAAGCAAGTCAGTGAGTCCTGAGCACACTCAAGAGGCAGGCATCACACCGGGCAGAATCCTAGGAGGCAGGGACCACTAGAAATCACTGCCCACCGCAACTGACAACTGGCATCTTTCCCTTTCTTCTGAAAATGTTGTAAAGCAATAAGGATATCACAAATAGAACATAACCAAACAAAACATAACACCTTTTTTTCTTTTTTTTTTCACAGAACTGAGAGACAAATAAGCCATATGCAGGGGTGAGCAAAAGTAGGTTGGAATTCAGCCACCTCAGAAGGCAGTGGAGCTAACCCAAGCAGGTCACTGAAACTCAGGTGTGTTTACAGATTTTCAAGGGCAACAAAAAAGTGTAAATAGTGGAGGCCAGCCATCTGAGCACTGATGAGACCATGCCTAAGTGTCCTGTGTCCTCATGATGGTCTCTTCAGTTACAGCTATTGTAATAATCATAACCTGCATGACTTTTTCCACACTCACAACTGTGGAACTACTTTTGCTCCATCCTGTATCACAGAGTAGCCATAAGGGCTCTCAGAATCGGCAGTAATCTTCCAAAAACTACAAGGAAGTAAGAGAAGTGAAGAAAGTGGTAGAGAATGTAAATATTGCAGAAATAAGTAGGATGATCATATAATTTGTAATCCAAGCCAGAAAAAAAATGGTATAGTTTAACTTATTGTGAGAAATTTATATTTAAAGTATATGAGAGACCACTATTTATTTTCCATATTGGCAAAATCATCTAAATTTGATAATTAGTATTTTTATATACCATTGGTAAAGTTCAAATTGATACAAACTTTGTGTAGTGTAACATTTGAATACCTGTGAAAATTATAAATACATGTACTCTCTGACTCAGTAATTCCACTTCAGGATATTTAGCTTTGGAATATCCCACACAAATATCAGGCAATTTATTGCAGCATTCTTGTAAAGCAAACATTTGAAAACCATATCAATATCAATCAATAAATATCTACTTAAATAAAGTAAGAGAGAAGGGACTGGAAGACAAACACACGCCTGTATGAGCAACTGATATTTGACAAAGGAGGCAAGAGAATGCAATGGAGCAAAGACAGTCTCTCCAAAAAATGGTGTTGGGAAAACTGGACTGGTACATGCAGTAAATGAAACTAGACCACCAATTTATACCATACACAAAAATAAACTCAACGTGGATAAAAGACTTACACGTAAGTCATGAAACCACAAAGATCCTAGAAGGAAACATAGGTAGTAACTTCTCAGATATTCAACATAGAAATATATTTGCTGATGTATCTCCTAAGGTACTGGAAACCAAGTTGAAAATAAACAAATGGGACTGCATCGAATTAAAAGGCTTCTGTAGAGCTAAGGAAACCTTTGGCATGATGGGTAGGAAACCCACTGTATGGGAGAACATTTTTACCAATGATACATCTGACAAGGTTTACTCTCCAAAATCTACAAAGAGCTAACAAAACTCAACACAAGGGAAACAACTCAACTGAGAAATGGAGAAAAGACTTGAGGTGACACTTCACCAAAGAGGACATAGAGTGGGCCCATGGACATATGAAAAATGTTCAACATCACTAATCATCAGAGAAATGCAAATTAAACCACAATGAGATATCATCTCACACCTGTCAGAAGGGCTGCCATCAATAAATCAACGAATAAGTATTGGCAAGGATGTGGAGAGGCAGGAGCCCTAGTGCACTGTTGGTGGGGATGGAGATCGCTGTAGAAAACAATATTGAGTATCTTTTGAAAATTAAAAGTGGAACTCCTTTTTAATCCAGTGATTCCACTTCTGGGAATATACCCCAAGGATCTGAAACATCCATACAAAAAATATATGCACCCCTAAGTTGTTCATAGCAGTGCTATTTACAATAGCCAAAACTTAGAAACAGCCTAAGTGCCCATCAGCAGATGAGTGGATAAAAGAGCTGTAGTACATCTATACAATGGAATGCCATGTGGCCGTGAAAAAGAAGAAACTCCCATTGTGCAACAGCACGTGGAGAGAATTGTACTAAGTGAATTAAGCCAGTCAGTGAAAGAAAAATACCACATGATTACACTTATATGTGGAATCTAATGAACATAAGAAGCTAACAAACAAAATAGTAACAGAAACGTAGATACAGAAAACAGACTGACAGCTGCCAGAAAGGAGTGGGGAAAGGATGAAAAATGGTGAAAGGAACACTTATGCACAACCCATGGACATGGACGACAATATGGGGATTGGCTTGGGGAGGGGTTTGGTTGGGGGTGGGTGGAGGTGGGGAAAGGGAGAAAAAGCAGGAACAACTGTAACGGCATCAAACAATAAAAATAACATTTAAAAATAATAGAGACATCAAAAATAAAGTTCTATAAACCTGTTTAATAATAAAAATTATATACAATAAGGATCTTGTCTATGTACTGATATGGGAAGATGTCCAGGACATATTTTCCAGTGAAACAGCAAGGCCCAGATCATTTATAGTATGTTATGTTTGCCAAAAAGAGAGCTGCATTAGCTTTCTATTGCTGCCATACAAATTAATACAAATACAGCAATTTCACACGCACAGATTTATTATCTTGCAGTGCTGTAGGTCAACTCCAGCACAGATCTCACTGGGTTAAAGTCAAGGTGTCGATAAGCTCTGATCCTTTCTGGAAGCCCCAGAAGAGGGTCTGTTTCCTTGTTCATTCAGTTTGCTGGCAGGCTTCAATTTATTGCAGTTACAGGATTGTTTCTTTGCTGGCTATCATCTGAGGGCCATTTCCAGATTCCAGAGGCTGCTGGGTCCCTAGGCTCCTGGCCCACTTCCCCCGTAATCAAAGCCAGTAACAGCAGGTCAAGTCCCTGCCACACTTCCAATCTCTCTGTTGCCTCCTCTTACCCGGTTGCATCTCTGATGGCTCTTATCTCTCCTAGTCCATTTCTAAGGGCCAGTGTCATTGGACTGGGCCCACCAGAATATTCCAGGATACTCTCCCTATTTTAAAGTTTGTAGCCTTTCTATATCTGCAAAGTCCCGTGGCCTGGCTGGGAAAGATACTGTGTTCCCAGTTCACAATGATTAAAGTGTGGTTATCATTAGGGGGGCATGGGAAACATCTGTTCAGATTTGTCTGTTACAGGGACAACAAAACTATTAAAAGATACTTAGGAAACTAAGAAAAATGGTAATGTGGGAGGAGCTATTGGGAATTGGGCAGTTGGCATAAAGAGAGAAATGTGATGGGAAATTTATAGTACATTCTTTTCTACATATGCTTAGAATCATGTGGCCCCATTATTCATTAAGAATTAAATAATGAAATTAAATGAGCATCTAATAAAATGGTTAAAACTATATAAGCACATATTTATTGAAGAGTTTTAACCCTCTCTTCCCAAGTCTGTTTAAATTTTCACTCTAGGCCCATGATGCTGAGCATTCTGATTCTAGTTTGCTTTAGAGACACTGGCTGGCCTCTCAGTGTGGTCTGCATCATTCCTTCCTGTGATGTCACAAACAGATGGCCTTCTCTTTTCACAAAGTGCACCTTATTTTCCTTTCAAATCGGTATTTTATTTTATTCAAACTGTTTTTTTAATTCTATAGGTCTATCCAGAAAACACTCTGCCACTAAACTTTGTTAGTGAATTTAATTCACTAGCTTTCTATAGTGAGGTAATACGTGAGCAGTTGTAGGAAATGATATTCATTTTGCACTTTGTCTTTATCTGAACCTCTTTAAATTGATTTCTTTTTCAATGTTACACAGTGATTTAGATTCCTCTTGATTGCTATATCCACAGCCACCTGAGTTCAAACATTTTAGTTGCTATAAAACTGTTACTGAAACACCCTATTAAGCCTACTATATAGGGTGATATTTTAAAATGCACTTTCTTCATCAAAAAGCCAAAATTTGCCCTAATTTGATTCTTACGATATTTCTACTGACTAATTCCATCTTCCTTTGGTTCGATCAATGTCAACAATACTTTATGTAAAAAAGTGAAAATGCCTTGTGTCTGCCCTTCAATTTATCAAGTGACTTTTCTGGACAGACTGCAGGTTGGGATGGTCTTGGCAGTCACAAACCTGGGTCATCTACATACATGAATCACTTTACAATGTTACCATTCAAGATAAATGGCTGATATTGACTGTGAGTTTAATAGTGACTTTATCACACTATGGAATTGAGTGAGAATGAAACAGTTCCATTTCACTTCTATACTGCCATTCCCAGAACACCCTGACAAATGTTTTGTTACATCTTAAGGACCTGAACACCTAGCACGATATACAAGAATTAATAGCAACCAATGGAAACATACACACACAGCTTCAAGTAGAAACTGTGCCTAATGGGGCTTTTAACAAAGTTATCAGTTTTTTATTTGAACTACGAAAGACTAAACACAGACAACAGTATGTATGAGTTGAAAGACTGTTATACAACACACTTGAAAATGTTATATTTACATGGCAACCAACTTATTATATTTGCATGAACATCTGCTGCAGGTTCACTAAAATCTTAAAAACAGATGGACATGAAGAAAGAACTAGTAATTAACAAAGCTATATGTTGATTAAATCAGCATGTGGTTAATTTTAATGATTGCTGATCTTTATTAAGGATGGTGAGACTTTTCAAAATTCAAATCTCTCTAAATGACATGTCAATTGACCAAGGAGGCAACGATAACTACCCTGGTTATTAACACGCTACTTCAGCATTGTTACCACAAAACCCTGACTGCATAATGCATAGTCAGAGAAGTAAAATTTAAAAACTAAGATTTTATTGCCTTTAAAGCCCTCTGGTTCTTATTTCTACAAAGGGGAGCTGAGCAGCAAAGGTGTTATCAGTTGAGAATAATCACATACAGAGATGTATATTATTTGAACACAATTTCCATGTTCTGAATCATTTCAGTAGACTCCTGCTGCCCTTCATCCATCCTTAAGACACTGTATACACTTCTGAGCTCTCCAAATAGGCACCCTCTGGTTGCCAAGCAACCAGATTTTCCACAAGTACCTATGCCATGTGTATTTAACCTGTCATTGGCCTTTTTCTCTTTAACTTTTCAAAGTTTAGAAAAATAAATATATGACTGATAGGTAGAGCTATGCATGTTTTGAAAGAGGATCCTGGGAAGTCAGAAATCACTGAAAAGAGCAGAACCCCTTTTGAGATTTTATGCCCATTTAGATCCCATTTTTAAAAGCCTTTACAGATTTAGTATGTGAACAGGTTAACTAATTCATCAAATAAGTGACAGCAAAATTGTGCCTTTTCCTAAGATAGCAGATATTTTATATCCAAACCCCAGTGAGTCAATGACTGTCCTGTGGTTTCCTTTTGAGCACTTAGAACTTCAATGCGGGCACACGGAATGCCTGTTCCGACAGCCAGCTTACAATGAACAAGCTCCAGGTCTGGTCCTTTTCTCCAGACAGGGTTTTCCTAGGTTGGATGGCCTGCATTTCCAGAAACAGTTATTAAAAACTTGCTCACCAGTTGCTTTGAACACAATTTGAGAAGAGAAGCAGACTTCTGGAGAACAGATCTGTCAGTCATGGCTGTGAGCGAGAATGAGCCTTGGGGAAGGCTTCATAGAAAAGACTGAGAATTTATCCAATATTTAAGAAATAATACACCTCATTATAAATTAAGTTTATCTTATCTAAAATCAAATTTATATACATATTCTCCCCTCTATAAATGTTTATATTTCAGGACAAAATAGGTGACTTGATTTTCATCTTATTACACGTCTCTAATAGGGATCAGGACAAGCTATCCCAAAAGATGGCACTTGATGTACGGACTATTCTTAAACTGAAGATATTTGAGAAAACAGCAGAAGTAAGAAAGGCACTCAGAGAAACCTTTCCCCTGTCCTTCTCTCTTGAAACATGTCAGAATGACATGTCAGAGGTGCCCTCCCTGTACCCAGAAGCAGCACGGTCATATCTGAAGTCAAAGGGACATGAAGGATCCAAACATATAGGCCTTCCAAAGTTTTCCCTAGCTTATTACGCTTTCCTCAGATTCCTTAACATCATTTTTCCTCACAACTATCTGCTCTTCATCGAAACAAACATAAAGACACTCCAGTTTAACCATTTTGGGGGGTTTTCATTTCCTTTTGAACTCCCAAGTGATGTAAAACATGTTAAATAAAGGCATATGCTTTTCTCCTGCTAGTCTGTCTTTGTCCTTTTAATTTTCAGACACACTCGGGAACCTAAGAGAGTGAAGGAAATATTTTCCTCCCCTATAAGGTGAGTTAATTATTTTTCCTAAGTGTGAGGAAAAACCAGTTCAACAGAGTTATCACTCAGAGAGTTGGAATCTTAAGTAGAATTTGTGGGGGTTTTTTCCCCAGGAAGTTAAACCTAATTGGGTAACCTATGAATTTCAAAAGAGAAATGTATCTTTTTAGCCATTGCAGAAATGGTCCTTACTGTATAACCTGAGGCCAGGAGGACTCCAGAGCGACATTGCCCAGTTCAAGTCTTGGCTCCTTCACACACCAGCCAAGGACTTGAACAAGCCCCTCTCTTTGCTGTGCCTCAGTTTCCTCAGCAGTAACATGGGGAAGATAATAGTGCCTACTTTATGGACAATGCAAAGATTACATGAGATAACAATTGTAAAGGACTTACTTCCTGGCACATTGCAAGTAATATACATCAGTAAGAATTCTTCAACTACACCCTTTTGACTCTGTCCCTGAGTTAGTTCGGCAGGCTCAAATCTCCATTGTCAAGAATATATCAGTGAAATTATCTTTGCTCTGTGTTCTATTGGAAGCCTTAATGACACTGTCCCTCCCAGAAGCCCAAAATAAATAAAATATTTCTCCAGTCAGTGTAACTGGCATAACCCACAACCCGGCCAGTGCTGGGTGTGCCAGCAGGAGCAGAGGGGAGGGCCCTCAGAGGCAGCACCATGTTGCCCTGGTAACCAAGCCAGCACAGTGTCTGATGACAGATTCCCCACCCCTGGGAAAAGATGTGGCAGGAGGATGTCATTGCTCTGTGCAAGGCTGGCAAAATGTTTGGCTAAGGGAAAAGCCCTCCTACTCTTTCCAGTCCCTGGGTGGGGGTGGGACCAGAGGATGTAGCCACAGGTATCTTAGAGATCAAGATGGCATCAGGGGAGGTGCTGCACTGGAGAAAGACTTGTCAGTCTAGCTTGGGAAAAAAATGGGATTGATTGGGGGGTGGAACCTCCCGGAGTGTGTGGCAGTTTGGGATGTTAGATACAGACTGAGAAAATAAGGAGGGGGGCTCTCCTTTTTTGCCCACCTGTGGGCATGCAGACTGGTGCTTTGGGGGACCTTTTGGGCCTTGGAAGCCACGTGGCCAATGGCAGCATAGACCACACGCGCCTGCACCCCAGGAAAGAGCCTAAAGCAGGACTGCAACCCGGAGGTAGATAAGCCACAGGGGGTGGGGGGGTGTGATCCTGCTGCAGCCACCTGCAGTTCCTGAAGGACAGTAATTTAAACGGGAGAAGAAACTCTGGGCACAGTCTTGGACTGGTCTGGCAGAGGGTGGCTAGGTTTTCACTGGGTGTTCTGGAGGGGGTGGGCTTTGAAGCAGGAGCCTGTCACCCTCCCAAACTGTGCACCTTCTGAACGAAAGACCTCTTTCCTTTCTGCATCACACCTCTGCCCCTGGAATTTGCTTATGGGTAGTGGAGGGCAGCCGAAACCCACTTTTGTTTGGTGAAGGAGAGCTGAGACATTCTGGTACTGATACCCAACTTATAACCCATCTTTTTGTTAACGTGCAGTTTTTGCTTTTTATTTTGGTATTGTTTAATTGAGAATTGATGTGTTTATTCACATTTCATTTGGTCATTTAAGAACGCTGAAGAGTAGGGATCAGTCAAGGTACAGTGTGATTGGGAAACACCCCAATTACAGGAGCTAACCGAGGGGGGTGAGAAGCAAGGGAGAAAGAAGAAAGAGATGCAGATTGATGAGTAAATCTACTTGTTAGTATGCTTTTTACTTTTCTCTACATTTGACTAAAACTCACTTGGCAATAAAATGTATAATGATAATTCAACATTTTTGCTTATTTTAAGTGTTTTTCAAAGTTTGTAATTTTTAACTTTTCTTTCAAGTTATGTTGTTTTGCTGGCAACTAAATCTCAAAACATATTCTTCACTCTCCATAAACATCTCCTGTATAATATTAACAGTTCTCTGTTCTCTGCCCTTTACTATATATTTTGCCTTTCTCTTGAAAATTTTCATCTTCTTATGTTCATTTCTATGTTTAAAAGCAAAGGCTAAGAATGAATTACCAATCTTAAAAAAAGAATCACTAAATCTCAGTGCAAAATTACTGATTTAATTAAATGTCCAGATTTAATTTTTAATTTTCTTTCATTTTTTTTCTATCTTCAATACAGCATAAGGGTGGGGGGAACCAAAATACAAAAACAGAATTATCTTCTGGAGGGCAGGTCCCCTGTACTACAGGCTTCCCTTCCTAGGTGAGTGTTCTAGGAGCACATATAAATTAATGTAGCATCTGGCATTATTGTGAGAGGCTGAGTTTGCCTTTAGCAAACATTTTTAAGACTCTTTCAATGCATATGTCCATTCCATGATGGGTGATTTATGAGTGCACCTGTCCTCACTATGCTGAGTAGTCAGCAGTTTTTAACCAAAAATGGCAAAACCTCCATGTCCCACCCTCCCTGTTCACCTGATCTCACCCTAAGAGACTTTCTTTTTGTTTCCCCAGATGAAAAAAGTCTTCAAAGGGAAATGTTTGCTGATATGAAAGAGCTGAAATAAAAAACAGCAGAAGCACTAAAAAGCATCAAAATCAATGATTTTGAAAACTGGTTTGAACAGTGGAAAAAATGTCTTGATAGGTATATTGCATTAAATGGAGAACCCTTTGAGGGTGACTGAAGTTTAGACATATAGGAATAAATACAATTTTTATACATAAATTCTGTTTTTAGGTCCACCTTCATATATATATATATATATATATATATAATAAAAGTTACTGAGACATATATATATATATGTCTCAGTAACTTTTATTTTAAAGAATAAAAAATAATACTCCATGGAACAAATTTTGAAGCCTTTGTATTATCAGTTAAATGTGGAGAGTAGTTTTCAGAAATGTTATAATCAAAAGTATAAAAATTCTTCCTGGTACATAATGCTCAGAATACTGCTAAACATATGCCACATTAAATCTTAAAGAACTGAAATAAATTTTTAAAAATTGGTTTTATATAGAACATTTTTGTCCACATGCAATTATCTTACAAATTAATAACAAACAGAAAAAACAGTACTTTGGAAAATTTAGAAAATAAATTTTAATCACTTCTAAATTATAGAAGAGATAATTATAACAAAAAATAATTACAACATGGCCATCATAAACAAAGCAACAAAAAACAAATGTTGGAGAGGTTTTAGAGAAAAGGGAACCCTAGTGCACTGTTGGTAGGATTGCAGACTGGTGCAGCCACTGTGGAAAACAATATGGAATTTCCTCAGAAAACAAAAAATGGAACTGCCTTTGATCCGGCATATCCACTGCTAGGGTCATATTTTAAGAACCCTAAAACACCAATCCAAAAGAACCTATGCACCCCAATGTTCATGGCAGCACAATTTACAATAGTCAGGTACTGGAAGCAACCCAAGTGCCCATCAGTAAATGAAAGGATCAAAAAACTATGATACATTTACACAATGGAATTCTACACAGCAGAAAGAAAGAAGGAACTCCTACCCTTTGCAACACTGTGGATGGAACTGGAGAGCATTATGCTAAGTGAAATAAGCCAGGTGGTAAAAGACAAATACCATATGATCTCACCTTTAACAGGAACCTAATCAACAAAACCAACAAGCGAGCAAAATATAGCCAAAGACATTAAAATTAAGAACAGGCTGACAGTGATCAGACGGGAGAGGAGAGAGAATAATGGGGGAAAGGGGTGAAGGGTTTACATGAACAATTATAAAGGACACATGGACAATAACAAGGGGGAGTGGAAACAGGAGAGGGAGGTCGGAAGGGCTGGAGTGGTGGGGATGGGTATGGGGGAAAGGCAGAAAACTGTACTTGAACAACAATTAAAAAATTAAAAACAAAAACAGAAAAATATAATAATAATAATAATAATAATAATAATAAAACATTAAAACTTGACCGCACCATTAATGTATTCCTTAAAGGGAACTTTAAAGCCTAAAATACTTATAATAGAAAAAAGGAAGGCTGAAAATACTGAGGTAAGATTTTAATTTAAGAAGTTAGAAAACAATGACAAAATAATTTCAGGCAGAAGATAATGAAGTTAGACTTCATTTCCTTAGAAGTAAGAATCCACAAAGTCAGAATTCTTCAAGTTCTATTAAACAGTCAACTCTGTGAGAGACTGGGAGTGGAGGAGAGGGAGGGAAGAAAGAAAGAAGTATCAACTGACTGCAAAAGACACATGGTAATAAGGGAATAATATTGACTTTACCAAACTACAAGTTTACTCCCAGGTTTGAACACTGATGAGAATAATACCTCATAGTTATATCAAGTTGCTTTTACTTTATTATCAAATTAACAACTATAGGATGTGAGAGATAAGGATACAAGTAGATATCTCACCTATGCTAATTTCTTCAGAATATGACCAATGCACTTGAATGAGTGAGAAACCCACCAGGTGTGAGAAGCCCAGCTCAGGTATGTGCTGTCTCTTATATCACTGGGTTGGAGGGGTAACCAAGTCAGTGCTCAAGGACTGACCTATTGCTATGTAAGGGATTGATTGCTGTGATTTCTACTTTACACCTGTGCTGTATTTCTACTTTATTTCAAGTTTACAATGAGTATGTCCATGTCTCATGAAAATATAACAAATTCAGGACACTAAATTTGAAACTTAAAGGAAATAGAAATAACCTAGAAGATTTTAACATACCAAAACTGACTCAACAAGAAATTAAAGAGATCTGTTACCATTAACAAACTTAATATAGTCATTAAAACTGATCATTTCCAAGTAGTTTTACATGCAATTTTGACAAAACATTCAAGGAATCAATAATTCTGATATACACAAATTGCTCCAAAGAATAGAAAAAAGAAAACTATCTCCTTCAGTTTATAAAGTTAGTATGATCTTGATACCATATGCAGAATAAATATAAAAGGGAAAAATTGCAAACCAATTTCACCTATGAATGCAGATGTTAAATCCTAAATAAAATATTATAATAAAAATAGAACAAATATAAAATGCAACTACATAAAGATGTTATTTACAACAGTAAATCACTGAGAAATAAATGTAATTTAAAAGATCATTGTAAAGAAAAATTTAAATTAAATGAAAAATTTAAAATATCTATAATTGTATAATTATAATATGCTCATTAGTGAAAAGAATATCATCAAGATCTCCATTATTCCAAAAATACAATACTGATCCAAGTAAATAACATACTAATCAATATCCCAACAGAAGGTTTGAGGAATTGGTATGTTGATTTTAATGTTTAAATTGAATAGCAAAAAATCAAGAATAGCCAAGGCACTGCTAAGTGGTAGTGTGGAGAATTTTTCTGTATAAAATGTGAAAATTTATTATAAAGCTATTATAAATTGTGGTGTCAGCACAATGATAGCAAACATCAAATATACAATAGTTATCAAATAAGCAAAGTTGTGTGATGAATTTACCATATTTTGCCATGTCTAATGCTCACTTTTTTGCCCAAAATTTTGAGGGAAAAAAGAATGCATATTATACATGGGTAGTATTAATTCTGTATCTATATAAATGTTTTTAATTATTTTTATTTATGCTTATGCATTAAAAGTATAACTTTAGAAAGCAATAAGGATATCCATATGCAAAATAATACTCCAAAATATGATAATTGGTTTTGTTTCTAAATAAATATAAAATATTGAATTAAAAGATTAAAACAGCCCTGGCTGATGTGGCTCAAGTGGATAGAGGGCCAGCCTGCAAAGTGAAATGTTGCTGGTTCAATTCCTGGTTAGTTCAGGGCACATGTCTGGGTTGTAGGCCAGGTCCCCAGTTGGGGGGTCTATGAGAGGCAACCGATTGATCTATGTTCCGTACTTGATGTTTCTCTCCTTCTCTCTCTCTCCTTCCCCCATCTCTAAAAATAAACAAATAAAATCATTTAAAAAAATTAAAACAAAAGATTTTTTGAAAGTTTGGGCCAAAAACGTGGGTGCACAGTATCCATGGGAGCACATAATACACAGCAAAATATGGTATCTTTTCTGGCTATCTGAATATCAATTCAATAAACCACAGAAACTCTATATCTACTTGACTTTTCACAGTATAAACATAGACTGAGGACATTTTAAAGAAAGGAGAATGTTGTGAGTAATTGACCTTTTCTCTGGAGAGGAAATAGTGATATTTTCAAGCAGTACAGTTACATCAAACTGGTCACACTGAAGGAAGGTCACTTTTTCATTGAAAAGTTGAATGTGGGAAGAACCATGGAAAAATTCATTTTCTTGTCTAGATAATTGGAAGTCTTGTAGAGAAAACAAAAGTCATGAAGCTTTTAAAGAGATCATTATGCCTGTTTCCTGAGCTTCAGTACTATTTCACATCATATTAGCATAACATTATGCAGAAAAATTAATCTATCATCACGAAGATTTTGGGCTGTGAGCCTCTCCATCTTAACAACAAGGTCAACTCAACTTCCAGCGGCAATTCCCTTCATTCATTTTCAGCCACACTCTGTCAGTTTTAAGCATTATGAGCCTCATCATCTGTTTGAATCTCTTAAACATAGTCTTCCAAGGAGCAAAACTGACCTTATCAGAGATGCAAAATGCAGCTCCAATTAAAATTGAACTTGGGAGGGGGTAATGGAGGGGTGATCTCAAACTCAAAATGTGAGCCTCATAGATAAGGAATGCTGCAATAAGCTACAGCATCTTCATTCTCATTCGGTGATTGCAGGGATCAACAAAACATTGTTAGAAATCATTTCAGTTAGCATGGATGCTACTGTTGAGATTAGATGAATTAAATTTATAAATCCCAAGCAAGAATCAAAAAGATCTAATAACATGAAACAGAAAAAAATGAGACAGGCAGTCTTGCCAAAAGGCTTTTCAAAGCTCCCACTGGCCTAATATGATTGGAAAATTCTACAATTTTGAAGGCAAGGAAATAGACCAAATGCCAGATTAAATATAAACCTGTATAAAAGTCTGGCATTTGCCAGAAATGTGTTACTGGAACCAAAAAGAGCTCATTATGGCCAAAGAAAGATGCACAGTAAGTATAGTTGGATGAGTAAGGCAGGTTCACTTTGACATTCAACCTAACAAAAAGTAATATTGTGTCTTATTGACAAGTGTTTGTGTCTTCTTAATTGAATGCTATATAAATGTCAGTAACTGACCATATACTAGGAGCAATGGCCTAAGGATCTAGAGACAGAAGGATTCAAATTATATCTGCAGCTAAGAATGAATTCATTTCTCCTGAAGTGAAAAATTAAGTTTGCAAATACACTCTGAAATCCCAAGGAATATTCTAATAACATATTAATAATAAAAAATGACCCCTACTGATTAGAATAAAAGAAAGAGAAGAAGGATGGAAAGAAGGAGGGAAGAACAACTGAGGAAGGAAGGAAGGAAGGAAGGAAGGAAGGAAGGAAGGAAGGAAGGAAGGAAGGAAGGAAGGAAAAGTCGATTCTTCTATAACTATTCTAGCTAGTGGAATATGTTTCATGCTCCATGAAGAGATATAAAACCCCAAAGGGGGCTTCCTATTTTATAAAAGTCAACATGGGTCCAAGAGACTGCTTATCTTGTTTTGAAATCCCAATTTCATCTGGAGGATCTTACAGGACAGTTGTACTGTCAAAGTTTCCTCAGAGAGATACCCTGTGGTTTTTGTGCACTTTGAGAGTAAGAAAACCATACAGTCCATTTCCCAGAGCCAGAAGGAAGCTTCAAAACCATGTCTTTTGCCCAGGGTCACAGATCATGGAGGGGCTGTTCACCTATGGGCCAATATGTTAAATACATTATTTACAGAGTTTTTAAAAAGACCAGAGAACTATTACAAGAGTAGCAAAGTGGTCCTCATATATGATACAGCCATCTGTCTAGAAATCAGTTTTCTCATTATATCTATTATTGATTCTAACCTTGGGAAGGCCTTCCTATTATCCTTCAAGCCTTGCTTAAAATGAGGTACTTGGGGTCAAGAAAAAAATACCCACTGGTAATGCTCAGACTCTGGGAATAAATGGATGCAATTAGCACAATCCTTCACCTGGGAGATGGCAAGAACTAAGAGAAAAAAGTACCTAGGTTCAAATGATGACTTTAAGAATAATTTTCTGTTCTGGCCACATTTTCTTCTAATGACCAAGCTAATCTAGTCTTGATTAGCATGACCATGAAAATAATTATCATTTATATGCAATTTTAAATCTTAAAAGCCTTTGTTAAAATGTTCTTTTCTGCTGCAGGACATGCAATATTGACTAAAGTAATGAATTCATTATGGTGTTTCTGACTTTTTTTCATGAACTCTATAAATGTATATCTTATAATGTATCCAAGTGCCAGTATTAGGACATAGGCTCTGTATTGAACCATTAGTGTGTTTTTCTGATAATTAATACCTTAAAATTTTAATGTATATATAATTTTGCAGTGGTATGTGGAGAGACATTTCTGTAATGTATATATGTTTTAAACATTTTACATAGAAAATTGCATTCTTCTTGATCATTATTTTTTCACTTATACCACTCTTTTGTGTCAAGAAGGCAAAAATCACTTAGGCCTAAGTACTTATTGGCTATTATTAATTTGAAGATTTTTTAAAAATGTGATTGTTCTCAACAAATAATTACATTGACTAGACTTACTTCCATTTTCTAAACAAATGGTTATCTTTCTGTGTTTAATGCCTTAGAATTATATCACCAATACATATATTTGAAATATTGAAGCTATGAGAGCATTTTAACTTAATAAAATAGTTGCAATAAAAAGGACTTATTTAAACAAGAAAACAATATTATTTTTAAGTGTTATATTCCAAAAGTTCTTCTTAGTGAAAACTTAAAAATAAAACTACACAGATTCTGGAAGCAGGGGCTTAGTCAAATGAAAACCATCTCCCAGTCTTAATGAAGAAGATATAACTTCTACATCTGCAAACATAACATTTCTTCTTGGCTATAACTATCAGAAACTTTGAGGTAATTTATTACCATTATAAGAATATGTCTAAGGAAAGTAGTTATATGTTTTTGTTTAAATAATACAACTTAATAAAAATGTATGAGAATTGAAGTATAAAATAACTAAGCTACTAGAGATTCCAAAAATTTGTGTTAATTTAATTTTTTATTTTATCAATTTATTTTTACAAAGTGAAACAAAACACTATTTTCTTTTTAGATTTATTTCAGTTTCTAATCATTATTCAAACCAGAAGTTTCTGATACAGCATTAAATAACATCTCAAATATAAATATATTATTCAAATCCAGCATGAATCTATCCAAAGTCTCAGAATACACAAATATGGATTATATATAAAGTAATATTTAAATAAAATATATTTGAGGTTTATGGTAAGTCCAATGAAGTTTTACATTGCACCTATATGTGAGTTACTATAATTTTTGTTTTTTCCCCACAGTTTTTTATTGTTGTTCACATAAAGTTGTCTCAATTTTCCCCCACCATCCCCTCCACCACAGCCACCCCCACTTCCCACCCTTGATCCTACCCTCCTTTGGCTTTGTCCATGTGTCTTTTATACATGTTCCTGACAATCCTTCCCCTTTTTGTCTGTTCTGTGGTGTATTATGAATAAGGGTATGTAAGTTAATCTCTGGTTTTCAAGTTCAGGAAGACTCACATGGGGACTATTAGCAGTACTAGAGTTTCTAGTATTCTATGCAGAGGATTTTCATAGAATATCTCTGGGGTGGAGTCTGGGGAACTATTTTTATTAAACATTTCAGGTGCTTTGGTAAAAGCTATCTATTGATCTATCTGTAGGATTCATGGAATAGTTGACAATGATGAAATTACAAACAAGTTGACATGGAAATAAAAGGCATCCAAATTGGAAAGGAAGAAATAAGGCTGTCATTATTTGCAGATAACAGGATATTATGTATAAAGAACCTTAAAGATTTACAATCATGAACTATCAAGAGAGGAACTGAGAAAACAACCCCATTTAGAATTGCACCCAAAAAGGTAAATATCTAGGAATAAATTTAACCAAGGACGTAAAAGACATGTACCTGGAAAATTATAAGACATTGAAGAAAGAAACTGAGGAAGATACAAATAAGTAGAAGTATATACCATGTTCATGAATACGAAGAACTAACATCATTAAAATGTACATACTACCCAAAGCAATCTATAGATTCATCACAATTCTTAACAAGATATCAATGGTGTATTTCACAGCACTGGAAAAAATATTCCAAAAATTGATATGAAACCATGAAATACCCTAAATAACCATAGAAATCTTGATAAAGAACAACAAGTTGGAGGAATCACACTACCTGATATCAAGCTATACTAGAAGGCCATAGTGATCAAAACTGCATGGTATGGACATATGGGCAGAAACACAGACATAAAAATCAAAGGAACAGTACAGAGAGCCCTGAGATAAACCTACACCCATGTGGTCAAGTAATATTAGACAAAGAAGGCAAGCAAGGATAGTCTATTCTACAAATACTGTTGGAAACATTGGACAGATATATATAAATACATAAAAATAGACCATATTCTTAGACCATACACAAGAAAAACTAAAAATGGATTAAAGATTTAAATATAAGACCTGAAACCATAAAAACCCTAGAAGAAAACATAGGCAGTCAGGTCTCAAACATTTCTCACAGTAATAGTTTTTTGATATATCTCCACAGGCAAGGAAAGAAAAAATAAATAAATAAACAAATGGAGCTATAGCAAACTGAAAAGCTTTGCACAGTAAGGGAAACCATCAACAAAATGAAAAGACAGCCCAATGAATGGGAAAACATATTTGCCAATAATATACTTGATAAGGGGTTAATATTCAAAATTTATAAAGAACTTATACAACTCAACTCCAAAGAAACAAACAACCCAATAAAAAACAATGGGCAAAAGATCTGAATAGACACTTCTCTGAAGAGGATGTGCTGATGGCCAAAAGAGAAATGCAAATTAAAACCATAATGAGATATCACCTCCTACTTGCTAGAATGACTATTATCAATAAATACGCACACTAGTGCTGGTGAGAATGTGGAAAAAAGAGAATCTTCAGGCATTGTTGATGTGAGCAAAGATTGGTGCAGCCATTGTGGAAAAGAGTATGGAGTCTCCTCAAAAAAATTAAAAATGGAACTGTCTTATCACCCCATGATTCCATTTCTGGATGTATATCTGAAGAAACCCAAACACTAATTTGACAGAATATATGCACGGTTTTGTTCATTGCTGTGCTATTTACAAGAGCCAAGATTTAGAAGCAGCCCAAGTGCCAACCAGTAGATGAGTGGATAAAAAGCTGGGTAAATTTACACAACAAAATACTACTCTGCTGTTAAGAAGAAGGAAATCTCACCTTTTGTGACAGCATCGATGGACCTGGAGCATATTATGCTAAGTGAAATAAACAAGCCAGAGAAGATAAATACCATATGATTCCAATTACATATGAAATCTAATGAACAAATAAACAAACAAAATATAATCAGACTTGTAGATACATAGAATAGACTGACAGCTGTCAGAGGGGAGAGCAATTGGGGCCTGGGTAAAAAAGGTGAAGGCCCCTGGCTGGTGTAGCTCAGTGGATTGAGTGCAGGCTGTGAACCAAAGGGTCGAGGTTCGATTCCCAGTTAGGGCATATGCCTGCGTTGCAGGTCAGGTCCCCAGTGGGGGCCATGTGAGAGGCAACCACACATTGATGTTTCTCTCCCTCTTTCTCCTTCCCTTCCCCTGTCTCTAAAAATAAATAAATAAAATATTTTTTAAAAAGGTGAAGGCATTAACAAACCAAACTCTTAGTCACAGATAACAGTATGGTGATTACTGAAGGGGGTAGGGTGTAGGGTCAAGGTAGCAAAGGGTAAAGGGAAGAGAGACAGTAACAGAAGGAGACCTGACCTTGGGTGGTGAACACACAATACAAAACACAGATGATGTATTGTATTGTTCAGCCACAAAAAAAGTACTGCTATTTGTGATAATGTGGATGGACCTTGAAGGCATTATGCTAAGTGAAGTAAGTCAGACAGAAAAAGACAAATACTGTATGATCTCACTTATACATGGAATTTTAATTTTCTCACAGATACAGAGGACAGTATGGTGGTTGTCAGATGTGGGTGTGGGGGTGGGCTAAACAGATGAAGGTAATCAAAATTTACAAACTTCCATTTGGAAGATGAAGTCCTAAGGATATAATGTACAGCCTGGTGACGATAGTTAACAAAACAGAAGGTCCATAAATGTTGTTTTGGTAACATAATTTGGTTATAACATTGATGAGATACTGCAGAAACTTAATTCTTGCTTATATCAATTAGCCTCTGATAAAGTTGATTTAATTACACATCCTTTCACTTAAAGTCACAGGATCTATCAGTGATGTTAAGCGAGGACTTACTGTATGATATTGTATGCTGCAAAGTTGTATTGTACGCTTTTCTTTTAAGAGATCTCAAAAGTTCCCATCACACCCAAAAAATATTTGTAACTATGTGTGGTAATAGATATTAACTAAGCTTGTGGTAACCTTATAATGTATACATATATTAAAGCATTATGTTGCCTACCTAAAACTAATACGATATTATATGGCAATTATATCTCAATAACTTTTTTTTAATTAAAAGGAGGTGCCTTGGGACAAAAATAAAAGATTATTCTTTTGGGGTATTGTAAAGCATTTGTGTTTTGTTTTCCAACAAAATGTAGAATTGAGGTCATTTCTCTAAAGACAGATATTTCTCTCAATCACACTCAATTAATACCACGCTCTATTCTTTCTGGAACTTTCAGCATACAAAATAATTGTATGCTGAAAACTTTAACAAAATTGTTAAAGTACTGAGTCAAATTGAAAATTGCTTAAAGTTATTGGAAGAGCAACTAAATCCAAACATGTTATTGTTAAAAATGTACAAGTTCAAGTTATATAATGATGATACTAACAAATATGACCGAGTTAACACACCATGTCCCGGCTGGCAGCTGGTTGCCAGCAGTTGTGAAATAACAGGAATTGTAAAATGCCTGCTAACACCAGATGTAATTCTCAGAATCTATAAAACGTGACTATATTTACTCATGTTCTAAGTCAAATTGTGGAGACATGAAAAGGATAGCAATTATAGAAAGGAGGATTCAAAAACAGAATTTTTTGGGGGAAAATCAACTTTTAATACATAGAAAATAATAGCACTTTTTGATAAAACCCAGACCATATTTTTAATATTCAACTATTTGATATTTATAATTTATACCTTACCAGAGAAATAGAAGCTTTTTTATTTAAAAAAATTATAAGCACAAATTTTATAGTTTTTTTCTAAAATAAGCAATTCATTTCTATGAAGAGTTTGGTTAAAAAACAGCATTTTACAGTGTAGCTGGGTATGAAAAGTTGTTAAAATATTTTATATTAAATAAATCAGTTGCATCATTATAAACTAAAGAAAAGGAAACACAACACAATTATCATTTGCTCAAGAGTAGTGAACAGGGCTGAACATTCTAAAATTGAACTTAATGTGGGTGTAAAAAAAAATCATTATCATGGCAAAGAATCTAAGATGTGTGGAGGAATATGAGTCACGGAATTAATAGTGTTTCCAACAGTACCTAATATAGCCCTGAATTACATTTTTATGTACTTTATAGTTCTGGTAGAAATATTCACCCACCTTGAGAGATGAATCAATGCATTGATCTTTAGCTTATACAGGAAGAAAAGAGTCAGTAATTAGCTATTTTCAGTGGAGCAAAGAGAGAGAGGTAGAGATAAAATTAACAAAAGAAGCTTGTGGTTTCTATCTGTACTTGATTCATCCTGACTCCAGGGTGACATTAACCAAAAGTTGTCTAAGCCGCCCTGCAGCCAGTCATGGTCTCAGCCTGACAGATGGTAATGGGGGACAAAGTGCTAAACCAATCTGAAGCAAAGGATGAACATCTGGGTTATGATTGAGGAAGCAACCTAAGTTCTCAGTGGGGGTTCCAGAGAGAAAGGATGTCAGCAGAGGCCCTGCCCTTTGATGTGGATTGCTGTATTGTGGCTGAAGAAGGTCAAGGGATTACGCAAAAGTCATAATTAATAATAATAACAACTCATAGATACTGGCAAGAGTATGGTGATCCCCGGAGGGGAAGGGAGTATGGAGAGGTAGAAGAGAGTATAGGGGGATAGATGGTGATTGAAGGAGACTTGACTTTCGGTGGTGAAGACATGATACCACATATAAAATGATATATTATAAAATTGTGCACCTGTACCCATATAATTTTATTAACCAATGTTGTCCCAATAAATTCAATACAAAATAAAACTAGAAGCAAAACACTCAAGAAATACCATAGCATGTAAGAATTTAATGGGGATTAAGATTTAATTCTTTCTGAATTTCCAGATATAGCCAAGAAGCTATGCACTTTCTAACAACTAGAAGCCAGGATTGAAGAGGACTAATATGGAATGTTTCGTAGAATATTATTCTCACTCATATTGAGAATGATTGAACCAGAGGTAAAAATATACATTTCCCCTCCTTAGAATATGTTAAAATATCTAGACCTGAATCCTCTCCATTTTCCAAAATATCCCACTGTTTGCTTTATTCTGTCCACCTCTAACCTTCTTCAATCATATAGGAGATCACATATAAATTAAAGCTAGACAAAATAATGGACTAATGCATTTATATATGCATATATATACATGCATGTTTATTTAACATATAACCATTTGCATATCAGTTATATAGAGATTAATAAAAGTAGCCTATTATAAGCAAAGCCTTGTGAGGAAACAAAAATGAACACAGATAAGGCATGTATCTCTGGAGAATCATACAGACTAGTGGTAAAGAAATTACATCTAAGTAATCATAGTAAAAATAGAACAGGGTTAAATGCTAAGTAGAAGTTGAGATATTGTACTGTAGCAATCAGAAAGGAAATGATTAATTGCAGTTAGAGAGATCAATGTCAGTGACAGCTTTCCTGAGGTGAGAGCGCTTAAGTCCTTTTTGAAAGATTTCAATAAATAATGTAGGGAAGATAATTTCAAACTGAGAGACTACATGAGTAAATGCAAAAAACTTGGAAGGTGCATGTTGCTTTTGGAAAAATGAGAAGTGTGAGTTTTCCAAACATAATGTAAGTTACAAGAAAAAACAACAGGCTTCAACTTGAAGCTTCTGATGAGTTGGCTGGTTATTTGCAATTGGCTTTGTGCTATATCTTCTGCTAGTTCTTAAATGCAGATTGTGGTTGAATTTACTCATCATTTGCCAAATCTATTCTCTCTTGTGTAAACTGTTTTCCATTCCACAATCTCTTCTACCTTGTGACATTGCCACAACTCAAAGAAGTGGTGGACTCTTATTTTCCCCCCGTTGACTCTGGACCATCCTCAGGAATTGCTTATAAGCAGCACCGTGGGGTGGAGGTGATGTTGCACGGCTTCCAACACTAGGTCGGAACAGGCCATGCAGCTTCTGCCTGGTGGTGCTACAACAATCATCCTCAGATAACTCCTTCTGGAACCCCGCTGATAAGCTGTGAGCAAAGCCAGTGATATGGACAGGACACCGGTAGGTACTCAGGTTGGCATTATCATGTGATGCCAGCATGAATCATCCTAGCCAGGTGCCAGACACATGCCTGAAAAAGCCATTTTAAAAATAAATCCTTTAGGTTTAGCTGTTTCAGCCTCCCTCTCAAATCACCCACAGATATTTGCATCTACCCTGCTTAAGTCTCAGACATTGTGGAATATAGTACAGCTTTTCCTACTGTATCCTTTCTGTTTTAATGGCCTAGAGAACCTAGGAGCATAATAAAATGATGTTTTATGTCACAAAGTTTAGGGTGCTTTATTATGAAGCAGTAATAACTGGAATACTTTTCCTTACTAATTAAGGAAGTTACAGCTAGGACATGATTGTCCAATTAGTCTCTGTATTTCAGTCTCCCCTTGTCACTGCATGGGGACCTGTGATTATGTTCTAGACAATGGAATATAAGCAGAAACGATGTGGGCGCTTCTAGGCCTGTCCCTTAACATCTTGCAGTGAACTGTTATATACTCCTGGACAGTCCTGTGACACAAACTAACCACTAATTAAGAATAATGTCCTGTGAGACAACAAAGAAGATAGCAGGAACCCATGACTTTGAATGAATGATGCTCTACTTAGACTTATAAGAGTGAAGTAAATATAGACTTAAAAGAGTGAAATATGTAATATTTGGGGAGATTTTTTGTCATACCAGCCTAATCTTAAACTAACTGTGACATATGCAATAAAGAATTCCTTCATTTTCTCTTCTAAAATAGTCAGAGACTGAAAGGCAATGCAAACTATAACAGAATTGTGAGGTAATTGGTTCCAGCCATCTTTTCTTTGGACGCTGTTTTCTTAGTAATGTGTGAGAAGATAGCAATGAGTGCGAAGATTTTGAAGAGTTTAAATTCAAAACTCTCTTCTTTAAGAAAAGCCACCTCATGACCCTGCAATTCCACTTCTGGGAATGTTTGAAGAAACCGAAACACTAATTCAAAAGAGCACCCCTATGTTCATTGCAGCATTATTTACAATAGCCAAGATTCGGAAGCAGACCAAGTGCCCAATAGTAGATGAGTGGATACAAAAACTGTGGTACCTTTACCCGATGGAATATTATCCAGCCATAAAAAGGAAGGATATCTTACACTTTGCAACAGCATGGATGGACCTGGAGATTATTATGCTAAGTGAAATAAGCCAGTCAGAAAAAGACAAATCCCATATGGTTTCACTTATATGTGGAATCCAATGAACAAAATAAACTAATAGACAAAATAGAAACAGACTCAGAGAACAGTCTAACAGCTGTTAGAAGGCACGGGGGTGGGGGGCTGGGTGCAAAGGTGAAGGGATTAAGCAAAAAAATGAAAGGAAGAAAAAACAACTCAACACAGAGACAAGTAGTATGATTGGGGGAGGAAGAGGAGGGTGAAGAGGGGATACATGGTGATGGAAGGAGACGACTGGTGGCGATGAACACACAATATTGTACAGATGATTTATTATAAAGTTGTACACCTGAAACCTTTATAATTATATTAACCCATGTCACCCTAATAGATTCAATTTAAATGATTTTAAAAAAACAAACAAATAAATATAACTAAAGGGCTGAAGAAACATACACCATGCTAACACTAGTTAAATGAGTGCTGGAGTAGCTATATTAATTTCAGAAAAAGCAGACTTTAGATCAAGGGTGAACATCAGGGATAAGGAGGGGTCTTATACAATAATAATGAGGTAAATTATCCAAGAAGATGTAACAATCCAGAATAGATAAATCCACTGAAACTGAAGGCAGGTTAGTGGTGGTTGCTAGGGGTTGGGGATGGGGGAGGAAATGGGACTGACTACTTAATTCCTTTGAGGTTTATTTTCAGGTGGTGAAATGTCTTGGAACTAAATATATGTTATAGTTGAATGATGGAGGGGGGGTTGCTCTGCCCACAGAGCTCCTCCCCACCCCTGGGCTCTTGTGAATGAGAAAAAATTGTCCAACACATGATCTGCTTGGGAAGGGAAGGTGACCAGTCCCTCATAGGAGAAAGGTCCTGAACACCTTCTTCCTTGCATTTTCACTGAGTTCAGCTCACACAGAGATACACAGTATGCACATAAAGCTCATGGACCAATGCTCAAAATGCTACTGATATAATTTACAGATAATAGTTGATGAAACACAGGGATTATCTCTGGTCAGGGCTGGCTTTAAGTTCAAGTGTCTGTTTCATAGCAATAGGGCAGAGCAAGTCTCAAAGGAAACAATGTATATTCTTTCTCTGGACAGATTAACCCCCTCCATTCCAGTATAAGGTTGCAACTGCCCCTTGGCATAGTCCCCAGACTGAGTCAGGCGAGGAGAGCAAAGCAGTCAAGAGACTAGGAGACTTTTGCAGAAAGACTGAAGACTCAGGCTATGACAAAGCCAAGGGGTGAGTGTCTTTCTGCCCCTTCTTTGAAGACTTCTAAGTCCTTCCCTGATGGCCCATTGTGACTGTGCCTGTCTTAGGCAGTACCCCTCTTTGGGAATATTTTACATGTCATTGGCTAACTAGACATCCACCTGAGCCAAGCAGGGGGAACTGAGGGTGGCAGGATCGATGGTTCTGCCAAGAGGAAATGTTTTGTCTCCTTAGTGGCAGTGGCTCATGTCCCCAAGGCCTTTTCACTCAGCTCTAGCCATGGGACCCTTATTACCCATTAAAGAGGCTACAGTCATTGGAACCAGGCATGACGGTTTCCAGCAGTTGAACATTATAAATATACTTAATTATACTTAATTGCATACTTTTAAAAGGTTAGTGGATTGTTGGTAGGAATGCAGACTGGTGCAACCACTGTGGAAACCCATCATAGGTATGGAATTTCATCAAAAAACCAAACATGGAACTGCCTTTTCCCCAGCAATCCCATTATTGGGGTTATATCCTGAGAATACTTAAATACTAATTCAAAAGAACCTATGCTCCTCAATGTTCATAGCAATGCTATTTAAAACAGCCAGGTGCTGGAAGCAGCCTAAGTATCCATCAGTAAATGAGTGGATCAAAAAACTGCGGTACATTTACCCAATGGAATTTTATGCAGCAGAAAGAAACAAGGAGCTCCTATTATCCATGACAACATGAATGAAACTGGACAGCATTATGCTAAGTGAAATAAGCCAGCCAGTGAAAGACAAATACCATATTATCTCATCTATAAGATGAACCAAATGAACCAAATAAACTAAGGAGCAAGATAGAACCAGAGGTATAGAAACGAGGAACAGACTAACAGCAACCAGAGGGGATGGAGGAGGGGGATAAGGGTGGGAAGAAGGGGAATAAGGGTGGGAAGAAGGGGAAGGGACTAGTCAAGGAACATGTATGAGTGACCCATGGACATGGACAACAGGGTGAGGAGTGACTGCGGGAGTGCAGGCTTGGCTGGGTGGAGGAGGGCAAAGCGGGGAAATTTGGACAACTGCAATAGAATAACAATAAAATATATTTAAAAAGAGAGGTCGGTGCTTCATTTTATATTATGTGAATTTTACCTCAATAATAAAAAAATAGAGATGCAACACAAAAGAAAAAAAGCCTTGATCTAACCTCAAACAATTTTGCAAACAGGTGCAGTAAAAAATGGAGTATGAATTTACATTTTCAGTATTATTACAAACTTGCTGCCCACTTACAATCTCAAGATAATGGAATAAAGATGATTCTCTTCTCTTTCTCCACCTAAAGGAAAGACAAACAGAAGCAAAATCTATACTTTAATAAAATGAAGAGCCACTTAGACAGATGAAAAATTATATGTAAAGTTTGAAAAGAGGTCTATTAGATAGTAAAGAAATGAAGAGTCGAGCCTCTGTATAGTTGAACTTGTAGTGCAGGTGGAGTGGAAAGGTGGGCTGGCTTCAGGCTACTCAAAATCATGATAGGTTTTGGGAATTGGAAGAGACAGTATCTCAAAAAGAGGGAAAAAATAAGGATTAATAACAGGAGAATAATTTGGAAATTTTTAGGGAAATTAAACCCTTTGGTCTCCACCCTAACCTCTAGAAATCAGGGGATTAACCCTAATACATACCAGAGACATGAAACCAAGGACTCTGTGCTCTAGTCTCTGCAGCATCTGCCCCCTTTCCCACCATCTCCAAAACGCTATCAGCCAGGTCTATAATCTCCAGGTAGAATACTGTAGACTATTGTAAGTGCCAGCAGCCAGGTATGGTATATTAGATTTTTTTTTTCTCTAGAAAAACTGAATCCTTAGGGAAAAAACATATTTATCTTTCCTGCTTTAATAACCTACCCAATGTGTGAGTATAATAAAATGATGTTTTATGGCACAAAGATTAGAGTGCTTTATTATGAAGCAATAATAACTTTATATATAGTATATAAGAGATAACATATTATATATAATACATCATATATATCATATATCAGAAATTTGGTGATTTATACAACTCTGAATGAGTATAGGAACTGTTGATCAGATGTTCTAAGAAAACCAAGCAAAAATTTGCCCTGGCCATGTAGCTTAGTTGGATTGGAGTTTTTGGAGTGTTGTCCCACACACCAAAAAGTGGTGGGTTCGAGTCTCACTCAGGGCACATACCTAGGTTGCAACTGATCGATCCCTCTCTCTCCCTGCTTCCCTTTCTCTCTCTCTAAAAATCAGTAAAAAGATCCTCAAGTGAGGATTAAAAAAAAACTATGCAAATTAAAAAAATTAAACCTTACAAAATAAAATGCTATGCTAAAATAAAATGTGATCAGGCCATATACATTGACTCAATAGTAGACAACATGTCCATTAGCATAATGAAAATACTATGCATTTAATACAAATTGAAATGTAAATATATTGAGTAATGTGGAAAGAATGAAGGGAGTCAGGGTTAGAGGTACAAGAAAGTGGTTTTGTGACTTATTTTTGTTTTAAGCTTTTTAAAGAGCTACAGATTTTTAAAAAAATTAATTTACACTTAAATTATTTACATTTAATATTGATAAAATAAAATTATTTTAAAAATAGCTAACTAGAACATTCTGTGAATGAATACTTACATTTTTATCTCCTCCACTCCAAATCTTCAATAAATTTTGGTTTCTCACACACACATCCATCACATCAGAAGATAACTGGAAGACAACTGTATCACTGAGATGTCTTTGGAAGTTATAACCAAGATGTGTTCTAAAGGAGACTGCAAACTTCCTTCCAGAGTTGGCATCCATTTCTGCACTCCTTGATTTGTTTTATTTATTAATTAAATGTATCGGGTGACATTGATTAATAAGATTGTATGGGTTTTAAGTTTATAATTCTATGATACACCATCTATATATTGCATTGTGCTCCCACCACCTGAAGTAAAATCTTTTCCATCATCATATATTTAGTCCCTTGATTTTGAGTTAGCCATACAACCTGCATTGGTCAAGAAAATATAGTAGAAACAATGTTGTGTGAAGTCTGGGACTCAGCAGGTTATATGCATTAATGCTTTCATTCTTGGGGCCCTGCCTTTTGGACTAGCCTGCTGATAAAGATGACCTGGGCAGAGACGTAGTCTCTACTTAGCTGCTTAGAGCAGCCAGCCCCCAATGATGAACCAGACAAACAAGTAATCCCAGCCAAGTCAGTCGCAGGTCATGAAAACTGTACCCTGCTCACTCTAGTCTTGAAATAAATAAATGCTTAGCTGCAAGAATGCAGTTTGGAATGATTTTTTAAACATAAAATAATGAGAAATTCCAACAAAGATGAGAAACCCTTGACATAACATAGATGAAAGACATCACACCAAAAATTCAGTTCCCTTAAGAAGATGCTCAACTGACCCCAGATTACAGGCAAATGGAACTGAAAAAGGGAATAAGATATAGTTGGATCAATGGAAAAATATAACTAAAGGACAGTGGTAATAGTCAGAGCAGGCTGCTATAACAAAATGCAATAGATAGATGCCTTGAACAACAAACATTTCTCAGAGTTTTGATGGCTGGAAAGTCTAAAATCAAGGGGTCAAAGAGTTCAATGTTTGATGAAAACCGTCTGGTGGTTTGCAGAGGGCTGCCTGTTTGCTCTACTCTACCCTCACGTGGCAGAGGGACAGAGAGAGAGAAGTCTCTGGTCTCTTCCTCTTCTTCTGATTACAGTACACAATGGGAGCTCCACCTGCCTGATCTCATCTAACCTAATTTTATTCCAAAGGCCCCATTGCCAAGTACCATCATACTTGGAGTTAGGAGTTCAAAATATGAATTTGGGGGGAGGGGCACAAACATTTGGCTGATAGATGAATAGTTGCGTTAGTCCCAACATTTCAGTTTTGATAACACCTGTACTTGCCTTTAAAATAGAGCCCAATGAACAGCCCCTGAAGTAAACAGTTTATGGGCATCACACAAGGCAGTATAGTATAAGAGTACACAGTAGTTTTAGAGGCCAATTTTGTCTACCATTTGTACCTTTAAAATGTATCCAGCAGATGTACACACATGTTCCCAGAAACATTATTCCCAGGAACATTGTTAGTAATAGGGGGAAAAAAAGAACAGGAAAGGAAAAAGAAAAGAAGGAAGGAAGAAAAAAGAAGAAGGGAGGGAGGGAAGGCAACAGGTAGAAAAAAAGAAAAAGTATCCCCATCAACATTAGTAGTATTCACAGGGGAAAAAAGAAAGAAAGACAAAGGAAGGAAGGAAGGAAGGAAGGAAGGAAGGAAGGAAGGAAGGAAGGAAGGAAGGAATGAAGGAAGGAACGAAGGAAGGGAGGAAAAATATATAAATGTCCGTTAATTAAAACTCAGTTAAGAAAGATATGCCCTCCATAAAAAGATGTCAATGATTTCACTTTTAAAAAGGAAGTCACAAAATTGATAGTATACAGAGTAGAACCTATTCTGCAATAATGGAATTCAATTAAAAATAACAAAATTTTATGTATACATAATTCCTCAATTTTCTGAAGCCAAGAATTTAAAAAAGGATCATTGATTTAGTAATTGAAAAGAGAAGAAAAACTGAAAATACAACAATAAATGCACAAAAATGTTTTACTAATTGAAATAGCATCAATTTAGTCATACAATTAGGCATCATTTTCTTATCATGACAAAGTAGAAATGATGAATCTCATCCAGTTTCCACTGATTCTTCTGAATCACCTTCAGCTATCAGAAATTACACATAGAGGCATGTAAACTTTTTATAATCTCTACTCAAAAAAGTAATGTTTCTTTTGCAATTGTAATGTGCATATTTTAATTTCAAGATCTATCAAGAAAAATCAGGACATAGTTAATATAGCATTTGACTAATGTCATTATGTAGGTGTTTTAAATTGCATTCTTTGTATTAGAAATCTAAACCTCTTTTCTTAAAATTTAGCACTTACGTGCACATGAACAGAATGTTGGAGGAGTACATGCCCAACTATTAACAGTAGCTACCATGGAAGAAGAAAAATAAAAAATGGAGGGAGGTTGGCTAGAGTTTCATGTTTTTAATATACTTTTAAACTTTATACTATGATACACTTTCAATAATTAATATGCTGTATAGTATTTAAATATACCCTTACAATATACCTAGGTATTTTATACATGATCTTTATGTGAACTTAAATAATCAAATAGAAGAAAAGTATTTTTTACACATGGACAGGAGAAAAAAGAATGCAATTTGGAACATGTAATGAGGGCAGAGACCATAGCAAGCATGAACATTTCTAAGAACTTTAAAATGAGAATTTAAAAAAATGGCTAAATGGTATGTGGTCTGGAGGCTCTTAGGACTTTTACCTAAACAACATTCTCCTCTTTTATGCCATTAATTAAAAACAAGAAACATATTCAGTATTTAGAGATGCAGTATCTGAGAAATTTTCAGAGGAACATAGATGAAAAAATAGACAATACCTATTTTCCCTCATAGGGTCATAAGGGCAAATTGGACCCCCATGAGGGTCCAATAGTGGAGTCCATATGCTGGAAATTTGTAAATTACCCATACCCAGAAAGAATATTTTCACAATTCTTTTGCTCCCCCAAACCCAACTCCTTTGGCTAGGAAAATTAATGAATATTTCTCCTAAAGGCTTCTTCCACTTCATAGTTTGCTCCCTTCAGGCATTCAGAGTTTTCTCCATTCCATTAGCACAGGACACAAATAAAACACATGCACTATAAGCCACGTCTGGAAATGGTTCACATTTTGACTGGACATGCCTTAGTTTTATGGCCAAAAGTGACACAAGGAGGCAGGGGATATAGTTCAGTTTTGAGTCCAGGAAGAAGAGAACACAATTATCAGTGAGCACTGAGAAGCTCCACCACATCGCCCAGATAGAACATGACACAGGTTCTGATATGAAGGCTGTCAGGAAAGCCAGAATTTTCTCTTCCCAGATTTCTAATAAGTCCTTCTGTGTAATGACTGGGGTGGGAATTAGAAAGTATCTCAAATGTATGATGATCTCTACTCATTTTACCTTCAAGAGCATCATCCACCATAATGGTTTTTAATGTTTGGGATTAAGAGGTCAAATTAACACAAAATGACATTCAACTAACTAATTAGGGAAATGCAAACAAAAACCTCAATGAGCCACTAACTCACACATGTCAGAATGGCTATTATCAAAAAGAAATAGTAAGTGTTTAGAGTATATGGGGAAAAGTGCACTGTTGGCGAGATTGTAAATTTCTGCAGCCAGCATGAAAAACAACATGGAGGTTCCTCAAAAAATTAAGACTGGAACTACCATATAATCCAGCTAGTCTTCTTCCAGGTGTTTATTCAAAGAATGCAAAAGCACTAATTTGGAAAGATATATGAACCTCTATGTTCATAACAGCATTATTTGCAATAGCCAGGCTGGGAAAGCAAAGTGTCCACTGACAGATGACTAGACTTTTTTTAAATGTGGTTGATATATAATGGAATATTACTCAACCATAAAAAGGATGGAAACTTGCCATTTGCAACAATGTGGGTGGACCTTGAGAGTATTATGCAAAGTAAAATAAATCAGGAGGAGGAGATAAATGCTGTATGGTTCTACTCGTATATAAAAAATGAAAAACAAACACGAACTCACAGATGTAGACAATAATTAGTGGTTAGCAGAGGGGAAGGGTGTGAGGGAGCATGAAAGGATAACGTGGGTCAAGGGTATAGTCACAGGTGGAAGCTAGAGCTTTGTGGTGAGCACACTGTAGTGTTACACAGACGTTGAGTTGTAATGTTGCATGCTTGGAACCTGTAGAATGCTATAAAGTGATGTAACCTTAATTTAAAGTTGCAAAAAATAATTAAAAAGAGGATATTTACAAGTAATATAGAGTTGTAATAATAAGACATTTTTATAGAGAATTCCTTCAGAGACCCAGTTATGATTATCTATGGGTCACAGACTACCTTCTGATATACAATAATTTCTAAAATGCCACTCTCATCATAGAGAAAGATGTTTTTATCCTTAGGTTCTAGCACCATAATAGTCTTCTACGGGGAACAGACACAGGCACTATACTAGTAGTACCATTACTAATGTAGTATCTGGCACTATCCTATTAATAAAGGACTAGGAATAAAACTTCTAGAACGTATGTTTCATACATTATTTTGATCATATGTGGCTTGAAAGAAAGTTATAAAATAAAGATAAAAGAAAGCAATAATGACAGAAAGGGGTATTTTTAACTGGGGCTAAGATAGGTGAATATTTCTCTGCTATATGTTTTTGAACATTGTTTTTCCAAAACACTGTGGCAAAAAAAAAAAAAAAAAAAGCTGAGGTTAGTATGTCTCTCGTTACCTGGAGTGTGGAAGGACCCATGTGGAAATGGGAATGGGAACTCTGTTGCCCAGCCCAGCAAGGGTCTTTGAAAACAAATGAAACAATGCTGGCTGTCAAAGTAGACATGTAAGGGGGAGGGGGAGAGAGAGAGAGAGGGAATTACTGAGGCTTATAATCTGACTCTCACAATACGAATTAAAAAATAGGTTTGAAAACCAATCTTTGTTTCAAAAGAAAATCTTTTGTAAATTACTTTGTGTCTTAGTCCAGTTTGACTCCCATAGCAAAATGCCATAGACCGTGTGGCTTACAAACAGCGAAATTTTATTTTGCAGAATTCTGGAGACTGGGAAGTTCAAGGTCAAGGTGCCAGCAGAGTCAGTGTGTGATGAGAGCCTATTTTCTGGTTCGTAGACCGCTGTCTTTTCACTGCATTCTCACATGGTGGAAGAGACAAGGAGCTCTCTGGGGTCTCTTTGCTAAGGGCACTAATCCCATTTATAAGGTTCCTTCCTCGTGACCTGATCACCTTCTGAGAGCTCTGTTCCCAAATACCAACACATTAAGGGAATATGTTTCAACATATGTATTTCTGAGGACAAATATTCAGTGTATAGCACTTTGCCACCCTCTTAGTATGTCAAGGTGCACTCTCAGTTGATAACAGAATTTTACCAGAGGGTGATTCATCATCCAGATGTAGCTGAAAGGTTACAGACAAGAGATAACAGAGAAAAGGAAGCAGATGGTCAGGTCATTGTCCCAATCTACGTGTTTGAGAGGTTTCAGGGGCAAATGCCGAGGGTGGACTCTGGCTGGGTTTCTCACTGGGGGCTCTCGGAAAACAGTGCTCCTACCCAAGCCTGAGGGCAGGTGTACATACCTAAGCAGACAGACCACTGCATCACAGGCAGGCCACGCACCTGACCCCTGCGTGAAATGAGCGGAGAACAGGCTGTCATGCCGACTCCCAAACCCAGGCGTATGCATTTACAGAACATCTGGTGAACTTCTCTCTGTGAACTTCTGCAGAGTTCGCAGAAGGGTGACCAGAGGCCAAGGCAAAAGGTCATGGCAGGCAGTGTGCATCACTGCGTATATGGGTGACAACCAATTGTAGCCGAACCCAAGCACCAAACACCAGTGAAAGCTGCAGGAGGCCGCTGGGTTTTCGAATCCCCCCAGGAGATGCTAATGTGCAGCCAAGTTTGAGGATCGCTGCCTTCCAGAAAACTTGCTGTTAGTCATCAAAATCTCCAGTTTCAAGAAAGCACTGTATAATGCACTTTTATACAGAATATGTTTAATTTTCATGCTAATTGCTAGAGTAGAAAACATTAACCTTATTTAGCAGGTCATAACCTGAACTTTAAAGTAAATGTCTTGCCTGGTCAGCTGAGCAGGGGAGATGGGGTTGGAACTGAGTCCTCATCCAAAACTGAACTTTTCCTCGTTGCTGCAGCTTATAATGCATATTGTTTTCTGTGCTATCATTCTATCCTTGGAGAGGTTACATGATTTGTGGAACATCACTTTTGGGTATTCCCTCTGAGAAGGGCATTACTCAGCGTTTTCTATCCATTTGGTAATACCTCTGGCTTTAGAGTTATAAGTGGATGTGTCGCTGAGGGTATGACGTGGGTTCCTAAGACCCCCATTGCCTTGAAATAGTATCATAATAAATAGTATCACCTCCTACTTTAATATCACTCTTCATGGATATTCTAAGTTAAAAAATTTCTGTGAATTAAAAAGAGATCCACTTACTTTGACATGTTAGTTTAAGCAATAAAATGTTTTACCACAAATGTTACTAAAAAGACATGAGATCTAGAAGGTCTTAGACATACTTGAGTTAAGCCAGGTTTTATAGACGTACCACCATATGCAAGGAGTCATCTCTGACATCAAGAAGTGCAATGTCTCATGTAAGAGCCAACACAACAGTTGTAAATCATGGTGTGTCAGAAACTATGCCAGACACTTTACATGTAAAGTCCCCTTAACCCTCAGAGCTGAATTACAGATTAGGGATCATTACTTCCAGTTTGCAAATAAGGAAAATGAGGAAAGAGAAGTTAAATTACTTGTCTGTAATCGCATAGCTAATAAGTTATAAAACCTAAATACAATATGATGTATGTCGAGATAGGGGCAATAGATTGGATAGGATTGTCTCTTATTTAAAGTAAGAGCAGGGAAAGCTTCAAAAAAACTGACACCTGATCAGATATCATTTGAAGCTTGAGAATTTGACAGACAAATTACATAGCACATGCAAAATGTTAACATAATACATAATGTGTCTGTCATATTACTCAAGATTTTTCTGTGCCTTAATCTTAGCGATTCATCTTTAAGATTGATTATTTAACCACTAAGTTGCCAAGGTAAAATTAAATACATACTTGTACACAACCATAACTTCTTTAAGAAGGCATGTTTTATTTTGGGTGAGTGAAGGGAAGGTAGAACAATTTCTAGAGTGGGTATTACTACATCCTTTGATAAACATTTCCTAGTAAAAGACTTGGGATGCCCAGGATTTGTTTAAGAGGCACTGCAAGCCCACAGAGGGGCCAGTGTTCCAGTTCACAGTACGAAATCCCAGGCTTCCTTCCCATAATAGCAGAGTCCTACCTAGATGCTATTTCGACTTTCAAACACACACTTCTAGTTAACATTCTTTATCTACATCATAGTCAGCACTTACCACATGCTATTACACTTATTCGTTTATATAAATATTTTAGCCACTATATTACAAACTGCTACAAGCCAAGGAATTGCATTCCACAGCACATGCATACAGTTTCTGAGACCTAATAGGCACCCGCCATTTGATGTGGATCTAAACAGAAACAATTCTACTTCCTTACAGCAACGATCATCCAAAACTATGACAGCCTATTAGCCTAGCTTGGAACACCAAATCACTCCCTCGTTCCAGAGAATCTACTCCCATTTCCAGTGACTTGAACCAGAATGTTGTGGTAGATGCCAAAATGGCCAGCTGCACTTCTCTCTCCATTTTCCTTAGGCTTTTGGGCCATATGGTTCTCACCAACCCTATAATGAGACTTCAGGATTAAGATTCAGAAGTCCATCATTTCCAGAATGCATAGCCCAGACACCGAGCTGAGACTATTTTTTCTCAAGTTAACTTGGCACTGGATCATAGTGCGATGCATTTATTATGTACAGCAGCAGGCATGGTGCTTTTTTACAGCAAAGTGCCAGAAACAGAAGCCCATTGATTTAAAAAAAAAAAGTCAAAACTTTGCCAATTTTCTCCAAATATCATGAGAATAAACTATCATCAAATACAAGTAATTTCGCCCCATAAATAACAGCATGGAGCAAATGCATTGTATTCTCAACTCCTTTGACAAAAACTAAAAGTAACCCCAGAAAGCTGATCTAATTATCTTGCATATATACAGAAACACGTGAACATTGGAGTATGGCATTGGCTAATTGAGCAGCTAAGAATACTGGAGAACGTTAAACAGGAGATTCCAAGAGTACATCAGCTGATAATGATGACATTAAAGGGACGTGCTGATCTTTGCAGGACAGTCTGAAGCCCTTGGAGCATTGCAAATGACAACAACTGCATCAGATGTGCAGATAAAGTTACATAAGGGAACTTTGCCTTTGAGCTTGTTATAATAATGCCATAAACTCAAGGAATTCTCTATCATTTTTTTTTTTGAGGAAGCACAGAATTGTTTAATTTTCTACCATCACACCTTTGATTACTCTAAAAATGTCTCTACTCCTATCATGCTCTGGAAAACCTAATTATGCAAGCATTTTTCAATTTATATTGGGAGCATTACCATTAAAAGTCTGGTTTTAGTTGTAAATCTATGTAGCATTTTACTATTAAATGCAAATGTTAGGTATAAAGCAAAATAAAACGGCATTGAAACTAAACACTGATTTCCTGTAAAAGTTGCTATTAAATTTAGATAGTTGAGAATCACATACCAGCACTGACAAAGTTTGAACACCACCCAATGCTGTCAAGAAAATTACACGTTGAGAGCAAAACGCGATTTTTAAGGCAGACCATTGCGTGTAAAGGCGAAATCTCTGTCCTGGTAGGAAGTCCGAACCTCTGACATATCATTGGATTTCCTATGGTAGACTTTTCCTTTTAATCTAGACAAAGACATTTAATTATTTTTTAATGCAAAGTACTGCTTACTTTGTGGTACGGAAAGAAAGCTGAGCCATTAATGCCAATTCTTCATTACACTTGACTGGTACTTATGTCTTGGTCCTACTTTCCTAAAAACATTACAATTTTAAAAAACTACTTTCTCTACCAATGCCTCAAGTATGGAAAGTAAAAGCTGGTATTTAACACTACTAGCAAAGAGGTATATTTAAAGTTTATGAAGAAAATACAAATGATGTGGCAAAGAAGGCTAATCTGGAATTATACATGATAAGGAATACATGGAATGGAAAAATCTGCAGGAGATAAGATTGAATAAAAACCTACCACAAAAATCATACTAAGTTAGACTGCCTCATAATTGCAAGCAAAGATTTGAAAAATAAAATTGAACTGGCTAAAATCAGAGGTAAATTTTCAGATGAAAAAGGTTTCAAATTATAGGACTGTCTCAAAATACATTGGAAACATAAGGTATACTGAGGTTTTGACCAAGTTCAGTATAAAAACACAGTCATGACCAATTAATAATATAAAGCAATATGGTTGCTGGGCATTTGACATCCTTAGTTTATTGCAAATCTTGTGATTTAGTGATTGTTTTCTAATAATATCATAGAAAATAATATGACAAATATATATGGATACATAAAGATTATTATGCCATTATTCAACGCAGAGAAAAATAGATACTAAATGTCTAACAAACTGAGAATAAACTAAAATATTTTAAGATTATTTAATAATGTGAAAATACCCTGGCTGGTGTGGCTCAGTGGGTTGAGCACTGGCCTGTGAACCAAAGGGTCACTGATTTGATTCCCAGTTGGGGCACATGCCTGGGTTGAAGGCCAGGTCAGCTAGTCAATGTCTCTCTTGTATATCAATGTTTCTCTCCCTCTGTTTCTCCCTCTTTTCCCATCTTTCTAAAAATAAATAAATATAATATTTTAAAAATAATGTGAAAATATACAAATAATAATGTTAAGAAAAAATGTACGATCTTTTTAAAAATCATATAGAGGAAAGATTAAGATGTACCTCCAGTTAACAGAAACTAATTTTGAAAAATGAGAACATTTGTAATTTTAATTTTGTTCTTTATATTTCTGGTGCTTTCCAAATATTTTTAAAAAATTGTAATAAAAGATACATTTTAATAGTTTTAAAATCATCATAATCTAAAAGACAGAAATTACTTTTTTCTCATACAGAGACAGCATTTTCTCTAATTTTCTCTAATTTCAGAATATCCTTACTATTTCTTGGAAGAAATTCCCAATTCCTATGTTTCCCAATATTTTCTCAAAGAATTTACTTTTCTGTTCATGAAGAAACATAAATCAATCCCATGGGTAGTGTGGAATTAAGGTACGTCACCTGGGTCTCTAGGAAACAACTACCGGCCCTAAGGAGATGGGAGTAGAAGGACTGAGAAATTCTTTTCATTGCACGTTTGCTCTTGAAGAAACACATCAGCTACAGAACAGGCGCAAAAAGTCAACTGGCTTCTATATGGTTAAAAATAATAATTTCTGAGTCTTTTTACATGACAGAACATGTGCCAGGCTGTATCTGTTTAAAAGCGGGGGGGGGGGGGGCACGAGAAGGACAGCAGTCCACTCCAGTTCCAACCCAGTCACGAGATATTTGCTGATCCTCAACTGAGTGTCTGATGCGGTCACAAGGGGAAACATCTTTTCATTGCTTGAAGTTATCAGACATAACTACGTTTTAATTGTAACTCTGTAAATGCAACTGTGAGAGTTAAGGGTTGAGGGAACAATTCACACAATTAAACATGAATAAAAATTTTCTGAATCCACTTTAGTCTGATAACGAACAGCCCAATGGAATATAAGCTGTGAACATCATCTTGTCCGCATGGTGATTTTCTCTCATACCCCAAAAGACTCAAAGCTTTATGAATCTGTTTTGGCTCTATCCAATTTCAACTCGGCTAGCCTGGAGATGTTACTAATCCAACCACGTGTGCGACCTGGCTGACGTGGACAGCATGATGGAGCTGAAGCTGCTCTGAGAATGTCCTTTCTCCGATAGGTTCCGGTTGTGCAGTTTCATCTACGGTTTAGACAGCCAGTTATCCATGGTTTAGTAATAATTCACCTGTTTTTATGATGCCAGGGGAATAAAAAAAAATGTCTTGGGATCTATTCACGCCTTCCAGCTCCACTTTAGATATTTTTTATCAATGTCAGAGATACTGTACTCCACTTTATACAAGTCTTGACTAAGAATGTTTCTTAAAGAAAAGACAAAGTTCAACTGAGATAAAACCAAAGTGTGATCTGTAGGAGAAAGGTTTTTAAAAACAGACTGAAATCCAACTCTTTTTGTAACACCACTTCTCTGTTGACTTGAGACTGCTAAGTTTGACATAAATTGCCTTCATGCTCTGCCTTTCCTATATCTACCGTCAAATATCTTGCAACATTTTGCATCCCGGTTCATGCTCCAGCCACACTAAGTTTCTTGTAATTCTTCAAGTCTCTGTGGTCTCTGAGACACACTGTTACTGCTTCTGCTTTCTCCCTGGCTAGTCATGATCTCTGCATCTCCCCTACGCAACCCCAGACTCCCTCTGAATACTCACCAGCCAACACTCAACTTAGGCTGTAAAATAATAAATACCCCCGTTCAAAAGAAAAATTTGGATATGTCCAAGATCCACCAGTCCTAAATTCTCTTAGACAATTTAGCTGATTAAATGATCTTTCTTTAAATATGTTAATAATGCAGTAAACTTGTCCTGCATTGTTGACCAGAGATAAACCACCCTGGCATGGTCACTGACAAAGCCAGAATAGACAGACAATTTGGCACATGCTAACAGTACAGAAGTACATGTACTAAAGAATGAAGGTATCGACCTTTATATTTTCTATGGATGTCTGAGCATAAATTCTTCAGGGAAATTTAAAAATGCTGCAATTGATTAATTCCATATTAGTGGTATGAAATGCTCCATGGACCAGAGACACAACCACAACTGATGAAAATTATGTTTTAAAAAATTAAGGTTGCCAAAAATTATTCCAAAGGCATGCAGCAAATTGTGAAACATATATCCAAGAAAATATATCAAATCTCAGGGAAAAAAGTAAGAATCTCTTGCACTTAACGTCCTTCCTGGCAAGGACCTAGTAAGCATGATGAAAGTACGATCTTGACATGTGTAACCAAGAGGATGGCACTCCCTGTCCCCGATCTCATGGCGAAAAGCTACAATATTCTCAGGGAATGGACAAGCCACCAGTCTCTCTCATAACCCCAGTATCTCTCATAATCTATGTTACTATGATTGCATTCCAGACAAGGACAGCCAAGGGATTTGGACTCCCTTTCTTCACCCAGTTATTTCTTATAGAGAGACTGTACCTCATCTGTGATGGAGAATACAGAGGCTCCTGCTCACGAGTAGAAGAGAGGTTCCGTGCTCAGAGAACAAGCCAAGAAGGCCCAATGCTACCTCCTCTCTCCCGTGTGCTTATAAAGGAGAAATGCCACTCTAGAAAAAAAGGACACTGTCCCACGCAGAGCTCTGGAGCAGCAGCTCAGACACTTTGCCTGGGTTGAGAGGTAAATCATGAGAACAGAGAGCTCTGAAGTTCACACCACAAGAACTGACTTTATTTGAAACAATGTGGGGAGGTTAAAGCCTGAAATGTCTCAAAAACAATGAAGAATCTGGTGGTGAAAAGGCAAGAGAAGGATGGTAAACAATAGGCCAACGAGTTTACCATAGAGGACCAGAGAAAGGACTGCCAGGAGGCATCCTCTTGGGGTCATAACTAATCTCAGACTGCTCTTAAAAACTAAACATGGGAAAAAAACCCTTGAGTTTAATTGGATCAGACCTGCTTCAGGGCGATATTGCCGAAACAATATTGTAATCAGACAGCAATTAGTAGAGCTTAACAGCTGAGTTGATGCCAATAGAGGCAGCTGGCTTAACAGAGTGATCGAATCAAGAGACAAAGAGAACTCTGCTGAAGAGCTACTGCCCCAGTGTGACTGCACCGGCAAGGTTTCCCCCTCTGAGCAGACATATCAGAGGCTCTGCCCGTGGGAGAAGTAGGCCTCATAAAGATACTCAAACGAAGTCTCTAAACAAATAAACAAGCAAAGAACAAGCTCAAGAGTGGAGGAAAGGCTCTATACAATTTATTTTCTGGTATTCAATTAAAAATTATGAGCTGTGTAAAGAAACAGGAAAATATGACCAATATACAAGGGAAAAAAAGCAGGCAACAGAAATTATCTGTAAAAGAGCCCAGACTTTGGATATAACAAAAACGTCAAGTTAACCAATAAAGATATATTTGGAGACCTATAGAACACCATGCTTAACAAAGCAAACAAAGATATCACGACAATGTTTCACTAAAAAAGAGAATACCAATAAACAAATATTATATAATTAACCGAAATTAAATCATGCAATCATAACAAAAGAACCAACTGAACATCTTGAAGTTGAAAAGCACAATAACTAAAATAAAAGTTTCACTAGAGGGGCTCCACAATAAATCTAAGCTGACAGAAGAAAAAAAATCTTAACAATAATCAGCAGAGATTTTGCAATCCAAACAACAGAGAGAAAAAAGAATGAAAAAAATGAAAGTGGGATATTATTAAATACACCAACATATGCCCAATGAGAGTACCAGAAGTGAATAGTGAGAAAAAAGCAGAAAATATTCAAAGAAATTATGGGAGTAAGCTTCCCATATTTGAAGAAAATCTTTATTCTACACAGCTTAGAGCTAAATAAACTCCAAAGAGAGTAAATACAAAGTAATTCACAACCAGACACATTATATCAAAGCAAGGAGAAAATGTTGAAAGTAATAAGAGAGAAGAGACTGGTCACTTCCAATAAGGGAATTCCAAGGGAATTCCAATAAGATTAACAGCTAATTTTTCACCAGAAACGTGGAAGTCAGATGTGGTAGAAGGACATATTCAAAGTGCTAAATGACTAAATTAAGTAATTAATCAAGAGTCTTATATCCAGCAAAAATATGTTTTAGGAATAAATAAAGACTTTCTGAGATAAACTAAAACAGAGAATTTATCTCTAGCAGACATGACTCACAATAAATATTAAAGAAAGTTTTTAAGGCTGAGAATAAGTGGCCTAGATAGACATTAGAATACATGTACTACACACACACAGAGGCACAGCTAAAATAATTATGGAATTATTAAATACAGCACAACACAAGTACATATTTTACTTTTCTTCTGGATAGTAACTTAAAAAGTAATTTAGTAAAACAACATGAATATAATTGTATTGTTGAGATTGGGGATTATGGTATTGAAATACATTTGATAAGAATAGCAAAAATGAGGTGGGAGAAAGCACAGATGTATTGGAGCAAGAAAATGACATCAAATAATAATTTGAATCCAAAATATAAATAAAACACAAAGAGGACCAGAAATTAAAATAAGAAGGTTAATATAACAAACTCTACAAATATATTAAATCCTCCTTTTTATCCCCAAATTTCTTTTAAAAATAAAAGTAAATAAAGTAATTATTGTAACAACAGAATGTTGGTTTTGGAACAGTTATAGATGTGAAATGTACAAAGATAACAAAAATGGTGAAGAAGGAATAATGTTATACAACAGTAATTTTCTGTCTCATCAGAATTAATTTAAGTCAAACTGTATTTTGATAAGGCAGTTACGTGTGATAAATCCTAGAGCAATCACTGAGAAAACTCAAAAGTATAAAGAAATACATATCAAATTATAAAAAACACATAAACAAATTGAAATTAAATATACTAGAAAGTATTTACTTAATACAAATGAAGCATAGAGGATTAAAAGGATAATGAGTATTAAAAGAACAATACAGGAATAAAAAACACAAGATTTATTGAAAGCAAAAGTAAAATGGCAGACATAAATCCAACTATATCAATAATAGTATTAAATGTAATTGTATTATAAATTCAATCAAAGGGCAGAAATTTTCAGATTGGATATAAACTAAGATATATATATGCTGTCCACTGGAGACACACTTTATACTCAAAGGTAGAAACAGGTTGAAAGTAAACATAGAAAAAGATATATAATGCAAATAGCAACTATTAGAAAGCTGTTGTGGCTATACTAATACCAGAAAAAATAGACTTAAAATGTTACCAGAGATAAAGAGAGACATATTACAATGATAAAGTGACAATCAATCAGGAAAATATAATAATTATAAATATAATATGAACTTAACAACAGAGCCCCAAAATACATGAAGAATAATTGATGGGATTGAAAGGAAAATAGATCATAAATAATAAAAATTGGAGACAAACATAGCCAATTTCAGTACAGAATAGAACTAATTGAAAGATCAAAAAGGAGATAAAAGACTTGAACAACCTTATAAACCATTTAGATTTAACCAACATTTGTAGAACATTCCACCAAAAACCAACAGAATACAAGTTATTCTCAAGTGCACATGCAATGCTTTCCACTACAGACTGTAAACTGCCCTTAAAAGAAATCTCAATAACTTCAAAAGATTAAAATCATACTTAATATAGTATCTAAATGTAATGGAAAGAAATTTAAAAATAAGTAATAAAAATTTAGAAAATTCACAAATGTAAAAATTTAGAAACACTTCTAAATAACCAATGGGTCAGAGATGATATCACAAGAGAACATAAACTATTGAAAATGCAAATTACAAATGTGGGATGCAGCAGAAATCATGTGGAGAAAGAAAAGCTATAGCCATAAATGCTGTATTAAAAAATAGAAAAAGAAATATGTGAAATCAATTATCTAGTCTTGGGAGTGCCTGCCTAGTTGCTAGATTGATTTCATATTAAGACTTCAAATTAAGCATCTTTTAAAGTTATGGTTGGTTTAAGCAATGAAAAATATCCTTAAAGAGAACTGAAGTTGTAAGAGATAGTATTCTAGCATAAAGGTAAAACAAGCCAACAACCTGTTACTGATTATTTCAACATTTAAAAAAATAAATATAACAACTTAAAACTTGTTTCTGCTTAACAAGAGATGTTTTCTTACCTAGCTGTCCAATATTCCAGATTCCCCAAAGTGAAAAAAATTGTATACAAATGAGGTTTCTATGAATTAATAAAAACATATGGCATAAAATGGATGTTACCTAATTCAGAAATCACTTAATAAAGCCAATTAGTTTTTCAAATTAAAATAATAATAATAACAATAACCTAGTCTTCTACCTTAAAACACTGGAAGCCTGGCTGGTGTGGCTCAGTGGATTGAGTACCAGCCTGTGAACCAAAAGGTCTCCAGTTTGATTTCTGGTTAGGGCACATGCCTGGGTTACAAGGCAGGTCCCTGCTTGGGGGCACGTGAGAGGCAATAGATCAATGTATCTCTCACACATTGGTGTTTCCCTGTCTCTCTATCCCTTCCTTTCTGTCTCTTTAAGAATAAATAAATAAATCTTTAAAAAAAAAACACTGGAGAAAAAAGAGCAGACTAAACTTACAGCAAGCAGAAGGAAGGAAACACAATTACAGTAAAATTAATGAAAAATAAATCATAAAAACAATAGAGAAAATAAACAAATCTGAAACCTAAGACTTTTAAGAAATCAGCAAAAGTGAAAAATTTTTAGTTAGACTAAAAAAAGAAAGAAAAAAAACTGAAATTACTAAATTCAGGAATTAAAGTGCAAATATCACCCATGAATATTATATGGCAACACATTTATTTGGTAAATTATAAAAATAGACAAATCTCTAGAAAAACACAATGTAGAAAAATAATAATAAAAAGAAAATCTGAATACACCTTTAATAGTTAAGGTGATTAAATTAATTCATTTTTTAAAACTTATGGAAAAATCTCAGGCCCAGATAGCTTCACTTGCAAATTCTATCAAACTTTTAAAGAAGAATCATACCAATTCTTCAGAAACACACACACACACACACACACACACACACGAAGAAAACAGACTTTCTAATTCATTCTATGAGGTCACTATCACACTGAAACCAAAACCAGACATAAACATCACAAGAAAAAAAACCATAGAGCAATATCTATCATGAATAGAGACACAAGTCCTTAACAAAATACTAGTCAATGTAATCCAGCAATATAGAAAAATCATCATATATCATGGCCAAGTATGATTTATACTAAGAATATAATATTGATTTAACATCCAAAATTCAATTAGTATAATACATCACATAAATATAAATAGGAAAAAATCACACATATTTATCTCAATAGTCACAGAAAAGGCTTTGATAAATTCCAATATCCCAATGGGAAAAAACATTTAAAAAAGTAGGACTAAAAGAAAACTCCTGCAACCTGATAAAGGGCATCTGAAGACATCTTCAGCTAGTATTATATTACATAAAAAAGACCAACTTTTTGAAGACTAAATACATTATTCCTAGTAGCAGGAACTAGACAAGACTATCTACTCCCACTGCTTCAACTGAACTCACACTTTCTGATTTCAAAAGTTACTACAAAGCTATTGTAGTCAACAGTATGGAGCAGGAATAAGGATTAAAGTAAACATAAAAGAAATAGAATAGAGAGTCCACATAAAAACTTTTGCTTTGATTCTTACTCAAAATAAACCTAAGGCCTAAACATAAAAGATAACACTATAAAATTCTTAGGAGAAAACACTAATATGGAACTTGGCGTCCTTGGATTAGTCATGGTTCTTAGTTATGACACCAAAAGAACAAATCAGTACACACACTCACAAAAGTCAATTGGACTTGATAAAAATTCAGGTTATTTTCCTTTGAATGATACTATCAAGAAAACAAAAATACAATCCACATCATGGGAAAATATTTTATATATAGATATATGAATGATAAGTGCCACTGTATTTAGAATATATAACAAATTTTATAAGTCAATAATAAAAACTAACCCAATTAAAAACTTGACAAACCTGAATCTGAAGAGACACTTCTCCAAAGAAGTTAACAAACAACCAATAAACACACACAAAGATCTTAAACATAATCAGACATCAGAGAAATGCAAATCAAATCACAATGAAATTCTACCTAACATCCACTAGGATGGCTATAATGAAAAAAGACAGACAATAACAAATGTTAGTGTGGATGTGAAAAAATTGGAACCCTTGTATTTTTCCAGTGAGAATGTAAAATGATACAGCTTCTTTGGAAAACAGTCTCGCAGTTTCTCAAAAAGTCTAAACATAGAGTTACCATATGACCAAACTCCACTACCAGCGATCTACCTAAGAGAAGTGAAACTTTTATCTCTACGAAAGTTTTACATTAATACTCACAGCAGCATTATTTATAATAGCAAAAAAAGTGGAAACAACCCAAATGCACATCAAATGATGAATAAAAAAATAAAATGTTTTATTTCCACACAATGAAATATTTTTCGGCAACAAACATAGAATGAAGTACTGGTACTGATGCATGCTACGAAATGGATGAACCTGGAAAACATGACGCAAAGTAAAAAGGCTGTTCACAAAGATGCACACATTTCTTGGTTGGCAACCTCCTCTGCATACACACACAGAGTGCAAGGAGAGACCCAAGAAAGGCCAGTCACCCCAGATTAGTAGGTGGTAGATTTAATAAGCAACGGAACTTACAAATCTTTTCTTGGGCAGTCACAAGATGGATAGATCTCTACAGCCACCAGCCAGAATCTTAAAAGTTTATACAGAGGACTTAAATGGGTTCAGTCACATATACCATCCAGAAGATCTCAACAACACCTGACTCTCTCAAAGCTATGTGTGCCCTTGAAATAGTTCCTACTGTGGTAATAGTGAGAAGAACATACATTCCCAAGAAGGGCTGGTGAGGAGCGTCTGATTCCCCAGGTGCTTCTCGAGAATCATCCAGCAGTCACTTCCTCTCAGTGACCTCTCTTCCATTTATATGAAATGTTCAGAAGAGGCAAAGCTGTCTAGATAGAAAGTAAGCTAGTGTTTGCTTAGAGACGAAAGTAGGGAGTTGAGCAAAGTGGTGAAGGACTACTAAAAAATACTGAATTTCATCTGAGGTTGATAAAAACATCTTAAACTTGATTGTGGTGATGGTTGATAGATTTAGTAAATATGCGAATATTTACTACAAACCATTCAATTGTACCACTTTAGTGGGCAAGTTGTGGGGTATATGAATTACATCTCAATAAAGCTGTTCTTTTTAAAACCACTGTTATTTCCTGTGGTCATATGTGCAATAGCAAGAATATCTTCCAGCACTTTAACAGTCAAAACAACAGAAATTTCTGAGATCATTGAGGCAGAGCTTTATAAAACCTGGGATTTGACATTGTTTTGATGTGTGCAGAACAGTACCACTAGAGAAGACATTTCCAACAAGAAATTTGTTCTGTTCGAAACTTACAACAGAAATTTGACCAAACCTCTAAAAATAAATGTTTGAATTATTGAACAGCTTATGGGGAGAATGCTTTTGCTTTTGGGCCTATCTTCACTATTAGCCTTTTAAAATAGAATGTTTTGTAGTTACTGAATTACCTTTTGTTTTACCTACTGATTGTCCTATCAGAAAATATATTAATAAAATTAGGTGAAGAGTGTTTGGAGAGAAAGAGATGTGTAATTTTTTAAAGAAAAACACAACCTCAATAGAATTCATATACTGTTGAGATTTTTTTTTTTACTCAGAAGTATAGTTTCTGAGTGTAAGCTCAATTAATTTAGCAATTGGAAAGATTTGGGGGGGCTATGAATATAAAACATTAATAAATGAAAAATAATAAATATAACCTAATGAAGTTGACTTGATTTTTAAAGGTATGTAAGAAAATCTCTTTATTAAAATATATTTATTTCTGATTATATAAATAATATATTCAGATTACATAATATCCCTTTCAAACTACTAAAGCCACTTGAAAATGGCTCTTTTATCTCATACCTATTTGTGTAATTTTTTACTCTTAAAGAAAAATGTATCAAAATGTATTTTTTTGTTTTCTGTACTTATAGCCTTTGTATAAAGTAAATATTATTCAATATTTATGTAATTAATATGTTATTGTTTATAATTTTAAAATCCTTTTCTATGCTTTTAATTTAAATATGTGAATTTTATTCTATTTATAAATATAGCAAATTTTAACAATCTCTTTTAACAGAGGTTGCATTTATTTAAATGTACTTAAACATTTAATCCAGCATTTATAAATTTAGTATGTTGTGTTTTACCTTTAATACCTTAACTGTCCAATAAACAAACCCTCCATGTACTTATGTAGTTCTTATAAATATATGGATTTAAATTTATAATACAGTCACTCTTAATTTCTTATTAAACTACAAGTGCTTTTTACAAGCATAGAAAAAATCCCATTTAATAATTTTTATTACAAAAAATTCACAATTACTATGATAAAGTTCTAATTGACATTATAGATTAATCTGTTAGAAACTTTAAATTGTCAAATTATACACTTAAAATGCCAAATTCTTTTAAATTTTACAAGTGCTTACACCACCAAACATGCACAGATTATTTCCAAATATAACATAAAACTATAAATACTATGGATTTGATTTAAACTTAATGTTAAGTGTTCCCAAGATTAAATGTGATCACTCACAAAAGATACAATACTGTGTTTTCGAGCAGTTTAGGTTTATCATCCGATTTAGTTTGGGAGTTTCCTTCTCTAAAACATGTGGGTTTGCTTCTGATCTAGCTGATCTTGCACATCAACCGTAGGTTTGGGCTGCATTGTTGGTAAAGACAGGCAGGGCTGTTACTCTTACCTCAGTAAGAGACAAACAGGTCTCTCTCCCAGTCTCACTAAGCCATTACGTCCTTAGAAGAGTGGTCTCGCAGCCCACATTGCTGGAACAAAATGCACGCATTATCTAATCCCCAAGCACAATTATGTTCTTAACCTATTATAGTTTCCATTGCTTGACTGAATTCAACTAATCTACTTACTTCAGATCCATGTCTGGAAAAGCCAGAACTCTTTGTAAATATCGATAGGTATTTAAATAACTTACATGATAAATATGAATGTCTCCAATGGCCTTGCCTATCTGCACATTTATAGCACTAAAATCATGTCAAAAACAATGAGTGTTTTCCCTTTCCCCACATTATTATGAACATTTATTATACAGTTATTTGGCAAATCCTTTAAAAGAACCTACTAAGCCCTAGGCAATTATCATATCATGTTCTGAGTGTGTATCCACATGTCACTTTCCAGCACACATACCCACCAGGTTTCAGCCACTTTGTAAGCAGCACAATGCTTGGCAGGCAGCAGGCACTGACATGGAGGAATTCAGAACCGTGATATGCGTGGCTTCTCTTACTCCTCTACCATCTTCTCTCAACATCAAACAGAAGCTACAACCTTAGTCCAAGACAGGACAGTTTCCGTATCATAGGGACATGCCTATAAAGTGCTTAGCGTAGTTCTTAGCACATATGACTTGCTTTTAAAGTGTTAGCTGTTTTTATAATACAAACAACAATGCAACACAGTTGTCCCTATTTTCAAAGAATTTATAGGCTTAAATGAATTAATGTCAAATTTTGAAAATTCACTCAATAGCTATTGAGGCTCTAATGCTCACTGTCCATGGTACTGGAGGCTCAGAGACGAAAGAAACAGTTTTTGCCTCAAAAGGTTCCCAATGTTCTCTGCTCATAAATCTTCCCTATCTCCCCACAGCCTACAGTTTACTTGGAATGCAAAGTAAGCACACCTAAGAGCACTCCCGTTTGTAAGCATACGTTGCGAAAGTCTCCTGTGTAAAACTGACAGCTGCCTAAGTCCTTCTGGGCATGGCTCATGCTGCCCTCTCCGCCCCGGTTACGACGTTATCTACACCACTTTAAATCTTCAACATCTGAATAAAAGGCGACTTGAAATTTTATCTTTTGAGCTAACATAAACCTTTTCTTTCAGTGACCCTCCTATAGCACTACACATCTTTCTAGTAGCACTTCCTTTATCCTGATTTGCATGATGGATATCCGTTCTCCTGTGAACTTGCTTTACTTGACCTTATTTCGTTGTGTTTTATTTATTTTTGCAACCTCCAGGAGACCCCCATGGTACCTTGAATGTTATATTACTCAATAAATATTTTTAAATAGATAAGTTGAATTGTCTCTTTGGAGTGACTTTTTTCATATGTACAGCAAGTCTATCAGTCAACTTAATGAAAACTAGTTGTAACAAAACAAATCAGTGTAGTAAACCATTATTTGACATCTTAGTATAGGTTGTATCCATGTGTATGTGTGTGTTCTCCACTTTCTGCTTCTCCTTCAACCCAGGCCTGCCTTAAAAAAATGTTGATGTGGATACTTGAACCAAAAAAAAAAAAAAAAAAAAAAAAACAGAGACAATTATCAGATAATGTAAGAATCATTTCAAAAGATAAAAATGAATGAACACTGTTGAGGACTACTCTTCAAATCTCTGTTATATTTAATTAAAGTGTAGCCATCATTTTGAAGTCTCTTGCTTTTGACACAATTTTTACTTGGAATGCAAGTAAAAATTATACTACACTTATAAATGAGAGATATATAGATGTGGGAAGCAAATGTTTTTGCTAGGGCCATTGTTAATTTACCTAATGGTAGCCTATGAATATCTTTTTTTTGTTTGTTTTCCAAATCAAAATGAATTTTACCAAAGTAAAGAACATTCACAGAGGAAATAATAAAATACTGAACATAACCTAGTTTACCTGCATAAAAAAGCCTGTAGAAAGCAAGCCAAGCTGTGTTTTAACCTGAAATATAAAATGCACCTATATCTCCTGTCCTACAAAACCGCTGCATGATACATGTACTGTGACAATAACAAAGTAGAGTAAGCACTTAGCCCATTTTCTTTTCTTAAGTGGCATGGTTTCTAGCAGCTCCCCTCTACAATTCCTTCAAAAATATTTACTGCACAGAAGAGTCTTATATGCTCCTTGATGATTAAAGAATATAGATAAAAGACAACATGGAGATGAAGGACGTGCAAAACTATGCACAGAGAAAAAACGGCATGTAAAACGTTAACCCCTAGGGAAACGGCATTATTTTAGAACACATGAGGCACAGTTAGAGTTCAACAACTCTCTGATACCATCTCTCTCTCCCTCACCACTCTAAACATCAGGATTTAAGAATGTAGCAATAAGCATCCTTCAGCACAGCTTGGCACACCAAGATGAAATTGTTTTTTGAGTGAGTCCTCACCTGGAGTTACTGTATGTCTCTTGAAGCAAAAAAAGCAAGAGGTTGGCTGAAAAGTGAAGTGAGAAGTATTTGAGTGGAATGTCTCTCTCTGTACTTTGAACTTAATCCAGAAATCCCTTAGAACTCAATGTATTTTCAGCGTAATGGAGGTTAAATAGACAGCTGTTATATATTGCTCAGTCTATGACTCAAACACATTGTGGTTTCCAGTGAGACAGCTGTTCTGACTCCTTCAAAAGTTCTAAAATACATTAAAGGAAAAGCAAAGCCCAGATGATTGCCAAGTGGAAAGAACATGTGAAACAATAAAGCTATTAAAGGAAGAAGTATGGGGAGGAAAGAAAGTATCCACCATATGTCGGAAATGGTGACAGAAGAACAACGTCTAATACAACAAAAAAATACAATGAACATGTGGTTTTGTTATGTGATTATCAGGGAATTTAACGTGTTCACTGCTTTATTGCCCAGCCCCTAGCCAGACGCCTGCTATGTAATGAATAATGAAAGGTGAGTGTTCCAGAATCCAGAATACTAGGCACTATTTCTGGGTTATTCTCAAATGTTTACACCTCAAGTTATATAAATAAAATGCAAGCCAATAAATATTTATATAGTTCACATAAGATATTTTGCCATAACCTATGTGGAATCTGTATTGACAAGGGCGTTATAGCTTGAAAAAAAATTATGGACTGATACAAATAGGAGTTTTCTTCCAAAGACCTGTTTAGAAATGGAGGGGAAAATAAAAATGACTTATTCTGTACCATTTATTTTGTTTGTATTTTTTCATTTAATATATACAATATTTCTATAAGCTAGGTATCATTATCTATTTCATTGATGAAGAAACTAAGACTTAGAAGAGTTAAATTACTTCTTCAAAGAAAAACATGAAAAATGTGACAATTTTAGCTTTAAAACTCATTAATGTATGGTTCCAAAACTCAATGCTCTTTAACCATTGCACTACAGACTATAGAGACAAAACAAAGCAACAAATCAAGAGAAACTATGCCTGGAAAACAAATCTTAACAGATTATTTGCCTAGGTGTGTTCTATATTTTAAAGCAGCAATACTTTAGGGTACTTATAAAATGTTACTAAAATCGGTGAGTATCTTAAGGAATTGCATTGCACTCTTCAGCACATACAAATTAGATTTTACTCAGTTTTCAAATTGTTTTCATGTGAGCATGTGTCACAGAATGTATTTTCCAAAGATAGATAATTAGATGGATAGATGGTAGGTAGACAGGTAGGTAGATAGATAGATTGTATCCAGTCTGTTCTTCTTATCATGCAATGTTGACACATTTCCATCAGGAGGTGAGTTCTATTCTTCTCTTCTTAAACATTAACGTAGGTGAAACTTTTAAGTATCTCAGCAAACAATGTGGCAGAAATAATGCTATGTGATCCCCAAGGAGAGGTAAAATGGTAATATGGTGTCCATCTTACTATCTCAGGATATTTGCCCTAGAAACCTGCCACCTAATATGGGGAAACCTCGCCACACAGAGAAGTCCCAGGCATGTGTGTTTAGCAACACTGTACGCCTGTTCAGACGATTCCAGCCCCTCAGACTCTGATTCTTCCTGCTCACACTCTAGATATCATGGACAAGAAAGAAGTTATCCTTGAAGTGCACTGCTTGAATTTCAGAAACCACAAGAGATAATACGTTTTTATTGTTGTTTTAAGCCAATAATGTTCAGAGTAATTTGTTATGAACAACATAGAAGAGATACCAAGTTTTTCATAAAGAATAATTTTCCACAAATAAAATCTTATTATGGAAATAGTAGATGTTCAGACACTCCCAAAATGTCTCTAGATACATTGGCCAAGTCTACCTTTGAACCTAGATGAACAAACTTGTTATACAATAAAGCTATGCTACGGGAATGGGGGTAACATGTTAAAATAGAAAACACATGGGCTATCTGGTCAGACTCCCTAAATTCATATCTTAGCTCTACCACTGACTGGATGTACGACCTTGAGGCATTTGCTTCACTTCCATGCACTCCACTTTGTCGTCTATGCAGTGCGTTTCAGGCCTGATTCCCATGGGAACCCTCCGTGTTAGAGTTGGGTCATGTCTGCCACCTGCATTACCTGGTTTTTCAGGGAGACTTACCAGCCCCTTTCAGAGCCTGCTGTCCTTGGGCTTCAGTCTCTGAAACCACACAGAGTGGTCCCCAATAGGATGTGCCCGAGGCAGGACCATTGGTTGAATATCTAAACAAGATTTTGTATAAGCAGATCCCATCTCCACCTCTTGAAACCAGAATACCCATCTCTATCCCCAGAGGAGAGCATGTGCACAAGGCATTTAATTGAGAATGAAGGGGATAAGATATTTTAGAAATGATCTTTATTTATCTGCCCAAATTAAATAACAGCCTTTTACCTATAGAGGAAAAAAAAAAAAGGAGAGAGATGGAGGAACAGAACAAAGAAGGAAGAAAGAGAGGGAGAGCCAGAGGGAGAGAAGAGGCAGCAGGGGAGAGAGGTAAGGAAGTTAAGCTGAAGGATGGAACACTCCAAGGTTCTAAGTTTGGTGGATTCAGCAAATAAAAATACAGAATATATTTACATATCAAATCAACAACAATCTTTTAGTGTAAGTTGTTATATGCAATATTTTGGAAATATTTCTGTGAAAAAATAGTTGTTATTTATCTGAAATTCAATTTTAACTGGGTGTTCTGTTTTCTATCTGCAGCTTCATAAGGTACATCATTGAAAAATTTCAAAATATCAAAAATAAAGAAAACACTTCAAAATATTCCTGAGAGAAATATGTAATTGAGAATAGGGACAGCACCTGATGTTCCAAAAGCAGACACAAGAGATTTTTTAATTGAGTTATTTCTTTAAAATTCTGTGGGAAAAATTATTCTCATCCTAGAATTCTATGCCCAGACAAAGTAAGTTTGGGGTAGGTATTCTCAGACAGGTGAAGTTTCAGAATTTTACCTCTCACTGCTATAATTATTTAAACTGAGCACTGATCTAAATAAAATTGTAATATAATCACATAAGGCAGACTAAGGTAGTTAAGGGAAACTGAGGCAAAAGACACCAAGAGAAAGAGTGCTGCAAACATTGGACTCCAGTGGCCCTGCCTCATGGCATTCACTCTCTTGTGTAACTTCTCCCTCCCTAACGTTTGTCTGGGTGACACACAGAATGTGGCAGAAATGATAGTGTGTCATGCCCAAGACTATGTTATGAAGGGGTACAGTATTGTTTATGACTCAAGAATACCTGCACCCATTGCACGCTCTGGAGTAGCCAGCTGCCATGCCTTGGTGTCCTGTGGAATGGCCCAGGTGGCAAAGAGCTAAAGCATCTTTCAAACAGCTCCATGAGTGAGTCTTTTTGGAATTAGATTGTGCAGCCCGGCTCAAAGCTTCGGACCATGCTGCTCCACTTGACATTTCAATGGCAACTTCATGGGAGACCCTGAGACAGAACCAGCCAGTTGAATGGCTCCCAGATGCCTGACTCTCAGATACTATGAAATAATAAATATCTGTTGCTTTCAGCTACTAAATTGTGGGGTTTGGGGTAGTTTATTATAAAGTAATAGATTATTAATATAAAGGGTCACAGAGCAAAATCTTGCTCTTCCTTAATAGAAAGTAAAAAAAGAGTAATGAATGTTTATTTATCTTTTTTTTTCTGATAGTATGAACACCCAAATAAATGTCTAAAAGATAACAAAGTGGTTTTACCTGTGGGGAAGGACTCAATGTGTGGTAGGAGAGAGGCAGAGGGCGATAATCCTTTTCTAAGGCCCCTTATAATTTTAATATTATTTGATTTTTAGTACATACTATGCATGTGGCAAAAGAGTAAATGGATAAATTTATTTACTACAGAAAATGTAGTTATTCAATAAAATGATTGCATTTAATTTTTTAACATGGTTAAATTTTGTTTGCTCCTACCCTAGAAGAAATTAATAAGCATATATATTGAAGAAATAAAGTTGAAATGATAAGAATTTTTTCTGGCCATATATCTGACACAGAGTAGGTGTTCAATAGATGCTAAATATTATTAGCATTTTTGCTATTAATTTTTTTTTTGCATTTTACAAAGTGATGCTTAACTCCTTAGCCAACTGGCTTAAAGGGAGAGAAGAAAAGCATTCAATTCTGAAAGAACTGAAGTCTCTCTATTATCAAGATAACCCATACTTTTTTTCTGATTTTAAATAATTTAGGTCACTTTCCCCCTCCATAAGCATAGATAATTGAGCTGACTTCATGACCGGTTGAACCAGCAGTAGAGATCACACAGAATAAATTCTTCCTCTCTCTCTCTCTCTCTGGATCCTTGCCAGAACAATGCGCTGATTCCCTGACTTCCCATTGAACAGTGAGGCTCTGAGGCTCGTTTAGTCAATGAAATAAAAATTCCATATTTTGTTTGAAAAGTGATGCACTTTTTACTATTTTAGTACAAATAGCAACAATATGACTTTGAAGCACCCCATGTAGACTCTTACATCTCAAGCCAGTTGACAAATATTTCTGTTCAAACTGTCTCCTCTCATATCACCAATGTTGCTGATATTTCATTTTTGACATGTGCATTGACTGGGGTCATTGTTCAAAGACTTCTTGGTAAAATGCATATATCCCTGGGGAGAATAATACTTTAACACAGGGGTCCCCAAATCTCAAAGTTGTACAATCATTGATGAAGAAAGAAGGTGCTATTGGTGAAAGCACTGGCTGGCACAGGGGAAAAACCAGTACTGAACCAGCTGTAATCAGAAATTTACGAGGAGCAGGAAGCTTATCAAAACTACAAATGATCAATTAACAGCCAATCTTATATTCTAACTAGGTAGATTATCAATACAGGTTAGATCTCTTATTTATTTTTTCACGAAAGTTTCCAGTTGATATTGTAGAAAAAAGTGGGGATCCAGGACCAACGGAAAGATCAGGACCAGAGAAGACCATGGACACGATACACATGCAAACAAGTTTGAATAAAGCCCCTGTTAAAAGGCTTCTCCCAACATCATGCAATTTTAGTTTACTCCCTCTATAAAGCCACACACCTCACCTTCACCAATAAGTCTTAATTTCCAAAGTGCCACACAGCTTTGAGAGGTAAAGCAAAGAACCTGATAAAACTTCACAATTTGGAATGCCACTGCTTTCTCTATTCCCACAGTGGCTTTTCTTAATTGCAAATTAACAGGTCGTCTGAGACCCCATCATTTTCCCGAAAGGATACAGCGTATCCTTGCAGGGTCTCCTCTCCATCCAAAGGCACTTAAGTGACCAGCCAGGGTCAGGAACCTCACTCTCTTATCCCCCCGGCATCTTCTCCCATGCCCCTACAGAGAACAGCTTTAAAGTCACACTGCTTCAATACAGAGGGAAAGAACTGAGGCCAATTTTGCAATCAATCTACTATATTATTTGTTTTTAAAATGAAATAAGTACTTTAGAATCCACTATCCTAAAGAACAACCAGGACTTCGGCAACAACCTGTGTCTAACAACATGGTTCACCCATCGTCCCACTCTTTCTCCCCAACCCAAAATGCCCATCATCCTGAATGGAACGTTCATCTTTCCCTAAAATCTACTTTCATGAATTTTTATTACACACATGCAGTTACTTTGGGATTGTGTTTAATATTTGATGTTTATTATGCAGCATTTAACCTTTCAGATATTTTTCATTTACCATGTTGTTAATATTGATCCATATAGTTGCAGGTCGCTGTGGGCCATTCGTCTCAGCTACTGCACAGCATTCCAGTGCGTGGCTCCGTTTCACTTTCATATTTGTTTTTGATATGTTACCCCTAAAGTTGGCATTAAAGTCAGTAATCCACACTTAGTAACTTCAACATTTCAATATGAAACATATCATGAAATAAGGTTTTCAACCAAATATGACTTACTCTCTCAGTAATTATGTGTGCAAGACTAACATATACTCTCCACAAAAATACTCCCACAAAAGTTCAAGTGGAAAGAAAATTCCTTGCATCTCCCTTTCATCAAAAGTAACAACAACAAAAAGCAAAATTAATCAATTTTAAGCAATTCAGTAATTTTAATATTAGGTTGTCCTTTGTTAGGGAAAAAAAAGGCGGTTAATTTTGCAATCTCTATTTCCTGAAATGTGGTTTCGGGCTTAAATAGCTGGACTTTTTTTAATGGATTCCTCTCCATGGAAGCTTATAGTCTGTAGGCACTGCGTTTATGAGTACGCAACTACGAGCAGCTGTTTCTGAAACAGCAGGTATTAAAAAGCTGCTCTGACCTCCTGCCAGGGTACAACCATTTCCAAATTCTTTTATGTGCCAGTGGGCAATGTGAATTTGTAGCCTAAATACATGGGATTCGAACTCTCTACTATTGGAGAGTTAATCTTGCTGATCTTGGATACAGAACAAGGTCCCATCAGGTCCTTTGATTAAATTGATTAGCATTTCTCTCTGCCCCATCTTGCTCATTGAGATTTTCTAGGCTATCATATTGGTCACCATTATTGAGAGAAGGACAGAGCCTTGACTCTTGGTGCCCGTTCCTGCCCCTAAATCACTGTATTTACAGAAATCGACCTACTACAGTGAATAGGACATTCTTCACACACTTCTTTTTTTTTAAAAAGATTGTAGAGGTTGGGGAAGGAAGGGAGACAGAGAGGGAGAGAAACATCAATGTGTGTTACATCAGTCAGTTGCCTCTTACATGCCCCAAACTGGGGACGTGGATCACAACCCAGGCACATGCCCTGACTGGGAATCAAACCTGCAGCCTTTCAGTTCACAGGCCAGTGCTCAATCCACTGAGCCACACCAACCAGGGCTCTTCATACACAACTTACTGAGCTAAGTGAGTTCTACATTCCTTAAGGCAGGTACTGTTCTCTAATTTTAATTTTACTCTAATGATTGCCTGTGAGCAGTGACAGGGAGGGGAAGAATAGAAATTAGAGGAAATTCAAGCAACAGCTATGGATAGACTATGTAGGATAGGGCAACTACACAGCCTAGAATTTGAATATTTGCTGTGGCCGGCACTGTAGCCTTGGGGCAGTGTCTAGCTGTGTGACTTCTGAGAAAGCACTTATCATTAGGTCTTACTTTCCTAAACGAAGAATCAGCAATGAATGGGGTTGCGTTCAGCGGGATGATTTATTTCACACCTATAGCCTAATTGGCCTTCCTTTAGACCCTTGACCGTGAAATACTCCTTCCCACCTGGGGCTTTCAGGGACACTGCACCATCTAACTGATGTGTCCCCAAAACTCGTCTATCTCCTTGTTCTCACTGACAGTCCTTCCAATAATTAGTCCCTACTCATCCATCAAAACTCAGATCAAAACCTCCTTCCTAAACAGAGATTTCCCTAATTGCCCCATCTACATGCTCCCATAGCACCCATCCTTCACCCTCATTGCACTTACTATGCTTGTGTTGAATAGTCACTTGTCTCACGTTGACCCCCTCAGCTAGAAACTGAGCTCAGGGCAGCGGCCACATCTGCCTACACATACCTGTATCTTTTACAAATAATATTCAGGCAATATATGTTTACAGAATAAAGTAGTACATGTACATACACTAAGGCATTTTCTATAAAAATTCATGATGTTTATAAACTCTCTAATATCTTTATATGTTTCAATGAGAGTCTCTGGTGATTACTAAATTCATTTTCAGTTGAAAAGTGTGCCGTATTTTGCACTAGAAACCATCAAAAATGAGTTTAAGAAAAGATCAAAGGATAAGAAGATGTAAAAGAGAAAGAGGAATATTAAAGAATTGAAAGGAGGCCCTTGGAGGACCGCTGAAAGCTGCATGCCAACATAGGTTGCAGTTGCTTTCAGGAGAGAGAAGATACTAATTAGTAGAATAATCTTTGTTTCCCAGTTTGAAAGATTACTGTGATTGCTTTCCTCCAGTGCCGTGCCAGGCCTTAATGGTTTCAAAGATTAATTGGCAGCATGTGAAAGCCAACCACCCAGTTAACAGCTGCACGTCACCTAAGTGCCCTGAGGAACGCACGTTCACATGGCCTAGGTTTACACTTCAGTTTACCGCCTTAGTTTGTGCTTGATTTCCCACATGTATCTTCCAGGTATCTTTTTCTCCTATATACACTGGTATCCATGTGTCGGTGGCTCCTCAGGGCTAACTTGTAAATTAACATTATGTTTTTTAAGTTTAGTAGTGAATGTCCTACCTACAATAATCAAAGTTCCCAGCTCTTGGAACATTATTATATTGTCCTCTTGTACATGAAATTCATTCTGTACCTTAAATTTCATGCCCACATTTTATTTTATGGTGACTTACAAATAGATTAATTATGTGAAATCTACCTATTCAGAAACTTATATGGGGAACAAAACATTTGACCTCAAAATGCTTCCTTTTAAGAAAAAAAAAATCACAGAATGTTCTAGCCACATGGTCAGAGAAAGCTGTTTTGAGTTTAAACTATTTTGTTTACTATGGACAGCAAGATCCTCTTACTGGCCATATATTTTTTCATATTCACAGCTGAAAAAACACATTTATGGCTCAGTTTTATTCACTGTACATTACTTTCTAATAAACATTTTGAGGACTGCCTAATCCTGTGTTATTTTGCCAGCTTAATTTTCCTTTATGACCCCAATTGCTTAATTATTTTATTATCTTCTAACAAATGTATGCCTGGAAACTGCCTACAATTCTTTGGAGGGAAAACTTTGAAATGAAAAGGAATGAATGGGTGAATGAATAGTAACTGCAAAAACATTTTTTGGAAGTAAATTCTCTCATTCTATGGTAAAATTCATTAAAACAAATGGGCAAACTCATCTATTTCTCAAATTTTCATTTCCTCCAGTTTTTAATTCTCCTCAGAAAAATATTGTGAGCTTTTTAAAAGGTCCCAGGACATAAAATAATTATATGCAAATACCAGTGAATAACCACTGTAGCTGTTAATTTTATTATGTCAAAATATTGGATTTACATCCCTCTGTGGATGTCAGCATTTTAAAAAGAGGAATGACATCTCCAATCTCCTTCTATTAAGGCATTTAAAGTAAGCAGTCCCACACTGCTCCCTAATCGCTCAGCAGAGAACAGGGCTTAGCTACTCAGGCGCAGACTGAAATCCTTGTTTCTCTCACCGAACGGCACTACTACGACAAGTAGAAGTTGGGCAGCCCAAGCATCGCCAACCCCTGCAAGCCTCTTTGAGAGACTTGCTATTTGTTCATGCAGTGAAGGGATCTCTGTATTAAATTCCACATCCGTGGTGGTTTTGCCTGGCTGTGGCACTTGCTTGCCTTACATCTTTCTGTTGCACAATACTTGCCCTTCTTACTCATTCCCTCCAGAGCAAAGTGTCTCAGCTGACTGGATTAGCAGAGTCTTCTTTCTTGTCTCAAAAAATGAAGCCTCCAGATTATCATAGCAGGCACTGCCCTGTAGAGTGACTTCTGACACAGGCCCACTGAACACAGCAGGGGTGAAGGGACCACCCGCGGCTTCTACTGCTAGCAGTTCCTGGCTGTGACCTTCAGGTGAGCTTTAACTTCTCTAGGTCGCAGTCTCCTCACCTGTAAAATAAGAGTGGTTGGTCTACACAGAAGTCAGCAAACTTGAATGTGCATATAAATCTGCTGGGGATCTTATTAAAATGAAGTTCCTGATTCAACTGGTCTAAAATGAGGTCCAAGATTCTGAATATCTAACAATCTTTGGAGGTGATGCTGATGTTGCTGATCTGGAAACTTCATTTGAAGAGTAATGGAGAGAATCACAAAAATTCTTTGACTTTATTAGAACATCTAATTGATGTTCCAATAAATGATGGTAAACTAATTGTTCTAATTGATGGTAAACTATATAAATAAATATGAGAACTCCACTTAATGTGTTTTGTGATATTTAGTTGAACTTGATTTTAAACTATTTTTGTGTTTCTCTGAAACTCCCTCAAGAAAGGACGAAACTGATGTGCATTTGAACATCATGTACCGTGTGTTTTCTTCTAATGAACCTTATGAGTGATGAAACTGATACCAGAGTGGTCACGTATCACCACTAGAGCTAGATTCAAATGCAAGTCTTCTACAGTGACATCTCTTAAGAAATCTGCTCAGAAGAATGAACCAGGGGACTCCAACGATGTTACTTTCATCCAGACTCTGTTTGTGTCACTGCTATGTTCTGAAGACCTCAAATCAGCATCTGATTCAGAAACAAAGGGCTTAAAAAACACATAGAAGAAATACAGGAAAACAGAAATGCGTTGGTGGGCTGTGGACATTTAGGACTTGGAAAAATGTCCTCCCCAAGAGTAATGCTGGTAACTAGAAATGAAGGCCCACCCAGGGTACATCCTGGATGGCTACAAGGATTAGAAAATATTCCAGAAAGGACACCAGGGGCAGATTCAAAGCTGAGTTTCTGTGGCAACTGCATTGTTTAGCTCCACCCTTTTTAAATGACCACATATCTGTTTCTATGCACCAACAAAAACATATTTCCATAAATACAGGGGTGGGTAAAAGTTGGTTTACAGTTCTGAGTATGTGAAACACAGTTTATTCTTGCATTATTATGTATTATTGTATTATTTATTTGTATTACAACTATAAACCTACTTTTGGCAACTCCTGTATTATTTGGAAAGAAAATGGAAGTCTATATTCACAATTCTTTTAATAAATTCAGAGGCCCCAAATTAAAGTTCTATATATGTAGAAAGATTTCTGAGCTCCTTTTAGCTAAATACGAAGTATACCTAGAAAAGCATCAATGGATAATTTATAAAAGCCTGTTTCAGTAGTAAAAGTACCGTTCTATCCGTAACTCCAGGACTATTCCAAAAGTAATTTTGTTACAGTAGGCAGCTAGTTAGATGTAATACAAAGAAGAGGGAAATCGCACACCTAATTAAGCCATATTACCCGGGAAGGGGCAGCTTCATAGACACTCCAGGGAATTGCTACATCTTCCACCCGAACAGGAAGCTGAAACCCGAGTAGGCAGGACAAACTCTCTTTCTAATTTCCCCAGGGAACTATCAGACCGTTTGCAGAAAACGAGAGTGACATTACTCTGCTGAGGCATGCACTATAAGTCAAGATGATGGTCATAAAGGGGAAGAGAAAAAAACTGCTAAAAAGGGATTGGACAGGGGGAGGCACCCGCATGGCTCCAGGAAGATCCAGGGAAGGCATTAGACAGTTTGAAAGAAAGCATACTCTGCCCAATCCCAAGGAAATACAATCAAAGCTTAACAAAGGCCTGAGTGAGACATTCTCTCCCTTCAGCAGCCCGGCAGGCCGAAGCACAGGGCAAATTGGGGGTTGGATAGGAACAGACTGCTCTGGACTACTGGAGTCTTGAATGCCAGACTAATGGCCCTCCTGCTGGGCTTGGTGTGGAAAAGTGTGGGGCTCTGGCCCCAGATGCCGGACTTTTGCAGCGAGCCGGAGCTGAGCCACAGTCATGAATGAGACATCCCCTAAGCCCATTTTTTGTTTTTACGCCAATAAATCTTGCCACTATACCTCAAATTCTCCTATGCGTGCATCCCTAAATGCATTTTCTGCGATACTGCTGAAGCATCCTATTTCCACTGGCAACACCTTCTCCTGCTCTTCTAGTTATTCTATCTCTGTTTCTATCAGCCTTGCTCCCTAAACCGACATCTCACAAGCCTTTGGAGGCCACAGTGATCTGTGCGTATTTATTTATCAAACATTTAACAACTGACTCCACACTAGGTAATGTTCTAGGTACTAGAAAAAGGTATATGTCTGGCTTTTCATTGTTCACCAAGTGCATGGCATAAATGTAATTTAATCCTCTATGTCTTCACGGAATGGATGTTAGCATCCTCATGTGGCAGATGAGGTACCAGTTTCTCAAGGAAAGTGATCTTCTCCAGCTCAATTTCTTCACAGTGGCAGAATGCGAACTCTTACCTACACCTTCTAAACCAGACTTTTGTTCTTAGGGGGTCAAAAGGTAAAAAGAAAAAAAGATAAACCTCATATTTGTTCTACTTCATACACTGAATTCCAGATTTGAGAGAATTACAGTGTCCATGACAACTTTTTTTTAAAAATCATTTGCTATTAACTTCTAGAGGAAAACAGAAAAGTGTCTGACAACCCCTAGTAGCATGTGCTACTAGCAGCCCGAAGCAGCCCAGCTTTTCCTTGAGCTTGGAGCCAAAGGCAAATCTGGGACTTTTCATTCCCTCTGTTCTGCATGAAACACATAGGAAGACTTTTCACGTAAGACAGCGTCTACCCTTTGGAGCATGTTGATATCTTTGCTAGTGAATCCTTCCCAAGCCTGTGAGTCTCTCCTTTCTTACCTGAGTGTTCTGTATTAAACAGTATAAAGTAGAGCAAACCTTACCTAGGTAATACACATTATCATCCACTTAGAATTCTCTAAAAAGCTTATGTGGATATCAGGAGAGATGATATGTATAGTTTAGGTATATGATGCTAGCTTTATCTATCAAGCTCTCATAATTTTGCTCTCCATAGAGAGCTGAACACAGAAAGAGGTGTCTACACCCGGACCCAGAAACCTTCACTGTTTGTATTGTCTTGGCACAGTCTGCTACACAGGGGGTGGGATGTACTTTATTCAAATGAAGACAGCCTTCTCCACTGAGCATAAAGCACCAATTAAATTGATGTAATATCATGGTGTGCAAATACAGTCCATATATAACTAAATATTCTATTCTGTAAGACAATACCTTGGCATAAATACCTGTTCTAACTAATTCAAAACTCCAATAAATATTTGCTGAATGCCTACTATCTGTCAGAAAATTTGTTAGGCTCAATAAGAACAAAGGAGGCAATAAAACCATAAAAGTAGACTTAAAAATGACTAAATGCGATAGCGTATTGAAAACACTTTATAAATGAGAAGGGAACATAAGAAGTTATTTCTGCAACAGGTTTATTAAGCCTGAAAAGAAATAGTTTTATGCTATACTTTACTGAAGGGAAAAAATGTTTCAAATCTTATAAAACAAGAGGGCATATTTCTTACACTTGTGACCTACCTGATCTCTGCATTGTTTTAATTATTGCCTTGAAGAGAAACTATCTCATGTACAACTATAATATTTTGTAGAATCAAATCTTTTGCCTAAAGAGAAATAGTCTTTGGATGCAAGGTGGTCTTCAGCAGTGTCTTTCAATATGACAAAGTAAAATGCAAACTGGGTCTAAGAGCTAAAGACTTTCTGACTTTTTAAGATGTTCAATTGAACATTTAAAAAATTTAGTCCCTTATCAGTTCTAGAAAGGCCCCCTGGGGCAGGCTTAAGTAAGTATGCCATTAGGCACTCAGCTGCAAATTGCCTATTAAGTCTGACTGAAACTGTAAAATTGCTTTTCACAATGCAAATTAATGTAAATAAGAACAATTGGTTACACATATCACAGGCTATCAAATTGTCCACAGATGATGCAAACTCCCCCCACCCCCCCAAATTAGCATTACTGTACATTTATATTTAGTAGGTCTTAACTGGCTTGGGTGTCCCTGTGATAAATTCCACAAATTTATTATAAGCAGTACACGTATCCTACACATGTTATCTATTATATGAAATATAAACCTCTTTTTACCTATGTCTGAGGGCACTTATCTTCAGCTTCAGTGAACATACCACAAAATAATCCATTTAGCCTTAGCTCATAGGTTAGAGTTGAATCATTCAGTTACTAAACATTATTGAAAACATTAATTTTTAACAAATGCATTACAAGAAAAAAATGTACAAGATTAGAAAAATGGCATCAGTCTTCTGCTCAGAGAAACCTTAATGCTATCATATTTAGGGTTATCATTTTGAAAATCTATCAAGTTATTTAACCTTTGTACCCTTAGTTTCTATATTTGTCAAATGAAATACTATCTAACTAATAGAAAAGAGATTTCATACTGTAATTGCAAGGTGGACTGAATGTGACTTTAAGATGTCACCAGAAAAGGCATATTCTTAACCTTACTACCATTCAGATACAACCTGTGACACCTTAGAGGTTTTGAGCCTCTCTCAATGCAAGTTCTTAAAAGGTTGTCTTGCACCTCACTACAGAATAGAAAAATACTTCCACTATTATTTTGTCCTAAACCTTTTAAGTTATCAGCCAAAAAATAAGACAAAATATTTTAATTTTAACATACTATTATAATATCTATGAGTCTATCAAGCAGTAGTTATTTTAAGCACCTCGTATTATGTCATTATCACTTTACTCAAGATAAATATGAGACCTGTCTCAACTCCATTTCAAAAGGAAAGGTATGAAAACAAGTAACACAGAACTATAAGCAAGTGTCTGACCTCCTAAAAGAAACTGTAACAAGAAACACACACTAGTAGAAGAACAGCTCTTCTGCTTGGGATGGTGTAAATACCCACCGGAAAACAACCCACTGAACCTTATTTATGAGATCATTCTAATGCTATTTGCAGGAATGATCAAAATTGTTTTTTGAAAAAAAAACATTGATCCACATTATTAATTAAAAGTGTATATAATTCCGAGAAAATGGTATAATTCAAGCGGGAAGATGGTTACAGTGAGGTTTCTTTTCATGACTTCACTGACATTCTGAACTGAAGCGGCAACCTTTCACCTGATATACTCACATGAAGTGTGATTATATCACACTCATGAGTTTGTTAAACTCACTAACAAAGAGAAATGTCATACTGCATTTCAAAGGATGTCACATATGCATTTTTTCTGTAATTTATATAAATAAAACATAATGTATAAAGTATATGGAGCATAGTTTATATTTTTATATTTTCTCTTAAGTATCTTTAGGTATTGATCATTAAGAGTAATACCAACCAGCAACGATTTATTCTGGAGAAAAAAATAAGCAATCACCCAAGCCCAAGTAATCACGAAGGCTTAATTCCATAGAGGCAGTATTCAACACACTTGCAAAAGTGACATTTATGCATTAAAAAAAAATAAATAAAGTAAGAAAAATGCGGGAAGGCCTACCCATACTGTTTCCCTTGCATAAGATTCAGATAAACCTAGAAATATTATAGCTTTGATATTTAAATTATTATTAATGATAATTTTTGTGTGCTTTTTAGCTTTGAAAATCTGCCATCAAATGTATTTCTACGTATGAATTCAATTTCCCTTTAGTAACCATCATAGAGAATACCGTGGATGCATAGTAACAACGTCCCATCACAAGCAACTGCTATTCTCTCTCCCACGCACAGGGTGGGCTGGGAGTGCCACTCCGGTAACGTCCCTGGGAGCAGGACTAAGGCAATTAAAGACGAGCATGGGCTTCTGCTCACTGAACGTGGCATCACCGAAGAGCATTGTATACAGTGGTAGTCGTCCACCGTGGTGACCTGCTGGTAACACAGCTGAAGTTCTTCCCATGCCTGTCTTACTTCCTTACTCCCCCACCAGTAGTTCCTAGATGACCTCACAAATAAACTACTTGTATTCAAATCGTTTTAAGGAACCCAAAGTTGTACAGCACCTTTATGTACTGCGTACTTTCACATGTGCTCTCTGCAAAGTAGAACACAATTAAAATGCTTAAAATTGACTTCTTTAATTTAGTCTTTGCAATAAGCCTAAAATAAAACTATTATGCTCTTTTTTATAAGGACATTGAACCTCAGAGGGGACTATAACTTGCTGAAAATTCATGTACAATATTGAGAGTTTAACCTTTTCATCTGGACCCAAATCTACATGACTAGGTTGGAGGATTTCTATTTGGATGCATTTAAGCAAAATTCAGGATGACCTGTTGTCAGTGATGTTGTAGAAAAGTTTTGCACATTCTACATTTGTACATTAATATGTCAACTGAGGTCACTGGTAGTTTTTTAATACCAGTCTACATCAATTTGTATAAGATATAAACTCTCTCAAGGATATGAGAGCAGTATTTTTTTGTCATTAGAGGAAACCTTATTATTTTCATTGAGTTTATCAAAGATACCAGGTTTTCTGTAATAAAAGAAAATAGAGATTAGATAGATAAATAGATAAATGATGGAGAGATAGATTAGATAGATGATATATATGTATATATACATACATACATGTATACATAGATGATAGATATACATTTATGTATTAATGTTGTCCATTGTCTGTATTTACATATATTTCTCAAAAGATTCTGGTAAATTGACTTGCACTGAAAGGAAAAACAGATAAAATTTGGGGCTGGCAACTTCAGTAACCTAAATAAAAGATTTGAGAGCATGTAACTACGCTGAAGGTAAAAATGTATGTATTTGTAGAACAGAGGAAAAACTATATTTGGGGGTTTTATATTTAAACATCACCATTCTGTCTTCCCATTGCTGTTTGGTAAAAAGTGTATTTTCTGAGGACCAGAAACTCTTTTTAAGAATCTGTAGTAGGGCCAGTCCCTTAATCTTAAAATCTCTAAAAATATAGATCTTTAACTTTTTTGTCTTTTTTTAAAACGGTGACCCTTCTGCTTCTAGTCAGGAATCCATTCACATTACTTAAAGGAGAATTGGGATTGTTACAGAACCATCTAAGATTGTGAGGAAAAAAGTTTTATTCTCCCAAATGAGACTATGAATGGCAGGCACCAGGGGTGACCCAGTGGGAAGTCAAGAATGGAGTTTATATCATAGCAAAGAAATAAATTAGATTGGGAATCAAACTAAATTTCACAAATTTCAGACCCTCACAACACTGTTGCACTCTGACGAAGGGCACCTTGCTCTTGAGTGGGAGCACAGCCATCAGCATCTGCCTAGTGTCGCCTACGGGTCACCCCGGAGAGATGACAGTGACAGTCAGTGCCCACGACTTGCTACACCCACCTGAGGAATGGCGCCCCAAGTGACTATTGCCCACATGGTCCAAAATACCCCTAGGGGCCCTGAAAACGGAAAGTGGAAAATTGAGGACCACAGGCAAAGCTGGGCGAGACAGAACTCCCAGGACCTTGAGTGAGAAAGCCCCGTGGTTTCTACTTGTAACATTCTCACCCCTCTGACCATGGCCCATTTTACTGTGATTGTCAAGGTAACACGGCCTGTATACAGAAGTGGATTTGCCTTTGCATCCTCTTCCGAAGACAGAACCATGTTCATTGAATCTTCACTCTAAAGCTCTCCCCAATGACAAATAACTCATTTGAATATGTGTTCCTTTTTTACATCAAATATTTTGTGTTATATGATGTACTGATAATGCCTTTAAACGTTTCTGATGATTTTTAAGGTAATTCTCATTATGCATTTAATCTAATTTTGCTTCATTTTGATATTCCCATACTAAAGACACAGTCTATTATTTATTATGTTATTTTCTGGGAATAGTTTATTTTAAATTTTAGAGAATTTTCATTACCCCCCTTTACAAAAGGAGGTTTTATTCTCCCATGATAAATCAGGCTTTATAAAATTAGGAAATTTACTGATATAATCAACGGAATTTGAAATAACTTATTTTTGTATATCCATTCTTTAAAGATTAAAGACCTGAATTTAATCCAAAGAGTAGAAAATTATGACTGATTTTAGTAAATCAGAAGTCAGTATCAATGTTAGTGGTATTTTGCCTCTAGAATATAATGATTACATTTAAAATAAAAAGTTCTTTTGATCTGTACCCAATTTAGTATAAAAATTGAAAACAATACTATATCTCTTCATATTTTTAGGGAAGTTAAGAAATTTCTCATAGCTGTTTTTTATACTCTAAAAATTAACAAACTGCCATTCTCACCCATTGATAATTAAACAGCAGTCCAAAGTACTCAACATGCACCTGTTTCTTGATCATCTGATCCGTTTCTCTTTGTTGTAATAGTCTTCCAGGACTCCTCAGATTTAGCTAATTGCCATTATTAATGAGGCCTATTTTGCCCTAGGCACTTAATTCTTCCTCTTACATAAACTTCTTTAAATATAACTAATACATAGTTTTACAGAAAATAGGATAGTACAAAGATAGAAAAACATAACACCAACACCCAGAGAAAAAGCACTGTTAATTAATATTATATAAACATATTCTATATGTGTATATATCTATAAATGTGCATGTAGATGTATCTTAATAAATATACATTAATACATATCTGTACGTATACATAACAAAGTGAGATTAAACTCTACATGGTGATATCTTCTCTCCCTTTAAAAAATTCATTTTTATGACTTTCAGTGAGGAAGTAAGACAGATGTATGGCTTGCTCTAATAATATTTGGTGCTTGTGATGAAATCTCTAAAAATTTAATTCTTTTATTTAATTAATATTATATAGTAACAGAATATTATGCTTTATTTAGTTTAAATATTTTCATGCACTATAAGTTATATAACAATGCTAAACAGTTTTCAAAATACAAAGATATTAATTATATATTTCTAGACATTTAGTTTTATTTTCAAGGAAATGTCATTGAGAAATCTGTGTTTCGGTGCATTGGCTTGGCAAGTCTTGTACAGATTTCATTGACTTCCTCATCCCTCCTCACCCTTGGAAAAGACAATTTGAGTAACTATCTTTAAATTGTTAATCTTTACCAAACTTTCAATTCTTTCAGTTCCCCTCAGTATCTGGAGACAACCCTCCAAACTATGTCAATTTTTCTTCTTCCCACTTAGCTGGATGCCAGTGAGAACTAAACCTGACTACCTTGATCCCATTGGAACTTTATGCTGTCTTCCAGTTGGCCCTTATTTTTACAATCTTGAGGATCCTTGAGAGCAGAAGCCTGATGATCTTGAAGGTGTCACCACTGTCGCAAACCATATGACTAGAGTTCTCCCTGTGTTACCGAGCAAGGGCACACTGCCCAGTGTGTCTAGGAGCCAATGCTACGGCGCTTGCTTTTGAGGAGAAAAAGAGTTGTATTGCTAAATTGACCCTTCGGTTCCATGGAGGGAGCGAGACTTTGGTATTGGTTGCATCTGGACTTCAAAGTTCTTTACTCTGTGCATGCTTTGGCTGCGTGACATGATTTTAGACTGTTGTCTTTGTTTTTTGTTTCTTTAATTTTTTAAAAATTTTTATTGTTGTTCAGTTACCGTTGACCCACATTTTCCCCCATTGCTCTCCCCTTCCCTGCCCATCCCCCTCCTATTCCCACAGTCAATCCCCACCCTGTTGTCCAATCCCATGGGTCCTCTAGGCACATCCTTGACTTTCCTCTTACCTTTATTTCCCCCTTTATCCCCTTCCCCCTTCCCACTAGACACTGTCAGTTCTTTGAAAAGCAACTCAGTGTCTTGTAATAAACAGGATAGGATCAATCTGAGTTGGCTCTATGGTTACAAAGTCACTATCTGGGACACTAAGCATGTTGGTGAAATGCTCAGGTCATGTCCTTACAGAAAAGGTAACGAAAACTCAACAAAAGCATTGACATGCTAGTTTGGGAGCTTGAAGAAATTCAAAAATCCATGCTGCATAACCCAAACATTTCCCTTCACCAGCATCTTGGAATTAACTAATCTGGTTATCCTTGGGGTTTCATTCCTGGCTCTTTAATATAATATTTAATGTTAATGCTTCTCCTCTTAATTTTAGGCATCCCTCTTCTAAGATGTCTGAACTTCCTAAAACATTTGAACTTTGCCAACACCTCTCACAAATGGTCAACTGGTTTTACAGGAACAACTTTAATAAGAGCCCTCTGAACTCTCTTTTAGACCTTGCTTTGACCTACTTAGAAGGTTTTTGATCACTTCTGAGTTGATCAGCAACAAATGATAGTGGCCACGTGTAAAATAGGAGACTGACAACTTGAACTTTATGAGAGTTTAGTACTCCAAGAAAGATAAAACTGTTGAGAATTCACTCGTACACACACACACACCAATTTTTGTTCTAGATAATGCTAATAAGCTCATAAGCTAAACTGCTAACTGCAAGAATTGCCCTGCTGTGGAATATTTGCAGATAAGAGCTACCTCCACCTTCTTCAATAACTCAGATAAGACCTCTCTTTACCTTTCCTCAATATTGCTTTGTTTATTTGCCTCTATAATACCTGTCCCTCTTTCTTTTCTTTGAGATAGTCCTCAGTGATGAATATTATCACTATTGCGGCCTAAATAAAATCATTTTGTTAATTGCCCAGTTTATTGCGTAACTTAGGGTCATAAGGCCAAAGACAACATCCAATTCTGTATGCTGTTTCATGATTTTTAGTTTAAACCAGGTATTTGATATTAAAATGTCACCTCAAGTAAATTGTTTTATTATTAGAACTCACTTGCCTTGTCATCTTACCAAGAAAATGTCTTCTTCAAGTCTGACTTTCCACACTAATGAGAGAGAAGTATCCATTTGTCAAATGTACCTAGCTAATTATCAGATCTTCAGCTTAGTATTTAATATTAGTAGTCACCATTTACTAAATATGCATTAAGTTCCAAATATTTTAGAGCATTTTCTACTTTACCTTCACTTAAAAGATAGCATGAATATATGCTTTTTAAATAAAATTGAAAGAACTGCACATTTATTTCTGTTCCCACCCTTTTAAAACCTGACATGAACACATTCTCTCTTACTAACATCTTGTTTATAAGAAAGCCAACAATATTCACAAGGAGGCAGTAGGCGCTAAGACTCAACGTAGAGGAAGAGGCGTCACTTTCAATATAATCACCAAAGGGTTTTGAGCATGATATTACACAGGCAACAGACTAAAAGAGAATGTATCCTGATAGGATTAAAAGTCAAATTATCTTGCAAATGATCATTTTCATCCACAAAAACTAAACATCTAAATGGTCTTCTAAATGATCTCTTTATCCTCATTTTAGGGCCACACAGGGTGGACGTGGATAGAAACAAACTGGAGCTAGAGGCTGGGACACATAACAAAAGCACTCAAGAGGAGCAGAGCAGAGGAATTAAAGGAAGGAATAAGATGAGCTCAAGCGCAGTGAGCTGCTTGGGGAGTAACAGGTGGTGCTGAGCTTGGTGATGGAAAGACTTGTGTGGAGCTGAGATGAAAAAGTGAATAGAATAGAAAAGTCAGCTCAGAAGCCCAAGTTCCCCAGGACTCCTAATGAATAGAAACCTACACCCCCAGACAAACAAAGAAAAAGCTGTTCTGTACACTCTTCTGTATTTCTTGTGTGCGCCTTGCCAGCTAACAGTAAAAGTGTTTAATAGGAAGTAGTATCATTATTCCCTTTTATCAGTAAGATTACTGATAGGAGATTTTCAGAGTCATGCCTGCCTCTACAACATGACTCTTTCACTCATTCTTCAATTATTTCCCTCTTCCTTTCCCTCTCCTTTCTCTTTTCTTTTCTTCTCTCTTTCTTCTTAGTTGCTTCCATTCTTGCTTTTCTTTCTTCCCTTCTTTATGTTTCACTGTTTTATTTTCCTCTTTACCATTGTTTATGCCGTCTTTTGTTTCAAGGAGTCAAGAGCTACTAAATCGCATGGTTTCAGTTAAGAAGGGAAGTCAGTAATCACATAAAATCCACAGGGTAAATTCTATTAGTTCTCTTATGAAAAGTGTCCTGCAGTCCTTGAGATGCACATTTCACAGAGCAGTTTTCTGCACAAAGCTTGTGATGTGTCAGCATAGGGTTATTTATTTACAATCGGATTTCCTTGCTAAGGTGAAAGGTAACCAAGGAAGGAAAGCAATTATCACAGTTTTTTTCTGCTGGGGCTGTCAATGCACAGTGCCCCTATGACACAGCCTGACACTTTTAATGAATTCCCAGGGTTATGGGACAATGCTACTAACACTCACATCTGTCACTTGGAGATAGGGGTTTTCCTTCTAATCTTGAGCTTGGGTGCTAACATTCTTTGTCCCAGTTAATGAGGATCGACTTCATATTCTGGAACAGGGCACTTTAATAATGTGTCTCTGCAGATCACATAGAACAAGCCCTTAAAGTGCGACTCAGTGAGAGCTGATTCTAAACACAATGTTTAATAATACATCAGTGGGACACACTGAGAGCTGTTTTTGTTTGCAGATGTAGCTGCATATATTGAGGAGTGGAAAGGCCCGTAGTTAAATTTACCACTTTTTCTTTACCACTGCATGGCTTTGCCTTAAGTCTATTATTATTTGTGTGCTGGTTCACCTCTTTACTGACAGAGAGTTCTGAAAAAGTGCTCTGTTGAACTCTGGCAGAAATGCGTGCCTGCCCAGCACTCTTGGGAGAGGAAAGCTGGCCTTCTGGAGTCATAGGCTGCTGGCTCCCCACTCAACCCAGATTTTAAAAAGTCTCTACTCAAACTTCCCAGTAATGAGACCAACGATAGTGATGGGCAAACATAGAAAAACAGAATTTTCTGGGAATAAACTTGTATGTAAGCACTGAGTGTGGGCTCAAGCAAGAGTTATAAAATAACTTCAGTATCTTAGAAAGAATGGGTCCATGTCACAAAAGGGATCTGCTGTCTCAGAGGTCACAGGAAGCCTATCATACTGGGTACAGTCATCGGGGAGGTGGTGAATGCAGTCTTAGTTTGGAAAGGTCTAATTCAGAAGATTCATTGCAGTCAGTGGGGTGGGTCAGGGAAAGTTCAAACAGTGGGTAATATCAACACAGATGTGCAGCCCTGGCCAGATTTCAAGTTTTCAGTTCACTCAGAGCAAAACAGCAGCCAAATGCTGGAGAGATCAGAGCGGATAGCATCCAGCTAAGAGAAGCTACACAGGGTGTCCAATCAGCAAGTGAACTGAAGGCAAGAAAGGGGCCTCAGTAGCAGTAGAAAACTTAGCTACTACATTCCAGAACCAAATTAGAAGCGCAATGATGATGCCTCGATTAAGAAGAGACATGAGACAGTATAGGGCAAGAGAGATCCAGCACAGTGGGTTAAATTTTAAATGAAGTGCTCACTAAGTAAATTGATCAGTAAGCAAACAGGTGTGAGGTTAAACGACTTTGGCAAAGTGGACTTATCCCAGGTGCTGAGACAGCAAAAGGGCAGGTTGCAAGGTGCGATGCCCAGAGGCGCCTGGGATAAAATCAGATCAAAGGCAGCAACATAAGTTCTACATCCCAACATAAGTTCTACAGGTGCCAGTGATCTTAATGGGTAGCTTACCGTTACTGATGTTCACTCAGACGCTGAGCGAAGCTCAGTGTACAGGTGGAAGGCATTAGTAGCACCCCCAGAAAATGGCTGGAAGAAGACTGGGATGGATAGGCAAGTGTATTCATTACATGAGATTTAGAAATAAATTATAGTAAATCTGTTTATAGTAAATCTGGAATCTTAAAGATGTAGGCTCTGCTGCTACTGTCTTTAAGATAACAAAGACAAGGAACCTAATATTCCCTGGTATATTATACGTATATAATATATAATACTCTGTGTGTATGTGTGTATATACATGCACACCTTTAATGGTCCTATACTCATGCTGTGTTTATTACTTTTATTTTTCATTGAGAAAATCCAAGATTATCTTTCTGAGGATCCCACCTCAAAGTCATTATTCAACATCAGCTATCCTAACTTCTGCAAGGCAATTTATAGACTTCAGCTTTTTAAAATAAACCAATAGAAAACATTAAAGTCACATATTCAACACAGTGAGAAAAGCTACATTTTTTTGGTTTCTACCATAATTCCAGACAAGTTTCCTACATTCCCCGAAATGCTGGCATAGGTAACTGAAGTGTTGTAGACCTCACCACTTTCTGAGTTCTGTTAAAGACACTGTCCCTCAAGGGGTTCTTGAAATGACAGTGATGGTAAGACAGGAACAGATTGACCTAGTAGTCAGTGCAAGATTTGGATGTCACTGAAAAGGTGGTAATTTGACATTCTAGGTGGAGAAACTTGGGCATACAATGCATACTTGAACAGGACTATCCCTTCTCAGCCTTCTTGCACCAACCCCATAATAAGAATTTGAGTGTGATGGCAGAATATTATCACTGGAAGTCTCTAGACATCCTCATGCTTATTATCCTGGGTTTACTACTTACTAGGCGGAAAAATCTTTGCATTCTCACACTTTAGTTTCTTCATCCTTATAACACATATTATATAGTCTAGCTCAGAACATTGGTGGGAGGATCCAATGAGACATTATGGAGCATCTAATATTACACCTAGGAAGTAGTAGGTAGGTGTTCAACAAATGCAAATTCCTTTCCTTGACTCATTTTTGTTTCGTAAAAACTACTTGAGATTTCAGTGTGACTGCAAATCTGGAAAGTTATATAAGACCTGAAACCTGGCGCAGACTTCCAGGTTAGGATCTTTTGCTACAGGGTGAATTTTTCTGAGAAAAGTTTTCTTCCAGTCAGGCCTGCCCCATATGGTACAGTATGTACCCTGCAGACAGCACCACCACTGAAAGAGAACCGTTCACATGGTAGACCCCATCCATTTGTTTATTTATGACAGCAATTTCCTGGCAGATGGTGATGTCTTGTTCCAGCAAAATCAGTATAACACAACAATATTCCAACAGATGGAAGTGTCTTGAAGAATGGGTGTTTCTGATGTCCAAAGGTGCTTTATGTGCTAGCAGGGGCCTTGAACACCACTTTGTCTGAATGTTTTCATTTCCCTTTCCGTCAACCTAAAGTTCCCACAAGACGTATTTGGCTTAATACACAGCCTTTAAAATGCATATGCATTAAAAAATTATTAACTTTAAGTCATTCATGTCTGAGGCATTTAGGCTTTATGTTTACCACCATGTGATAACTCTGGAGTGACATGTCTCTAATGATCTCTGGAGGGACATATTATCTTTAGCTTCCAGGGCTGCTTGCTATTAAACATATGAGAACACCCAGACTGGGACGAAACATGGAAACTTGTCTCACAAAACCACCCACCATGAAGTCCTACAGTGTAACAACACTACTGCAAGGGAACAGAAAATTGAGACCAATGATTTAATATGTCATACTCTGTCTGACACTTCCAGTGGGTTCAAACTAGATGACTAAGCCATAATATCAAAATGTATAAGAGATTCTATGACATGCTAATTTTAGAGCTCAAGTATAAACTTTGTTTTAACTTACTGATTATTAAAGCCATAATTAAATATAAGATACGTGTACTACCCATGAAGCAGTATAGTGTTATTTTAAAATGGGCTTAGATTAGTTGTAAATGTGTATAGCAACCTTTAGGGAAACCATTAAAAGAATTTCTAAAAGAAGTGTAATAAATATGCTAAGAGAGGAGAGAAAATGTAATCCTATAAACTGCTCAGTTAAAACCAGAGAACATGTGGAAGACAAAAAGAGAAAAAACAAAGGACAGCAAATAAAAAATTGTTGTCAATAAAATAGATTTTAAACCAACTATATCAATAATTATTTTAATTATTCACATTTAAAAGAGATATCAAATAAAAGAGACTATCAGCAGAGACCAATAAAAGAGACTATCAAAGTGGAATAAAAAAACGTGGCCCAACTATACACGGATGCTGGCTATAAGAAACTCACTTTGCAAAACATATCCGATTAGAGACTTGTATCCAAACTATACAGAGTACTCTAAAACTCAACAATAAGAAAACAACCAAACTAAAACAGATGACATTTATAAACAGATATATCACCAAAGAAGAAATATAGATGACAAATAAGCATATTAAAAGATGCTCAGCCTCGTATGTCATTAGGGAAGTGCAAATGAAACAACAAAAAAACAATTGCACACCCATCAGAATGGCCAAAGGTCACAACACTGACAACACCAAATGCCTGCGAGGACATGGCTCAGCGGACACTCTCACTGATTGCTGCTGAGAATGTGAAATGGTACAGTGACTTTGGAAGACACTTTGTAAGTTTCGTACAAAGCTGAACATATGCTCAGCATATGATGTAGCAATAGTGCTCATGTATACACACATACACATACATACATATATAATATATATGATGTATATCATGAGTTCAAAACTTATGAACACACAAAAACCTGCACTTAAACATGTATGTAAGCTTTACTCCCCAAAGTGGAAGCAACCAAGATGTCGTACAATAGGTGAAGGACTAAACAAATGGTGGTACATTCATACGATAAAATATTATTGACTGATAAAAATTAAATGAGCTTTCAAGTTCCAAAAAACATGGCAGAACATTAAATCCATATTGCTAAGTGAAAGAAATCAGTCTAAAAAGGCCACAACCAACTATATGATATTTTAGAAAAGGAAAAGCTAGAGCCTAAAAAAATAAATTGGTAGTTGCCAGAGGTTTGGTCTGGGGATGTAATAAACGGTTGGCAGCAGATGTTTCTAGGGTAGTGAATATATTCTATATGATACTATGATGTTGGAAACATGCCACTTGTTAAAACCCATCGAACTTCACAATACAAAGAGTGAACAATAACCTGGACTTTAGTTCATAAGTAATAATGGGTTCATTAATCATAATAAATGTAGCACACTTATGCTAGATGTTAATAATAGGGTAATTCAGAGGGGTGAGGCATAAGAGAACACTGTACTTTCTGCATAGTTTTTCTGTGAACTTAAAACTACTCTGAAAATTAAAAGCTATTTACAAAGTATATTATATGACTATATTACAAATAAGGGTTAGAGCTTAACAGTTGCGAAATAAAAATCCAAAATGTAACATTATTATCATTAATCCTATCTAGGAAATCTCAAGTAAGAGTTTATAAAATGTTGCCTTCATTGGGATGCTCAAGCTTACCATTTTTCAGTCCTCTTGGGAATATGTGTCACATAGAAAGACATAATCTTGCCCAACTACTTGCTCAGTCTTACCTTGGGGTAATTGGTAAAAATGCTGAACAAAAATTGTATGTAATGAGCATTAAGCTCTTATATGGCATACGGAAGGTAAAAATTTCATAAATTACTAAACTTCAATTTTGTTCATCTTATTTTTGATGGCTGAAGAGATGGGGGGGGGTCTTCTTAATCCAGCTGCCCAGCTGAGAGCCTTCCAGCGTGGTTCTCTCAGCGACCTCGGAGCTATAACTGTGAAAATTTCCTCTAAATCTTGTTTCATAGCATTTTGATCCAATCATCAGCTTTGTGCTCAGCTATAAATAATATCCCAATTCTTCCATTCACATGCATACCCTTAGACAAAGAAAAATTAAAAAACTGCAGATTCTTTCTTCTTCTGCTACTTCCTTTTAACCTCCATAAATATATTTATCTTTCTATTAATAGTTATTTAATTATTTAGACCTATTTTACTTCTAGTTTTTGTTCTCTTGGTGAACTTCCTACCTTATCCCTCAAGATCTTGCCCCTACACCATCCACCTCACGGCAACCTATATCTCAGAACATTCTTTCCTCAATGTGTGATAGCATTCAAGCTAGAATAACTTCTCATTGCTTCATACCTACCTCCACATATGTTACATCCATGTGTCTCTATGTGTGCACATGTGTGTATCTACATGAAAGTGAGGACAATCCTGATTTTGTACTGGAGTGAGCTTCAGACATTAACAGGAGAAGCTCAGATTAAAGTCACATGAACAGGTAATAATAAATCCTGGGTTATAATCATACATTTATGTTTACCAATCCAATGTTTTTTCTACAAATGGCTCTGAAATTAGACTCTACATCTCTATGTAGCATAAGAATTACCTAACCTGGTTAGAAATAAAGACTACTTCCACTGCCATTTTGCCTGAGGGATTTCAAGCAAAAGTAAGAGTCCCTTGAATCTTTCAATTTCTTGTACTTAAGCTTAATAACAATTAGAAATTATGCTTTGGCATGGCGCCATTCCTGGGCAGGGGGATGTTAAATCCCACTCTGGTACAGTTTCCATTTTAGTGTATTTTGTAAATAAATTCTTAACAGATGGACAGAGCAGCAGGAAGCCAACACCAGAGAGTCAGCAGGTGGACAGGAAAGCCAGAAATGGACTGGCACTGATCAGATTAACAGAACTAAAATATCCTGGGATTCACACATGCTGCCCACAGAATAAGCTGGCACTGACCAGATAGGCAAACTCAAATCAACCCTGAGCATGGAAAATTCCCATTACTTTGTTCCTATGGGGTACCAAAGTCCCTCCCAGATGGTGACACCAAAGCTATAAAACCTTCAGAAAAACAGTCTGTCTTCATTTTCTTCCCTCGAAGTTAAAATGCAACAGGAAGTTGAGATACAAATAATAATTATTAGGAATATTAAACTGCTCTTTATGTAAATGTGCTAGCCACAGAAGGAAGTGGCGAAGGAGGGAGCTACTATCACTGAATCCTATAAATCATTGGTATAATCTCCCAAAGGACATGAAAGATTTTATTGCCGCTGTAAGTCAGCACCTTCTACTAGCCAGTCCAAGGCTAGTGTGAAATGCTAATAGCTGCATTTTAAGGTCCGCTGTCCTGCTCATACAAAGATGTGACCCTTGGTTTAAAAGCCTCTTTCCCATACTAAGATGCGCCTCGCAAGGGATCTCTGCCCTTTGCCCTTCACTAAAGGTGTTTTCTGGTGAGACGATGGCTGCCAATACAGGCCTAACATTTGACAAGACATCCAGGGTATTGGGTGCTTGTCATGGTCAGGTCTAGGGACTTCTAAATAAGTATCTAGGTCTCCCAAGGCTCTGTGAACACATCATCTTCATTTGGAAATTCTGAAATACTTAATCGCATCACTTAAATTTTTATGAGTTTTATAATAGATATAGCAAATCCTCATAGTCAAGACTATGAGGTAGTTAATTTGCCATTAACTACCTGTCTGGTCATGGAAAAGGTGCATAAGATCACTGAGCCTAACCTTCCTTACTTCTAAATTCAAGTTTGTGAGAATTAATCAGCAACATGTGTATAAAGAATTCAGCAGAATGACTGGCATATAATAATGAATAAATAATAGTATCTTTCATTGTAATCATTTTCATTTTTATTCAAAATTGAAGTAAAGTTTGTGTGAAGGTTCTGATTTTAAAAGCATTCTTAGGGAACATTAATACACCTAGCAGAGGAGATTTGGAAACAAATCATAATGATGACAAGGCTTCACAAGGACAGAAACATACAATAAGGCTGGAGAAAATCAGATTTGGAGGCTCAACCTGCCTGAACAAGAATTATGAAATTTACAAGGTTATAAGAAATGTAGTGAACCCAAGTTTAAACCAAACTAGTAATAATAATAATAATAATAATAATAAAAACTAGACTAAGCTACTATTCCAAGTTTAGTCCAAACTGAGTAGACTAAGATAAGAAGCTCTCAACTTTCTTTAGAACCCCAGACAGCAACCTCAATAGCAGGGACAACACCTAACTGGCCTCCAATTATCGGATAGAAAGCTCACCTGTATTGTAAGGCCAACAATTTCACATGCTGCCTTGACATCTTTGAACCTAACAGGGTCCCAAAGACCTGACTGTGAGTCCCCTACTCTCACCAGATATACCCTCACTGAGCAAGAAAGACTCCCACCTGGCTACTTCCCCGTCAGCTGCACCCTCTGCACTCCTCCTGGTCTTCACCTTTAATGGGTTTCATTTCATGGACAGACCATAAAAATATTCAAACAAACCAATATCATCTTCCCACGGGAATCAGTGGTCATCATCACACTCTCATGTTCCTCCCACAACCTCTGCTTATTCACTGTGCACACAAGTGCAACCCATGTGGCCCTGCATTGCATTCGGTGTCCTTGACTGTTAGGCTATGAGGATGCGTGACTAATAAATGTCTGTCAGCCTCATGTTTCCTGGATTAGATGCCATGTGTTTGGTCATCCCCATAGTCTCAAAATGAGCTCCTCCCCTTCAGCAATGAGGTGAAAGGTGGACAAAGTAGGTAACATACTCAGACAGATTAATTAAAGAACTAGTTTCTTTTTCTGTCAGAGGAGAAGATCGAAAACTAGTAAGTCCAATCGACTTATAATTCACAGCAAATGTTATACAGTCAGTTTAAGATAACATGGACAAAAAGGGGAATGCCAGACCATAAGCCTCCTGGTCGTCTGCCTAAAAATGTTTAGGGATAGTAGCCTTCAAGGCCTTCCTTTGTCCTTCCCCAGACCAAAACTGTGCCGTCAGAGCTAAGGGCCACCTCTCATGCCAGTGGACACCTAGGTACCACTCAGCATTCAAAAAGGAGCAAAAAAAACAAAAAGAGAGGGAGAGAAAAAAATCATTCTTCTTACAATTTACCATTGTCACAAAATGATAAAAAGGAAAAAGAAAGGGGGGAAATAGTTTTATTATTTTTACATGCCCACTCCAAAAATTTACTTTTCTGTTGTCAGGATGTTGGTGGCAGAGTATTATTTATGGTGATGCATTTAAACACCTACATTTAGCCTTTAAGATTTTTCTATATAACCGTTGGCAAATACAGTACAGGGGAGGTGGAGGCTGAGTAGGCGTAGACCCGAGCTATGCTATGTATCAAACCTATGAATGTGTTCTATTTCTTAGTGACAGTTTTAGCTATGAACGGTACTCGTTTATGTCAACTCTAATCAGCCAAGCTAAAAACCTGCTTTTTAGGCCTTTGCATATATTACTTAAAATGTGGCTCTAACAGATATAGCTAAGATTATTTTTTAACCCACATTTATCTATATCTGTGAAAAACAGGGGAAGAGTGAGACTCCCAACTTTTTTCTCACAGATATACTAAAATGTTCCCTAATAACCTTTAAACATCCCAGATACACTGGGAGGACTGGGTTCCTGTGATTCTTGGATGAAATGGCTGTGTTGTGGATGATAGTTAAATTATATGATTATTGATTTGGATCCCACAGTTATCATTACAGAAATTAAGAAATAAGCATTCAGGATTTAGAAACAGCATAAAGAACGATTTTATGTGAGAGGTGTTTAGGCACCTTGTGTTTAGTAACAATGCACAAATAAGGGTACTCTTTGTGTTAACATCAACGTAATCAATCTAACGTTTTTCTTTATTTGATTGATGATTTCTGTCTTCATTATGGGCTATTTCAGAGTATCTTCATTGCATTCCCTTAAAGGGGACCCTGAAATGAGGATTTGAGTACAAGCAGCTTATGTGGGTGGGAGCTGATCCCAGGAAACATCAATAGGGAAACAGGAAATGAGACAGGGAAGAGAAGGAAGCCAATAAAAGTTGCATGATCAAGCAAGTTACCACTGTGAGTAAATGGATCTCAGAGACTGTGAACCCTTTGCTTTAAAAATGTCAGAGATAAGGGTAGATAATTACTTTCCAAGATGATTTCAGTACGGCCCAGACTGAAATGGGAGGGAGAACCATATGCCCTCTCAAGGTCTCTTCCAATCTTGTGATTATATGATTGCTCATTATCGAAAATTGGTTGGTAATTGGTTTGACTCAGAGAGGTCAGGATGTGAAGGGGACTGCACAACCTTTTGATTTTTAGAGTAAAGAACAATGTAGTTGTATCAGTCACATTTCAGAAGGACGTTTTTAAAAAGTATCAAAAATGTGCCATGATAATCTTCATGAGTGCTAATTAAGAGAGATTGCCTAGGAGTTGGCTATAATTTTGATGGGTAGAGATGGGGGTTTGGTAGTGATGAAAATGAGAAGGACCCAAGACAGACCCTAGGTACCACACAGGTATGTAGAGCACGGCTTTGGTTATGTGTTTGCTTTCAAACTACCTGTATTGCTAATACATAATCAGATACTGGTGAGAAGAAAAAACACTTCACTTTGCTTGCTTTTAATTGGTAAAAAAATCATCCTTTTACAAACAAATGGGGATCTAATTATATAACTTTTCATACATAATTTTATGTAAAATTAGTCATCCAGAATGCATTTTAAATGCACTGGCTATGGCTAATTGGCCAACAGTGAATTTTCAAAGTGATCAGTCCAATTACTGTCTGCCCAGATGCAGAGATCAAACACAGCTTCCCCTTTTTGTAGTTTGTAGAAAGAGATCATTTATCCTGAGAATACTTTTTTTAAATGCAGCAAACGTAATAAAGTTGGGATCTCATTTTAACTGGATTGAGGGAACGAACATAAAAGAAATTATCTAAATGAGTAAAATCATTATATTAATTCATTAATTCATTAAATAAAACCTGTAGCGATAAAAAGTTTTGGAGCTGAAATAGACTACCAGAGTCTGATCTTCTCATTTTGTAGATAAGGTCATGGAAGCGGAGAGCAGGGCCACCCATCGCCAGTTTGGTGGCGCTAAGTACTCTGAGTTAGAATTTAAACTCTGGTGTCCCTCTTGTGAAGTTAATGTTCTTTTGAACACATTAATCTAAACTATGTGTTAGATTATTTCAGAACATGTCTTAAACCAATCTCAATTTGAAAACAAGACCCTGTAGTAAGATATGATGGGGGGAAAAGTATTTTCCTATTTTGCCCTTCATCTGTAAACATCATTCTGTGAACCTGCTGTCAATAAGCTTCAAAAGAGGAAAAGTCAAGGTCAGGATGCTTCATGTTACATTCTGGCTGTCATTTGAGAATGATGCCAAAGCAACATTTCCTGGCAATTTGATTCTAGAATACCTTAGAAATAGATTAAATTAAATTATCTATCTACCAAAGAAAGTAAAATATTTGCAATTCAAAAGAAATTAATAGTTTCTCAGTGACGTGAGACTTTGTGTGTGTGTGTGTGTGTGTTGGCATCATCTCTGGATGAAGAGAAACTGTAACTATTAATGTTTGCTTCAAAAAGAGACAATGAAAAAGGGAAAAATAAAGATTTATAATATTTCACAGAAATCTAAGGATGAGCAAGAAAAAGAACTAGTTCGTCCTGGGGCAAATATGGTTTCCTCTTACCACTTCTAGGAAAGAGTAAAAAACTCAAAGCTATAAATGTGTTTTTTATTTACTTTGTTGTAATTGTTTAAGTACTTCAACTATGATCAGGATGTGAGTTTCTGGAGAGTGTCAGCTATATCTTTTCAATCTTTGTATCTTTAGTGTCCAGCCTAATGCCTACTATATATAGGACAATAAATATCTGATAAGCAAATGAGTGAGAATCCGGTGCAGCTAGCTAACATTTATAATAAAATCCATAACCACAGAAATAAGAATAAGAAGATAGGGATAGGTGCTAAAGGGGAGGGAAGAGAAAATTTATATCAGAAGCAAAGGCTAAGAGAAGATAATATAAATGAACAGAAAACAGCTCAGAACTTCCTGAAGGCTGAGGCAAAAAGAGCTCTATAGATCATATGGCCTTAACAGTTAAAGGCAGAAAGAAAGAATGTCTTTTAAAACAATAGTTTAGGATATTCTTACCATACGAAACTTTAAAAATAAAAACTCCATACATATCCATTAAGCACTCACTACTTTTAAGATATTCCATTAGACCATGTAGAGCTATACAGAGATCAAGTAAGGAGGGTCATCAGCTTTGAAAAGGTTACCTAAATGAACGACACAACAAACACATACGCAAACATGGTATAGGAGGAGGTGCAGTGCACGGCAGGGAATCTGATGAGACTCAGAGAAGGAGGAATCACACAACTGCAGGAGCCATGGAAACACTGGTAAAGAAGTTTTGTTTGAGATGGGCCCTGACATGTATGTGTAGGTAGGTTTTTCAGAGTTGGAGGCGTGCAAGTGAGAAAATGATTTTCAGACATAAGGACAGCGTATGCCGAAGCACTGAATTAAGAGAGTATGTTTCATGGTAAGTGAACAGAACTTGTATTACAAGTTTAGCTTTCACAAAGGCTTTATGTCAGGAAGTAATAAGAGATAAAGCTTTATTAGTACTTGTAATAGTAGTAGAAATCCAGCACCTTCTGAAGAGAACTAATTTCACAGGAATCCAATTGAGGATCCTTATCTTGCTTCAAAACCCATCTTTAATTTCCACTCAGGTTTGAATCCTTTGCCATGTCTAATTTTAATAATTAAAGGACTCTTTGGACTACACAGAATCTAGTGCTCTTTTATAATTCATGAACTTGGAAAAGTTTAATATTGTATGGATACAAATGAGCTTTCTAAAACAGGCTAACAAGCCATCTGCTTCATGACACACATTTCCATAAATGTCATGAAACTTTATGTCACCATAAAATGTGGCAACAAGGAAGCACCTTTCCAGGGAAGGGGAGTTCTGTAACAGGCAATTGCAGAATACCCTGGTCCTTTGCTTGATCTGGCACCTAACAGCTGTAACAATAAATGCCCCTAATAGAAACAGAAGGAAAACTGGCTGTAAACATTCATAGGGGAGAGTCTGATGCTTTGACCACAGTTTTTATATTCCCGCTCCAACAAAAAAAGGCCATTACTATCCAAGTACCTATGCTATTTAAAAAAATCCCACAGGTCTTAAATCTTCTCATTTAGAAGACTAAGATACTAAGCCAGAGGAGAGGGTTTATCTATTTCCTTTGTAATATATAAACCTCGGATGTTTACTATTCCCTGTTCAGCGTAAAAGTAACTTTCTAATGTCTTTTCATGAACCCTGATACTAGGCTTAAACTGCCTTCTGAAGGAGCTAACCCAGTTCTAAAAGATGGGGTATTTTATTTCTTACTTGCCAAAAGGAGTATTTATTTTGATTTTTTAAAGTACATTTACTGATTATGCTATTACAGTTGTCCCAATTTTCCCCCTTGCCCCCTCTTCAACTGGTACCCCCTTCTCTCCAGCAATCTCCCCCATTAGGTTGTGCATATAAGCCTTTTGGCTTCTCCATTTCCTATACTTCTTACCTCCTCCTGTCTCTTTTGTACTTACCAATTATGCCTCTCAATCCCTGAAGTTTTTCCCCTATTCTCCCCTTTCCCTCCCCCAGCTGATAACCCTCCAAAGATCTCCATATCTATGATTCTGTTCCTGTTCAGGTTGTGTGTTTGGTTTGTTTTGGTTTTTAGACTCAGTTGTTGATAGCTGTGAGTTTGTTGCTATTTTAATGTTCATAGTTTTGATCTTTTTTTTTTCCTTAAAAAAGTCCCTTTAACATTATATATAATAATAGCTTGGTGATGGTGAATTCCTTTAGCTTTACCATGTCTGGAAAGCACTTTATCTGTCCTTCTGTTCTAAATGACAGCTTTGCTGGACAGAGTAAACATTGTTGCAGGTCCTTGCTTTTCATCACTTTGAATCCTTCTTGCCAGTCCCTTCTTGCCTGTGAAGTGTCTTTTGAGAAATCAGCTGATAGTCTTATGGGAAGTCCTTAGTAGATAACTCTCTGCTTTTCTCTTGCTGCTTTTAAGATTATCTCTTTATCTTCAATCTTTGACATTTCAATTATGATATGTCTTGGTGTGGTCCTCTTTGGGTCCAACTTGTTTGGGACTCTCTGTGCTTCCTGAACTGGTATGTCTATTTTCTTCACCAAATTAGGGAAGTTTTCTTTCATTACATTTCAAATAAGTTTTCAGTTCCTTGCTCTTCCTCTTCTCCCTCTGGCATCCCTATGATTCAGATGTTGGCACTTTTGGAGATGTCTGACAGTCTTATACTCTCCTCATTTTTTTTTTGAATTATCGTTTCTTCTTTTTGCTCTAGTTGAATATTTATTCCTTCCTTCTGTTCCAAATCATTGATTTGAACCCTGGCTTCCTTCCCTTCACAGTTGGTTCCCTGTGGATGTTTCTTTATCTCATTTAGTGTAACCTTCATTTCTTCCCTTATGTTTTTGCCATACTCAGTGACTTCTCTGAGCATCCTGATCACCAGTGTTTTCAACTCTGCATCCGATAGGTTGGATATTTCCATTTGTTTAGTTTCTTTTCTGGGGTTTTGTTCTGTCCTTTCATTTTGGCCATATTTCTTTCTCTCCTCAATTTGGCAGCCTCCCTGTGTTTGTTTCTGTGTACTAGGTAGAGCTTCTTTGTACAGGTGCTTTGATTCCCTGTCTTAGCACAGCTGTACAGTTGTATGAGGCACAGCCTTAGGTATTCAATAGGGTGGAGCAACCTACCTCACTGCTTCCTGGCTCTGTTTTGGGGGTGGGTTTGGAGAGAGGGCAATGCCACTGACTGGCGTCTGGAGGTTTGCCTGGTGCTCACCCCATTTCCAGTTACTTCACACACTTCCCTGTGCAACAGGCACCCTTTCAGCTGTTGCCCTGATGGGGTTCTCAGAGAGGATGGGTTTGCATAAGTTCTAAGTCCATGTGGGCCCTAAGTGAACTCTCCTGAGAAACAGGCAGTTTCTTCCATACCCCAACTCCCACTGGTTTTTACAGCTAGAAATTACGGAATTTTATCTTCCGGGCACTGGAAACATAGTCTCTGAGGTCTTGCCTGGGGCTGGGATTACTCACTCCCAAGGTATCCCTCCCAATTTTTATCTGCCACAGGCAAATGTGGGACAACTCATTCCCCTGCTGCCCCCACCTCTCAGGACTACACCATGTCCTCTCTTCCCTGACTCTGTGTCCCTTCCCCTCCTACCCATCCAGATGAATACTGCTTCTATAAATCCTTGGTTGTTGGATTTCTGTACAGTTTGATTTTCTGACAGTTCTCAGTGGGTTTTTTTTTTGTTTGTTTGTTTGTTTGTTCTGAGGTTAGTTGTATTTCTTATGGTTGCATGAGGAGGTGAAGCATGTCTACCTATGCCTCCATCTTGACTGGAAGTCCCCCAGAATGGAACATTTAATTCTGTAGTCACCATAGGTAGCTGTAGCTAATTCCCCATTATATATGTCATACTCCAACTCACTGATAAATTTGCAAACTCCATAAGCCTATGGGTTCAGTCCCATGTGGTTTCAATGTCTTCCCTGCTTACACATACACACAAGAGAGAAGTAACCAGTAAATAACAAACATACCATAGAAAAGCAATTCTGCAACAGCTCAGGTTTCAAATTCTAATTTTGCTCAAATCTCAGTTTCCAGGATTCAGTGTACTGTATCAGCAATAATGAGCAAAACTACTGAAACTCATTAAAGAAATGACTAATCAGTATGTTAATTGAGGCTATCTGCTACCCATTATACAGAGACAAATTAAACAGGTTAAAATGGTTCCCTGAAAACATCTGAGGAAATGTCAAAATTAGTGATAAATAAAATCTAGCTCCCTTTGTGGTTGGTTTTTCACACAGCTGCATCTAAAAAAAGTGATATCAAAGAAGACTATTAATTATTTGTCAAATCAGAATAAAAATCCCCAAACCACTAACAGTATTTTTGTTATAATCTTTTAATCAGAGGTGAACAGACCTTAAAATAGCCACCTAATGTACTATAGAGTGTGAATTGAGAAAAGAATGGTCCTGTGAAAAGAAATGTACCAAATATATAAAAAATGTATAGTGGGAGGTAACTTTCAGAATAATGTGTCTTATAACATAAATCAAAATTATCTTTCCAAAGGAGAAATAACTGGGTAATTAGGAACATTCCTTTCATCAAAGGTCTGCTCTTTGGTGAAATGGGCAAGCTATTTATAACAGAGTGGAACACATAGAAAGACTGTAAGAGCAAAGTAAAAGGAAATAAAGGAACATATATGATACATATGTGTGTATATATATATGAAAACCATACTATGAAATCTATCATTCTCCATTGTATAGATACTAAATTTAACATCACCAAGCAATGACACCCTTCTGCTTAGAATTCATCAATTGTGTTCCTTTGTTTTTAAAATAAAACTATTTTTATATAAGACAGGAAATTCCACAAGAAATATGGCTTGACTTCTTCCCATACCCACTTCACTTTCCTTCATTCTCTCCTAATAGTACATATATATGCATGTCTGTCTGTTCTTGACCTGTGCCTCAATCCTCCTAGACTCCAAGGCCTGTTTATATGCTGTTCCTTCCCCGGAGGCCTCCCCATCCCATGCCACCCCCACGCCCCACTCCTGGATGTCTCCCATTCACGCGTTCAACCTAAATGTCATTTCTCTCTGTAAACCACAGAATTCAAATTCTATAGGTTTTCTTATAGTGCAGTCTTATTATAACCTGTTTCCTTTTTTTCAACCTTTCAGTGAACTTTTTATTGGCCTCCTGCCCTGCCAAGGGGTGCCCCACTTCTGCTGCCTTTAACGCCTCAGAACTTTGGTGTCATTGTCCTCAGACACCACTCTGCCGTCCACAGGCCTGCGGGTCGTGGTCTTTTGGATGGTTTGTAGGGAGGGGCTCTTGTCCAGGGCATCAACAAGATTGAAGTCCTCCCCTTCTTCCAGTTATAACCTGTCTCTTTGTACATTTTTTGTAAAATTATTAATACATTTAAGTAATGACTGTTCAGTAGTAAAATTGGTAAGATTAATAGTTCAGTCTGTGTGGAAAATAATGGAGGAAGAAAATGATGTCCAAATTTCTAGATTGGGCAACTGGAAAAGGTGGGTGCCATTCACAGGGAAGGAGAAGAGTGGAGTAAGAATGGAATTAACGAGAAGGGAGGTAAAGAGGTCAATTTGGGGCATGTATAGATTTAAATGTCTTAAGGACCTTCAAATGGAGATGTCTAGCTCAATATAATATTAAATTAATGTATAAGATATAGATTGAATACAGGTTTGGGAATTTCCACTCTGTTGATGATAAACAAATCATGGAAATGACTGAGTAGAGAAATAAGAAATGAGATTGTAGAATACAACACTTCAGCCAGCATGTAAGGGCTAGGTACAGGGAAAGGAATGAAACTGGGAAGCAGCAGCCACAACGATAAGAGAAAAGCCAAGAGAGTTGGAGTCAAAAGAGCAAAAGAAATTCTTCAAGAGCAGAGAGGTCAACAGTGCCCAATGTGGTCAAAGGGTTCAGAAAGTTATGGACTAAAACTGTTTGATATTTATCCACAGTGATAACCTTGGCTGCAGCGGTAAGAATAAAGTGCTGGGAGAAGAATGAATGACAAGGAAGCAGAAAAGGTACAACAGTCTATATCAGGAACTTTGTAAGTGAAAGAGGAATCGGCAGCATCTAGAGAGACTATGATATGGAGGATATTTTTTCAGTGTGTGTGTTTTATTTGTTCCTGCAATGGCAAAAGCATGCTCAACTGCTTATGGAAGGAAATCAGCAGGGAAGCAGGAGTGAGGCTCAAAACTACCGTTTGTTTTATTCACACACTTTTTACAAAAAATAATTTTATAATCCTGAGTGAGAGCATACAGGTTTTGTTTTACCAGATAGCATTGACCACTCCCTACTTTCCTATGACTGACATAATTTCCTGTTTGCACATTATATCTGCCCCACCATGGGCTTTGAGTACTCAATACCTTTGTTGATTCTTTTTTTTTTCTTTCAGTAAGAAGAAGGTGAAATTTTCTGTTTGCATTTATTCTCAGTGCTCCAGGAACTTCCAAATATGATCTTCAGTGACTAACAAAGCTTGAGCATAGTGGGTAGGGTGGGCATGGACTTCCGTGTGAGTGAGAAATGAAACTGAGTTCCAATGGTACTCTGAGTTTAAGGCAAATTAAATATCAATTGATATGTAATCTTCAAGCTGGGAGTCAATTAGAAGCTACATAAATAATAGGCTAACTAACTGTATGTTTAAATATAGGATTTCTAGCTTACAGCAGACATATGATTTTCCTGTGTAAAATCACTTGTAACTATTCGTCCCAGGACATATATATTAAGAAGAATGAGGCAAAGCACCATGATACATAGGAACTCCAGGGGAAAAAAACAAAAACAAACAAAAAAACCAAGTTGATATTGACTAACGACTTACCGAACCAGGTATGAATATCAATCAATGTTTTGTGATTTAAGCATGTCACACGAAGGGACAGAACCAGCTCTACAGTTAGCCCCTGCAGAGACATCAGGGCAAATCTTGTCTTCCTCAAACACATCTACATTCTTTACTACTTTTAAGCACAAAAAGTAAGCCTTTTTGTAAGTACAAAAAATAAATGTAAAGTGGTTTAAAAAGCAAAAGAATAGCAGGCAACACAGACAATTCTGGTAAATGAGAAAGAAAAAGCAGTTATAGAACATTATTTATTTACTCATTCAGCAAGTATTTACTAAGCTAGCACTACGCTAACCTGAGTAGTTAGCTAAGCACTGAGGCTTCGTGAGAAAAACAGAAGGAACTCTTGCTCTCAAGGTGCTTTTAGTCTAGCCAGGTACTGAATGTAATGTTTCTAGAAATCTACTTTTTCGTCATCCCAGAGTTAGAAAATAGCAATAGCCAAATAAGGGGAAAGAATACAGCAAGCAAACTCATACCTGGAAACATTCAGAGAATGGTAATGTTGATATTACCCTATATGGTTCATGCTCTTTCAAAGATCTAACCTGGGAATCAAAAGCAAGACTATGCTTCCTTTAAAAAAAATTAATTTAATTTCAAATGAGATCCAGAGCTAGAAAGCAAATTTGAACTTCTATAACTTAAAAACTTTTATTGGGTTGGCTAAAGTCTTTTTAATTTTGTCCATAAAGTTAAAAAACACCCTTTTCATTTTTACCAATAACTTTATTGACTTGGATATTTTGAGCATGTCAGCTATCTCCCAAGTGGTATAACACTGATTCTTCTCAATCAGTGTCTTGATTCAATTGCTATCAACTTCAACTGGTCTACCCAACTGTGGAGCATCATCCAGTGAGAAATCTCCAGAATGAAACTTCACAAACCACTTTTGACACTTTTGATCAGTCACAGCACCTTCTCCATACACCGAACAAATCCTTTTTTTTTACATTTCAGTTGCATTTTTACCTTCCTTAAAATAATAAAGCATAATATGCCAAAATATTGCTTATTTTCTTCCATCCTCATTATTAAAATGGCTACACAAAAAATTACCAATTTTGATAAGTTCTTTTTTAAATGCACACTGATATGACAGCTGTCACAATACAATCTAACAAAATAGTTTCAAATGAAATTAAAGACAACTAAGCACTACTAGAGCCATCTTACAGAAAAAAAAAAATGAACTTTATGGCAAGTGAATAAAACTCTTACCACACTAGTTCAATAAAAATTGTAATCAACTATCATTATAAATACACAAAGCCCATATTTAAACATGGGTTTAGAATAGACTTTCTGAATTGAACTAGGCTGAGATAATACATCTCATATGAGAGGAAACATTTAATTGAGGAGGCACTGGCACAACTTGTGGTGAAAGCTACAATAGGGCCCAAAGAAATAATCCGCTTGAACCTTCTTTGAAGCCCTTCGCAGGTGCTTAGGAAAAAATGACCTTGTGTCAGGCATGGTGATGATCAGCCTTTTTAGCAAATGCAAGTGTCCCTCCAGCATTAGGAAGTGTGCCATTGTCTCCCACCTCCATCTTCTGATTCTTCTGCAGTATTTTTCCACCTAGACAGATGGTACATGGCAAAAGGCCTGGTCTATTCATGTGCTTGATGGCCTATTAAATTGTTCACTAATATTTTTGATGCTGGCTCTGTAAGGCTGTCATGACAGCCACTTCTGTTACAGATTCGCTCTTTGCACAGCATCCCCTTTGACAGTGGGCAGCATAAAATGGCATTGAAATTAAGACGAATAAACCCCTCTGCCAAGGTTCAATGAACTTCCTGGGGGCATTTCAAGCACTCTACTGCACAGCTGAATGGGATAAAAGGAAGCAAATCCCGTTGATGGTCACTCAGAAGCAGGCGGATTGCCCTGCTGTGTGCCTTCCCCATAGATGGCCAATTTACCACTATTGTTTAATTTCCACAGAGAACTGATATGACACAGTGTACAAGGACCCCTGAGTAGTCAAAGCATTTGTGAAGAGCTGATACTCAAGAGAGGTATGTGCTGAGGAGACCTTTCTGGGAGATAGGTTTGTATTTGCCCAACCATCTGTTTTGTTTGTTGGTGAGCCTTATTTTATTTATTCAAAAAAAAAAAAAATGGGCAAACCAGTTATTCCCATTTGAGGACTGCCAACATCCAAGAAGACTGAATCCCTCTCATCATTCAAGGAGTGCACGTAATGTAAAGACAGGAAGCACAAATTAAGCTTAGTGACTGGATCAAACGTTTCTTTCAATCAATTGTTTCACATTTGTAAAATATAATAAAGACTCTGACTCCATTTTAGATGTTTGTTCACTGACATCCTTCACACCCTTCAACTCTCTCTTCCTTTTCTGCCCTATGTCTGAGCAGACTGATAATGCAGCTGTTCCTTCTGGCATTGATGGGAATTGAAACCACGTTGAAACCATGAGTGCGAACCCTCATTCCAGACGCACTCCCAAGCTGCCACTTCCTGCTCTCTGAGGCCATTGTTGGACCTGCGTAGGAGCCTTTTCCACTCTCCCCAGAAAGCCTCTTTATTTGAGTAGTGAACCTCCTTATACTCTATAGAATAGGTGGCATCGTAAGTCTCAACACCCAAACTAAATTTGGGGTGGAGCATAACAAATTTTGGTCACACAGTGACCACTACATAAAAAGCTATCAAATGTATTGTATTAATTTGAATATGATGACTGACAGCCTTTATTTGTAGCTAGCTTCTTGGTTCACTCTTTTCCAAAGCCAAGTCCTGTCCTGTCCTAGACACATCGAGACTAAAGGGAAGGAGAGGTTGGGATAGGGTCCAGATTACTCCACAGGGTTGGAGACTGCTGTTAATTATGAGTATATTTTCTTCTGAGAAACTATTGCCTTGGTTTCTCATTTGAATTTTTACAGAGTGAGTTAAAAAATGTCAATAACTTTAGCAAATACACTCTTGCCCTCACAGTGATTTCCATAACTGTCTTAAGAAACAGAATAGGAATAGATACAGAAGTTAGGTGAAGCTGGGCTCAGATTGGCTTGCTGATTGTCATTTGGCCTTTCTGTTTTAGAATTGGAAAAAAAAAGGCGATCTAACTAAAATTCAAACAATGTGGTACCTTAGATCCCCTGAGCACTGACCAGGGCAGCTAGGACTGGAAGTAACACTAGATGTGGAATAAAGCAAAGGTTTGAACGTCAGCTCAGCCAGTGACATCACATCTGACTCACTTTGGGCAATTCATTTAACTAAACCTCAGTTTCTCTTCTGTAAAAGGGTGACCATATTCCTATCCTAGCTAATCCATGGATTTTTCTGAGTATCAAAATAGAACAGCATACAAAGAAGCCCTTGGTACATTGCCACATGGCGCACAAACATAACCGATTTTTAAAACCTATGCACCATACCCCTTAGTGAAGCCCAAACTCAGGACTCTATGAGTCCTGCGCAGAGACTACTAATTTTAATTTATATGCAGTTATAAAAAAATTGCCAATCTCATTTTTTAAGTCTTTAGCAGTTTAAAAGTAGAATATTGGAATAATAAAGAGCTGCCAGATTTTTCATAACATTCACAACCACTAACATTTATTCAGCACTTACTATGTACGTCGAATGCAGCATTATTTTATAAAAGCGCAGACGCAATAAAACAAAGGAGCAGCTGATCACCTAACAGCATAGGAGGAAAAGGGCTGTAATCACCAGCCACACGAGTCCCAAAAGTTCAGTGAGCTGAGAAATTAGCTGTATGTACCTTGACTGGTTTTGTTTAATTACAGCAAGATATGGGTAATCTTGAAGAAAGGACACATATTTTATCAATGTTCAGTGTATTTATTTAAGAAGATAGCATGCATTATAACACCAATTTAGAGAAGATTGTATTTAAAAATGAAAAAGTTAAACCATTTGGTGCTTAAAGTGATTAAAAATAAAATAATTCTACTTCTACTATCAGAAGAAGAGAAACCCATTAATTTAGATAAGCTCAATCATATAAAATGCCTGGTTGCCATGTTTCATTTTGTTTTTTACTTCACTCAGTTTATGGAGAGACTCTGTCTCTAGTCATTGCATAGTCAGCAATCAAATAAGCTTATATTGCTACCCACATATTTGTGACAACCCCCTTACATGTATTAATCCTATCTTATGGCAACTCAATATGCAATAAAAACTATAGAGAATATTAATGCTGCTGTGAAATAATAGCACAATATTTCAAAAAGCCGTTCATGACTTCATTCATACCTTCCCCCATTCACTGCTCTCTCTGCCTCTACATAGTACCACAAACTCCATAATTCTTTTTCACATCCTCTAGAACAAAAGAGCAAGTGATCTTAATAGCCACACCCACCCCACTCCTCTCTCCACACAAACTCCCAGGACCTGCAGGGAAAGGAATAGTCTATTCTTTCATCAAAAGGAAGGGTCAAAAACTGAATCTCAATTGCAGGTGCCTTTTGAGACACCTTTATAAAGATGGATATTAGTTAGCCAGGCTGGTGGGAAAGAAAATGCTGTGAATGTGACTTTTAATAATCTCTGATGTCTATCCAAACGTGTGTTATGATTGTTTTACCAATTGCCTGCAGTAGACTGGCTGGTCTTCAGACAGCAGCATAACCCTGGGCTTGACTGCTTTAAATTACAATGTCCATTTGCTTGGCCAGCATATGTGAGTCAGAACAGAGTGCATGGCAGAAAAAAAAATACATGGCTCTCATTTATCTGCAGCTAAGACATGACACACACCTTCTAATTGAGAATCAGGGCCATTTCCCTCGTTACTGAGATGGCATGACCTGCCATCTCTATTGTTGTTACAGAGTATTTGAAATTATAATCTTGACCTGCCATACCTGATACTCACCATCCACTCCTATGAGAACAGTACCCTTGTTTTCTTCTGAAGAATCTTCCTCTGCCTCTCTGTCCCTATGTTTTGGGGCTGTTAACTCCTCAGGCTCTAGACAAGTCAATGTGGCCCATGGTTTCCTACTGACAGCCTTTCATTCTCCAGGACAGTGAAGTATTTTCTGGGGTTCTGCCTTCTCGGAGCTATGTGGAAAGAGGAGCTCTCTTGTTTTGATAAGTTTGTAGCTTCTGGTGGCCATCTTGCCTCTATGAAGATGGAACCTACCTGAATCAGGTAAGTAAGACAGATCAGAGGAAGTTGGAGCCAACAGTTGGAGAAAGATGGTTCCTGACTATATAAATGAAGCATCTATCCCCACTGAAAACGAACCTAGATAATTTGTTATTTGAGCCAATTTATTTCTTTTGATTCTTAAGCCTGAGTTGGGCTGCGGTTACTTTGCATCGAAAGATTCCTCTTTAATATCTTTGTTTTCATGTCTGTTTCTCCTTCTGGACTGTAAACACTTCAAAATCAGGGACTGCCTCAATGTGCTTTCTGTATTTAGAAGGTATTAACTTACATTAATTGCCAATCCAGTACTGAATAAATGTTTTTAAATGAAAGACTAGAGAAAAAAATATTTAGATGTGTTCACACAGGAATTTGATGTTGTTGAAAGACAACAATAATATATTTGACACATCTGACTTCAAAATTTGAAGTTGAAAATTTTCAGAGATGGAAGTATGTACAGTCTTATGGAATTCAAAAAATACCATAAATGGTTCTAAAATATGAGGGTTTTTTTTTTCATTTGTGATTGTTATTGTTTTTTTTATTTCCATGTACTTATTTCTTTAAAAAAAAAACATTTAATTTATTTATCTTTAGAGGGGAAGGGAAGGAGAGAGGGAGAGAAATGTCAATGTATGGTTGCCTCTCATGTGTCCCCTGCCTGGAACTGGCCTTCAACCCAGGCATGTGCCCTGACTGGGAATCGAACCGCGATCCTTTAGTTCGCAGGCCCGCACTCAATCCACTGAGCTACACCAGCCAGGGCAATACGAGGTTTTTGAAATTTCTCTCTTTCTTTTCTTTTTTCTATGTGCATTATTTATTCATTTATTTATTTAGGTAGAGGTATTGAAAAGTATACAAAAGATCCTTGATTATATTTTCTGCATAAAAACTAAAAGCTAAATCAATCAATGGGGAAAAGATGCAAGTTAACTAAAAATAACTTTTTGTAGTTAGAACTTATGCACTTAGAGAATATGAATCATTCAGAATAAAGTATATATAAAACTTAAAACTAAAGAAACAATTGTTCAGCTTCATTTACTGAAGTGTCATTACCAGAGTTTACTTGTTGGCAAGTTAGTTTTTTCTCTTCAAATCCCACCACATTTTAGTAAAAGAACAGCTTATTATATCATTTGGAACCTCTTCCATAGCCAATAAGAATGACCTTAATTTTAGCAGTCATGACCACTGACAAAATTTAGAAGTAAATGAAATCATAAAATGTTTTTTACTGAAACATCTGTTTGTATCTTCCTGTAACCATATAATAATTATATTTTTTATTTGGACACTTTTTACATCAATATACAACTTCCTTGCAGCTCTTGTGGGTCTGTCATGAGGCTAGATTATTTCGGAAATGATATTGTAGGGGAGCAAGACTTCGCCACCCCAAAATACACCTCTTTGGAATATGGAACTATTTGTGGCTGATTATTTTTAAGAAACAAAGTTCTCAAGAAAGGAGATAATCCCCTTAACTGCCTAAAATAATGTAGATAGGGGGCCTGTTACAGAAAAGGAGTTATTTCCAGAGATAACTACAAAGAATATGGGCTGGGTGTGGTAGATTGAGGGGAACTGACTAAGGCCTGTTTGTTCAAAGTCATCTCTGTGTCCCTTTCTCTCTGCCTGGCAGGACAACCATTTGCTTTTCCCATCTTCCTGTGAACTGGTTTTCCCCCTTTGAAATCCCAGATCCCTATCCCTTTCTCCTTAGCTCTGGATCTCAGAGGAGCCTCAACTGCCTGGTTGCCTTAGGGCCTCATATTTTTATGGAACCCCTGAATGTGCAAAATGAAATTAGATTTTCCCTTGTTATCCTGTCTCATGCCAGTTTAATCTTTAAGACAGTCAGGAGAACATAGAAGGGTAGAGGGGAAAATTTTCCTCCCCTACAATAGTACTGAGAAGTTCTGGGAAAAACTGAGAAAGGTACTTCTTTCAGATCTTCTTAGTGCAAAGAATTATACAACTAAACCATAATTCCATCATAATGTTCTTTTCTATATTCTCTGAGTCTAAGAATGAGAGAAGATGACTGTTGTTAAGTCATTTGTTTGCCACATGTCCCCACGAAGCACACGGCCGTGGACACTGCTAATGGCATCTCCCCACTGTCCCTTGGCAGAGAGAGAAATAGACACGTATGAAGAGACAAGAACCAGATCAAGGACCCTCTTGTGGGAAATAATTTTCTAATTTACTTTATGAGAAAGCACATGTATTATGTTACAAAATGTAGTAGATTATGGAGTGTAAATCCTTGTCACTAAACATTAAAAACTATTTATTAAAATCCCCATAATATATACAATTTTAAAGCAATTAAACATTGACACTTTATTGTTTAATATATTAAATTCATATGAATAAACTTTAAAATATGGTGCGATAAGCCTAAAATTAAAATATGGTGTGATAGAATAATTCATGCTACTTTTCTATCTTTCTTTTTCATTGTTTATTTCCAAAATGTTGCTCTTGAAAAGTGCTGTCTTCTGTTTAGTTGAAAGTTACAAAATTTCATACAGAGTCTGAGCTTCTACAGCCTACACGTGTTCAGTAAATTAAGAAATAAACAGAATATCACAGTGCAAATAAAAAAACTGACTTAATGTCAAATTGTGGCATTAAGTGTACAAAGCAATGAAATACATGAGATAACGTCCTGTTCCTCGGTGTCACCGAGAGGTGTCTAGTCAGTGAGGAGGCTGCCTGAGCCCCAGTGGCGTGGGGCCCTGAGCACAGCGATTTATGCCCTGAACCTGCTTCGCAACCCCAAGAGCCCTGCTTTTCTCCTCTTTACACAAAAAGAGTGAGCTCAAAAAGAGAAAAAAAATAATGTTTACAGGGTCACAAAGATAGTAAGCAACTGAAGATGGATTTAAACCCAGTTCTGCCTAACTTCAAAACCTATTTCTTAAGGATTTGCCTTTGGTTGACTGATTTTTCAAGTGAAAAGAGCACTTCTACATAGCTGAAAAAACAGAACTCTTCTGCCAGAGGACTTTTCTAAAAGAAAATTGCCATCGTTTTTCTCTTCTTCTTCAAATGGTCCATGGAATTTACCTACTGATATATAGTTATTGGATACTGTTATGTATTATCATATAAATACTTACAGAAAAGAAAAATGTTTCTTTACACATTTTATTCTTTCAGCTATACATCTAAGTGTTCCTGTACTATTAGTACTAATTAGTTTTATTATTATTGTTTTCTGATTTTATGTTTCAACCAGATAAATGATAATGTCATTTGGATTGTAAAGCATCAACTATAACTTAAGTGCACATTGAGGGCCCCGGAAGAAATCCAGAGGCTTGGATCATTGGAGAGCATTCTCTGGGTCCGTCTCTGTTTTAAGTATCACATGTAAACAATTACACATGCAGTGTGTAATAAAGTGGTGAAATGAATCACAGCACCTTTAGGACCTTTAGAGTAGATATCAAGGAATGACATTTACCCGTACTGAAGTAAGAAAGTAGAGCATCTCAGATTTAACAGTCTAACTATGTGTACTGTGAAAAGTTATTCATTCTAGAGTGCACTAGAATTTATCATTCAAAGGAAAGCAAAGTTTTCAACAGGGAGAAAATTCGAAAGAAGAGAATGAGAATATCATTGGGATGACTCAGCTAAAATAAGTAAAAAGTCATAAACTGTTTTTCTTTATTAGAATTTTGGGGGAGCAATATCTCTGCTGGTCTCCTGTGTTTGCTTACACTAGATCAAATATAGCGAGAGCTGTATTTAATAAATGGCCACAGCATACTTAATTACCTTCCTTAATTACTTGGAGATTTGTAGCAGCAAGAGAATCTCACATGGGTCCATTTTATTTCTCTTTCATGATTGGGCCCGTGACTAGGTTTTCCCTAGTTACAAAACACATAATCATAGCTGTAAACAAAAGTCACTAACAAGCAAGGAAGGTAGTCACTTCTGTGGCCCAGAGTCTTGCGTCCAGAAAGACTTTTCTTTTAGAAAAACCAGTTCTAGACTTCCATGTTCACAAGTAGTCCTCCTCAAAATGAACTACATGTGTGGTCTAGGAGAAACTACGTGACTCTTCTTCTGTAACTGCAATCAACTAGATCAAGGATATAACTATGTACCATGTAACTTCACCTGGTATAGCTAGGTGGCACCATAAAGAAAGTGAATTACAACCTCTGAAACAATGTGGCATTTCATTTTGCCACCATGAATCACTCTCTGGTCAGACTCCTGAGATTCATTTTCATAGTAAACTAATTTTTAGAGCATCACACTGTGATTAGTGACAGACACATTTTACAGATTGGGTCCTCAGAGCTGTGCCTGCGAGCTGTTGCTATATAAAGTTTGGTAGAAAACTAGGTGTAATAGGCCTGGTGTTAGCACAATTGTCATAAAAATTGAATATGGATCTCCTTACAAACCAAGACCTGACTAACATTTCACACCCAGAATAGCGGAATGCTTCTCAACAATCTGTATAATTAAATGGATTATAAGAGAGAAACCAATATGTTGGGGAGGGTGGGAGACTGACTTTGCCCAACAGTTTACTTTATATTTGCATGTTTGTGAGTTAAACGCATTTACAGTTTCGGGTACTATTTGAATGGTCACAATCTAAGAAAAAGTTCTTGGTCTATTAGGTTTAAGTGTCCAATGCTCTGAATATTCTTAAAATGTTCTTAAACTTAAAAATGAAACATATTTTCTAAGAATATGCTTTACCCAAAAGTGTTATACATAAAATAAGATTGTCTTATTTTACTTAGCGCAATATTCTCAAGGTCCATCCATGTTATTGCAAATGGCTGTATTTGACCTTTTCTAAAAGCTCGGGACCATAGGATTTCACACATGGGTGGGATATAAAACTGAAACCCATGAACACAGACAGCAATGTGGAAGTTTCCAGAAAGAAGAAGGTAGAGATGGAGAATGGAAGTTGGAAGGGGCCTAATGCAGTATGTGGTGACAAAAGACGGTTTGACTTCAGGTGGTGGGCACACAGTGCAACATACAGATCTAGTGCCATAGAAATGTACACTTGACACACATATGATAACATTAACCAATGTAAACAAAATAAACTTAATTAAAAAATAAAATTGTGAGGAAGAATCTGGATGAAGATTTAAGATTCTATGAAGGATACATGGGTGAACCAAGGCAAGTGGCATTACAAACCACCATGCATCTCTTAAGAATATTCATGGTTTGTGTGTTTGACCAGGTATTCATAGTCTTCCTGCAACTTACTAGGAAATTTAGATTTTAATTTGCTAGATAAAGAGTAAGCTCTTATGGGTAACTCATGTGGAATCTTCTGTTAACCATCAACTTTCGTTCATCGCACCAGAAAGAGAACTTAACTTTTATACTTCAGGGAAAAAAATGAGTTCTTTAAGTCGTGAGGACAACTCTGAAACAGGACTTTTGTAACCTACTCTCTCCTCAAACAGATACACACAGCTATAGGACCAGAAAGCTTGCTCTCAAGCATACGGTTCAAGCATATGGATTTTAGTGTATGTGGGAAGGGTGAAGGAGGGATGTAGTTGTTTGGGTTTCTATTTGCAAATTTACTATTAGGAGAAAGCCTATAGGTCAGAATGGTCTGTAATATTTTCTCATCAAGAATGAAAAGTCCAAAAATGCTCTATATTTTTCCCCATCACTTAGAGCAAGAGTAACTCCCTATGATAAAGATTTAAACTTACAATTATGGATTTACCACTTGTCTCATGCTAGTCATTAACATTGGAAATGTAAAACATTGGAGTTTTAACACATGATCACTGAAAGAAAACTATCTATGTCATTTGAACGTAGCTATGACTTTATATAGCACCATCTGAGTAATGTGCAAAACAAAAATGAATTTCATGTGACTGATACCAATCCTCTGCAAAACCTGCAGACATAAAAGTTGAGAAGTAAATTATAGCACTAATAAAGTTAACCTGGTAGAGTCCAAAGTGGCATATGCAGCAGAGGAAAAAAGCAAACAGAAAGAGTTCATGCTGTTATAACTGCTACAATTTCATTGGCAATTTAAATAAAATAATTCAATTGCTGCAATTAACACACACATAGAATTCAAAGGATGGTGGGTGACCTCGCACCAAAAAACACTGCGGAATAAGCCCTCCTCCAAAGAATTAACCTTCAGAAGTCATTTGCCTCTAAAGGACGCCTGGCTTCATGCTCTGCAAAAATTATCAGCACAGGAAACGCAAGGTCCCTAAACAAGAGAGTTCACCAACAATGAGTTTTGCGTCCTGGTTTATTTCCTCTACACGTACAGAGGGCAGCTGTTTTACATTCATGAACTCCCTGGCTAAAGGTAGAAGTGAGCCCTCCCTGCATGAGTGCCCCCAGGCAGCTTAGGAAGAAGTGTTAGCAAGGGCTACAGGCCACGACACTGCTGAGAAGTGAATCAAATTCGCGCTCACAGAGATTCCACTTTTGCTTGAGGCAGGGGCACAAGACCATCTTGTCGGCGGTTTTGAGACTGGTTAAAAGGTCTGTGCTACAACACCTTAGAGCACAGTAGCCCCAATTGTTATTTGACATGCAAGGGAATTGCGTTCAATGTGTCTTCAGTCACCTGAAACCAAATTGAAGACATTATCTGGGATACATTGGACACTTTTTCTCTGATTAGGTCAGACTTTTGCAAGCATCAAAAAGCCAGTACTAAGAAAGATGATTTGTTATCAACAATCAAAACAGTAACAGTTAGGTGGGTCCAATATGAGATGAGCTCTACCGTCCCTGGTTCCGAGGTTTAGGTCTGTAAGACAAACCATTTAGACAACTGCCTGATGCACAGGGCTGAAAGCACTTTTAACATCTAGAATGTGTGATTTCTAATCCCTCAAAAATAATCTCAGCTCCGGAAGGCATTATTTTAGATCACAAGACTTCTCTCTGACATTGAGTTCACACATAGATCCTTTGGAATACAAAGGCAAAGAAAGTATTGAATTACTATATACCATTCACATTTTCCCTTAAAATTATCTTACTAGTTCTGTGTTTGTACTTTGTGTAATTCACATTATGCATGTTTAGTCAAAATAACATTTAAAACAAGGAGTTTCATGATAAATTTAGTTTGTATGATGGTTACTATATCAATGCAATAAAAAAGTATGTAAAAGGATAGTTAATAAAGGGGATAATTCTAGTCAATTTGAAGGAGAAAGTATAATTACACCAGCTGTGAAAATGATAACTGTGCATTGGGAGGTAACTGTACCTCTCTGCAAGTTATTCATAAAAGTAATATTCTCTCAAATGGGGACAGCAAGAAACAAGAGCATGTATTTAAATTGGCACACCCCCTCCCAGGAGAATGGAGACCAGACTATCAGAAAAATTCTGCGAATGACCATGACTGGGTCCAGGAGCCTCGGCAGAACCGGATGGGGGAACAAAATAAAACCAGTGCTGTTGGCAGAGGCACGTGCCTTGCTTGTAAAAAGTTCAAGTCCGATTAGCCAGGAAAATTGAAAAAAGAGTGTTGGCAAACTGAAAGAACAAAAACAGAATTTAAAACTAGAAAAAATCAGGTTCCTTGAATACCAAAACTTTATATTCAAATAAATAGAAATGAAAGCATGTCCTTTTTAAAATAAGTACTTTTTTAAAAGGCTGCCAAAATCAGATTCATAATGGCTATCTGAATGTTACTTGAAACTGCTTAAATGGTGCATGCTCAGGAATAAAAAAAAATTAGTAATTTATTCCCAAAGTGACCTTTTCCAGGCCATAATAAATCATCCATATATACTGTCTTTTTTCCATGAACCTTCCATTTAAAGAAGGCAAAAAAAAAAAAAAAAAAGGGAGAACTGCTGAGAGCAGGAGGCAGCCACTGACTCCGGTAAGTGAAATTGGAGCACAGAAGCACAAATCTCACTCCCTGGATAAAATTCATCTTGGAAGAAAGAGCATGTCTTGTCGCTACCCACCTCAAATAATTTCTCCTTTAAGCCCCACATTACTCTCACCCCAGTGGCTAGAAAGGAAAAGAACTCATTGTTCTCGCTGTTTGTGTTCAAATGTTGAATGAGCAAACAGGTTTAAGATAAATGAGCAAAATGATTATTGAGGATTGTGTTTACCCCACTGAAACAGAAGTCCAAGGGACTAACTTTTGAATTGAAGTTTTGATACTCAAAATATTCAGTATTATTCTTATTGGAAACAAATGGTTTAAATCACAGTTATTATAATTGTAATAATAAAGACTTTCCATTTTTTATACCCTTACTCTTTTTAACTAAAATGTGAACCTAATAGCCCCAAGCTATGTTTAGATTGAAGGTGGAATTTTAAGAAAAAAACATATTTGGGAAAATCTAAAGCTTCTTTAGCATTTCATGTGACTCAATCCAACACACTGTATATTCTTGTTTATAAATTATGTGATTTTTCAGCTACGTTTATAAGCCTGAGTAGTCAGCTTTTAAATCAAGAAGCACAAACATGGAAATGGGAGAGTTACACACTTGACATGAATTTTGTACTTTAAAATTTAGGTCACTTATAGCCAAAACAAACAAACAAACAAACAAAAAACTTATCAGTGTAACCATTTTCCCACACAAAGGAGAGTTTAAATGAAAGAAGAAACCACACTTGCCATTTTAAATGAATGATTGGGTTTTAAATTTCAAGTGAATGATATTTAAAATCCACAAGATGGAAATGGTTACCCACAAGCTACCCTCCACCATCGTTCTGTAATGAAAACAACACCACAAAGTGAATGAGGTTGCAGTATTATAGCATCGTAAGTACACTGGAAATTGGATGTTATACTCTGCATTAAAATATGTAACAATGTTGAAGTCTAAACAAAGAGTTTAAACAAATTCACATGCATTATTCAGCTTTAAAAGAGTACTTTTGCTAAAGAAATATAGATCAGTAAATATGCAACAGTAAACCATCTTGAAGTGAAATATAGATTTGAATCATCTTCTTAAAGCACTGTAAATGTTGCACTATCCTGTGGGAAGAATTACCCAGATCACAGCAGGTCATATATAGCCTTGTGCAGCCACTAACGGACAATTTATTGACATGTATTTCTGTGATAAGCTGCAGTGTTGGAAAGAAAAGAATGAGCTAAACTTCACTAGAAGGGAGTCTTTGCCTTGATCAGGCATATTGTATGCAGTCAACCAAAGCAGCCAAATATCTCTCAAAACCCATTTATGACAACTTGAATATAGAGGAAAGGGGGGGAAATCCAAAAGTCAATATGAACTAGCTGTATTAGGAGAAACAGAAAGTGAAGAGGACATTTTTCAATTTGACCAGAAAAATGATTGTCCAGAGAGAATGGTTAAGTAAACTAGAACAAAGCTGTCAAAGTTGTAAAAATAACCTTTAACTAGCTCTAGAGAGAACAATCATAGAATAAAAGTATTCAGTAACCTACTATATTTCCTGTTGTTTTATTTTCTTTAAGGAATAAAGTTCAGAAATCGTGTCCACGAAATGAGAAGAGTAGTCCTGCTCTTTCGAACAACACATCTTTCAAACCATTACTTATGAATTATTTAACATTCTCGTATGTGTTCATATAGTGAACAGTGGTTAGGCAATAACTTAAAAGGAAATGTTAAAGTTCAATAAATAGCTTAAAGCCTTTATACCTTTATGTACATTTTACCAACAAATAGCTAATTTCAGTCCAAAAAAAAAGGTGTAAGGTGTGGGTATCATACCAGCAGGACTTTGTTCCCACTTAAGGAGCATATTTGCAGGGGTAGATTATTTTAATTTACAACTTTTTTCTGATTCCTTTTACCCCGGGGCAACAAACAAAAGCCTTTTTATGCAAATGATCAGGACAAAGCTGTGATAAATGTCTGCAATTAAGAGTCAAGTTCTAATGAAACCTTAGTGACTTGATTTTACTGATCTGATGAGTCCATTGAAATTGCCATGCATCGCCTTCTCCACCTGCCACAGAATGGAATGCTGCCCCAGACAGTGAGTTTTTACAGTAATCAAGTATCATGATTAGGGAGCACTTTCACAGCATAATATAAATCTTAGTTTTTAAAATACTTTCTGAGGTATTGATCAAGTACAATGTAAATGATAAAAGAAGTAAAAACTAAGTCAGGAGGGATGAACCACTCCAGTTCTACTGAATAGAGGAACTATGTCACTAAGTATCAAATGCAAAAGAAAAATTGATTCTCAGACAACCGCTGAGGATAGTGACTTTTCAAATGGAAATTTTGTAACTGAACAAATACGTGGGTTCAGCTGCCTATTGCACAAAAGCCAGACTTGTGAGGCTGATGCTGATGCAAAAGGAAAGAGGTTTCCTTCAAGTGCTGCATGACCCCGGAGAATGGCCGACTCCCCGCTCAAAGACTATCTCCTCTTTCTGCCATGGAAAAAGTCCAACCTTGTTCTCATCAAGGCCAAGACAAAAACCAATGTCCAGAGCTCCTGCTCCATTTTAAAGTATAGTCCTTTGAAGCATGCAGGCAGCTGCTAAGTTGCCTTAGTCACCATCCAGGTAGCTTAGCTTGTTCCCAGCTGCTGTTCATTTCAGGCTTCCTCCTAGAGTCTGTATGTAGAGTCCACATGGCCATGGGCCATGTGGCTGCTAGGGCCACATGGTCGTGTGCTCCCAGGTGAGAAAGCACATGAACTCACAAGCTAGTGCATCACCAGATCGGCAAGAACAAGAGAAAGGTTCCTGGCTAGAGGTCATGGGTCATGTGGCCTTGAAGAGAATGGGTGAAGAATGGGTGAGTATACCGTGTGACTGTAGGTTACAGCAAGAGAGAGCTTCTTTGTTCCACTGGGATTATATTTAGCTTGGGTGTGGGACAGACCAGGTGCTTTCTCAAAATGACCAATCAACTTCGCAAACTTTCACATGCTTCAGGTGGGTCTATCTCCCAACCAATCTCTTCTTTCCCCAGGCTAGATTGACAGGCCTTTTAGGTCTAGCACCTCTCCCTGGCCATTTTGACTTTGATAAGGCATGTGCTCACTTTCCTCTGGTCCCACTCTCAATATGTTACTGGAAGGGGGAGGGCTGTTTTTCCTATTCAATTATCTTCCTAGTCTTTTGCACACTCAGTGAAAGAACCTACCCCTGATGCCATTGGCCAATTGGAAAGATTCCCCAGCAATCCATACTCTGACTGACTGTTTTATGGTAGCAATTTCACTAGCTAAAGAGTAGGTAGGATTGTTCATTGTGCAATAAAAAAGGCAGTTGATTAAGCAGAACTTCTGGTATTAAGCAGTGGGAAGCTTGAGGTTGGTGACTTAGGAAGGAAATGAGAAAGGAGGCAAGGCAAGGGTCAAGCAAGTATACTGCATAATGTTATATGCATTTTCAGCTGTTGTAAATAATACAGCTGAAAAGTCTCTTTTTGTATAATCTTACTAGGAAAATAAGGATCACACCGCATCTACCAATGAGAAACAGGTTTGCTTGATATAGTGTAAGAAGTAGAGCCTTCATGTTCTAATGAGAACCAAGCAGAAGAAATATGTGGGTATAACACTGGATTTTCTTAATGATGGTATTGCAACTGGCTATTAACAGAATTGTTATTTTTTCCTGTACTGAAGCTTTGATCTCTGAAGGAAAATTTGGTGGTTAATACTATATAAGAAATTATTTTGTCTCCCAAACTCAAGTTTCAACAGACTATTCATCTCAAATTTAGAACTCCCACATGTCTATCCACTTCTCATCATCTTCACTGCCACATGGGCCAATGTCCTGGCAATGCTCACCTTGCCTTTTTCAATGGCCTACTATCTGCAGCCCCAAAGTATGCTCTCTGGCCTTTGGTCCATTCTGCACACTGCAACCGGAGTTAACTTTCTCAAATGCAAATCTGTTGTGTTATCTCCAAAAAATGCCCTCTAAACCTTCCAATAGCTATATATTGCTTGTAAGAGTCACCTGACATAGAAACCTCTCTATAGCCCAGTCACCTATTTAAAACTCACTTGCATAACATTTTTTTAATGGAGGAAATTCAAAATATATTGCTAGGAGAAAGAAGCCAATCTGAAATTTCTTCATGCTCCAGGCACACTAGGGTTCATTCAATTCCTTACATATCCATGCTCTTTCCCATTACTGGGCCTTTATGTGGACTCTTCCTCAGTTTGGAATGTTCTTTCTATTGTCTCAATTCTCCAATGGATTATTTATATTGGACTGTATTATCAAAGCTCAGCTCAAGCTTTACTTCCCCTAGTTGCTAAATTCTGTTATAGTCTGGTGTTACTTCCAAACCACATTTGTTCCAAAATATACTTGCAAGTTGTATTTACAAGGTCTGTCCAGAAAAAGCTGAGCCATTGTTAATATAACGAAAACAGTTTGCATGACATTGATGTCACCTGGCAGCCAAGGAGAGTGAACTGAGATGCTCATGTGTAAACAATGATGACTTCACTGTACTAGTCGGTGGGACAGGTAGATGCCATTGAGTGCACATGTGTAGTGTATGGCTGTCATAATCAAAATGACTGAGCCAGTAGAGCAATGAATGTACATCAAATTTTGCATTATATTGAACATTCCTCTTTGGAAACTATTCTGAGGATTCAGAAGGCTGTCAGGGACAATGCAATGAGTGTTGTGCAAATAAAAGTGTAGCACAAATGCTTCAAAGATGGCCAAGAATTGATCGAGAATAATCTGTGTTCAGAAAGGCCTGCAACAAGCAGAACACCTGAGAATGTTCAATCGGTATGGGCTACAATCAACAAAGATCAGTGACTGATAGTGCAAGAACTAGAAGCTGATCCAGGGCTTCCCAAAACAACTGTGTCCCAGATTTTGACACAGGATCTTAGCACGAAATGTGTCATGACAAAATTCATTCCATGGCTTCTGCTACCAGAGCAGAAGGAACATTGTGCTGCAGTTGCTGATGATGTGTGAGGTCCCAAAGTACCTACTCTGATGGGGGATGAGGCATCATTGTCCTATGTACAATGTTTCTTGTATTTTGTATCTTCTTCAACAAATGTCTCTATTTTTCATAGTATGTGGCTGGATACTTTATGGACAGACCCCATTTATGTGCTTTAGTCTGAGTATATCTTTTTGAAAAGTTTTTTATCATGAAATATAAAACAAACAGAAAGGCACACAAAGTAAAACTGGACAACTTATTGACTTACGCAGAGCTATCACTCACATGTCTACCACATATGTCAAGGGGTAAAATTTTGCTTATAGAAGAAAATCATGCCCCTACCCAAGGACTATATAATTTTACCTCCAAAAAAAGTGCTGCTATGACTTGTATAATGAAAACTGTAAAGAGTTTCATTAACTAAGCATGTATCCATAAACAGAAAGCATAAATTGTTCCTGTTTTTGAGCATTATAGAAATGGAATCACATATTAATGATTCTTTGTGTCTTAGCTGACAATGTAGTTATTTACCTTTAACATTTTACCCAGAATTGCCTTCATGTTAGTTGGCTATTTGCATTTCAATATCAATTTTGAATCAGATTTTCAATTTCCACAAAAACAAAACAAAACACTTCATTGGAATTTCATTAAATCTATTGACCAAATTGAGGAGAATTGACATCTTGAAAATAGTGAGTTTTCTAATACATGTATACAGTACATTTCTCTATTTCTTTAGCTCTTCTTTATTTAACTAACATGTTGTGGTATTCAATATAGAGGACTTAAACATTGTTGTTAGACTTATTCCTAAATGTCTTTTTATGCATCTGTAAATTGTATCCATTTTTTTAAATTTTTTAAATATCTTTAAGTTTATTTTTATATAAGTATAGTTGGTATACAATCTTGTCTTGGCTATACTAGTTTTATGTGAGCAACATAGTGATTCAACATTTTATACCTTACAATGGGATCACCCCACTAACTCCAGTAATCATCTGTCACTGTGTAAACTCATCACAATATTATTGACTATGTCTCACCTTTAACTCGCCATCCTTTGATTGTTGTTTCTATGAGTCTGTTTTGTTTTGTTTCTTTGTTTTGTCTTGTATGCATTTTAAAGTTTCATTTTTTATTAATTAGTTCCTAGAATATAAAAATACAGTTAATTTTGTGTATTTATTCATATCCAGGATCCCTAACTTCACCATTAATTTTAATAGATTTCTATAGAATCTTTTTGGATTTTTTACATACACAATAATATTGCCTATGAATAAAAACAAATTTGTGTTTCCTTTCACAATTAACTTCTTTCTATATTTATTTCCATGACTTACTGCTATGTCCAGGGCGTTCAATACCATGCTGCATAAATAAGAAAATAATGAAAATCAACATTTTGTTCCAATCTCAAAGGAAAAGGTTTAAACAATTCAAAATAAGGTTAATGTTTTAGGGTTTTAGTGATACCCTTTATCTAATTAACAGAGTTTCTTTCAATACCTTGTATTAGAATTGTAGTTAAATACTAAATTTTATTGAATATGTTCTTCAATTAAATAGCTAATTGGTTAATTTTACTCCTTATTTCACAAATATTAAGTATTACATTGATTTATATTCAAATGTTAAGTCAATGTGCATTTCCATCCTTTGTTTGGCTGTAATATACTATCCTGTCTGCAGACCACCACATTTAGTTTGCCACTAACTTGTTTAGAATGTTTTGAAATCTTTGTTTATTAGTAATGTTGTCCTGTAATTTTTCTGTTGTATTGTCATTAATTTTCAGTACTCTGGTTATTCTGGCCTTATAAAATAATTGGAAATCGTTTTCTTTATTTCTATTTTCTGAAAGTTTTTAGCTTTATTTAATAGTAAAACAATCTGAGCCTTGAGTTTTCTTTGGGATAAATTTTTAATGCTTTAATTATAAATTCAACTTCTTTTTTTTGTTGTAACGCATTTTTTAAATTTTATTTTAATTGTTGTTCTTGTACAGTTTTCTTTTACTCCCACCCCAGCTCACCGCCCCAGCCCTCCTCACCTCCCTCCCATTTCCACCCCCCCTAGTTTTTGTCCATGTTATACTTTATACTTGTTCCTGTAAACCCTTCCCCTTTTCTCCTGAAATTCCCTCCCCTCTCCCCTCTGATGACTGTCAGCCTGTTCTCAATTTCAGTATCTTCGGTTATATTTTGTTTGTTTGTTTGTTTTGTTAATTAGGTTACTGTTAAAGGTGAGATCATATGGTATTTGTCCTTCACTGCCTGGCTTATTTTACTTAGCATAATGCTCTCCAATCCCATCCATGCTGTTGCGAAGGGTAGGAGCTCTTTCTTTCTTTCTGCTGCATAGAACTCCATTGTGTAAATGTACCACCGTTTTTTGATCCACTCATTTACTGATAGGCACTTAGGTTGCTTCCAACACTTGGCTATTACAAATTGTGCTTCTATGAACATTGGGGTACATAGGTTGTTTTGGATTGGTGTTTCAGGGTTCTTAATATAAATTCTTAAATGTGAGTTTACTAGTAATATTTTTTTTCAGCTTTTGTTTTTCTGTAAATGTCTTTCTTTTTTCATCTTTATTCTTAAAAGATATTTCTATTTAGTTTAAAAGTTTTGGTCAGCGACCATTATCCTTCAGAACTTTATAATTGATATTTGTTTTCTACTTTCCATATTCCAATTGCTAAATCAGTTCTTATTCTAATTGTTGCTTCTATGAAAATATGTCCTTTTTTCCTCTGGCTGTTTTGAAATGTTCTCTTTGTTTTCATTTTCAACAGGTTTACTGTAATTTACCAAATAGTATTTATTTTTATTATTCTTTCTTGAAGTTCACAGCACTTTTTGAGTAAATGACTTGAGTCTGTCATCAATTTGGGAAAATTCCTAGCCATCCATCATCTTCTTTTCCCTAATAGATTTGAAACCACAGGAGAGCAGGATCCATGTTTGTTCTGTCAGTCACTAATATATTATAGGACCCAAAGTCCTCAATAACTGTGTTGATTTTTAAACAGTCCTGGGACCCTTCTCTATATGCCCTTTCTACTCTGATTTCAACATTTTTTTCCTTTGACTTAGCATCCTGTTCTTAAAATACTGTATCCTTACACTAAAACCACAGTGCTTCTGAATCACGGTACACATCTGTGGGTATATTTCATTATAGTGCATAAGTAAACAAAGACATAAAATAAATGTGGCTCAAATTATGGAAGTATTTGGGCGGATATTTAAAAAATAAAGTTAAGCAATTCACCTAAACAATTTGTAAAAACGTTTTAGGCATCACAACCACAAGTGGAGTAGAATTAGGATGGTTCTCGAAAGCCATGGTCTGCAACTGTGTACTCTGGAGGTGGTACATATTATCATGCACTTTATATGTTTTTTACCTATCAACTTTGGTTTCAACATTCTTTTGAAAAAAAGGGGCTAGTGTGTAAAAGGAGTATGAAAACTACTAGAATAGAATGCAAACTATGCATACTTTATAAAATTTTAAAAAATGGTATTGATCAGAATGCCAAAGCATTCAGGCAACCTTCTAGGTTCCCATTCTCTCTTCATTAGAGATATTTCAGAAGTATTGTGTACACTAAATTCAGAGTTTAGTTGTCCATCTCTGCAAGACCTGAGGCATTGGGATGGCATAACTTTTGCTCTTAATCGTCTTTATATTCCCAGAGACAAGCATAGATTTTTTAATGTAAGAAATGAATGAATGCATAAATGATATTCTATATTGTAGTCATCTCATTCCTCTCAGTATACCTTCTTTAGAAAAAAGGAGTTACTGGGGAACAACAAGCAACAACAGACTCCAGAAAAGTCTCAAGAAAAGCTATTTTACAAAGTTAAAGTCAATAAAAGGATATAAAGCTTTTACCCATAAAAGGTAAGCACATCTGACACAATCTGTTTCAGCAACATTAGCAAAGATAAACTGGAATAACTGACATTCTATACAATCATTTGCGTTAATATATTCACTCTAACACATTTTGTATCTATTTGTTTATCTCCGCATAAACAGCAGTGAAAGATCTACTGTTTGCAGGCTGCTTAACTTTTGTGACTGTAGCATAATTATAAGTGAATTGATAAGTAATGAAAACATTAAGTGTCGTGTAAAGATTATGACTCCAGTGCCTGGTAGAGCAATTAAATTTGATGTTCGTTACTCTGTCTCATGGAGAACAATGATGTGTTTTCCCCTGTGACTATGTAAATAGCTGATTGATAAGAACAGAGAAGTGGTTATGAAGGCCAGTTCTACTCATTATTAGATGTGTGACTAAGCAATTCATTTTACAATTAAGGTGACTCGGAGCAAACATGGTACTCGGTGCAGAGGAGATCGATGTTGGACCTTAATGAGTGCAATTTACTAAATACTATTTATTTTTTTAAGTTATTGAACTGTAATACAGATTAGAAATGAATGTTATGGGGCATTAGTATTGGTATACTGTGACTGGATTGTCAATACATTTGCTTGAGACCAACAAATAAATAACATGAAGTATAGTCAAAACATTTAGAAACTAAAATTATATCAAACCTAGTACATTGCACACCATATGGATTCAGTGAATATGTGTTAACTTTAAGGATTCAGAGCCTGAGGCTTTGTTAGGGGACAGAAGAATACAGCAGCCAAAAGGGGGAAGATGGCTGATGGGTTGTGTGGACGAAAAGAGCCACATACTAAACCTGACAGGCTCAGGGGAGACTTGCGTTGTGACCTTACAAGATCAGAGACCTAGAGTAACCACACAGTGGGGTCTGAAATTAAAACCTTTTCACTAAAAGCCATTTTATCGTGGGTAGTCAAGTCCTAGGCTAGAATCTTCCCTGACAAAAGTTGATCTTTACCTTAACTGAGCCTGTCTGTTGTCTTTTCACATCTATTATAAACACGCATTTAGACTGTCAAGGCAACTTCCCTCTTTCCGAACCCCTCAGGCACAACCACCACTGCAGAGCAGAGACCGCAATCTCCCCATTGTTACTGTTTCCATGTTAGTTGCTGACTGTTGATTATCCGGACCCACCTAAGTAAAAGAAGCATGTGTCTAGCAGCTTACTTTTTTATGCCATCCCTGAGGTTTTCCCACTTTGCTTTCTCCAGCCTCCCTAAACTATCACCAGTGGACTTTATGTAACGCCCTTATGCCTTCTCTTTCTATTGTGTAATGGCATAGGTCAGAGCAGAGGTCGCTGAAAAGCAAGGGACCCCAGGGTGGCAGATTAAAATAGCAACGAAGCAGCCCGTGCCTCCCCAGCGGGGAGGGGCTGCAGGAGGAGGCTGCTGCCCAGAGCAAACTCTGAACAAAGACAGAGTGGCTATTGCAGTGTGAACCAGCAGTCCAGCCACCACTGATGGGGAAGGGGGCGGGGTTTGGGGAAGAGCTCGAGAGCACCTGTGTGAGCTGGTGGGGGCTGGAGGCCCCACCTTGCACAAACCCACTTTTGCACAAACCCACCTGCCACTAAATATGGCAGCTGAAAGAGGGTCAAAAACACGTGGAGCTGACAAAAATGGCGGAAACTGATGCACCAACAAAAGCTGGACACTCCCACAGGCTTCCTGCATGTGTGGGATTTTTTTTTTTTTGGGGGGGGGACTTTTTTTAAGCAAAGATGCAGAGAGGCTGCTTGCTTGGCTGTGGACTCTCTCATACTTGGTTTGGGGCTCTCTCTGGCTGGGCTCTCTCTCAGCTTTTGACAGCTGGGTGATCCGAGTTCTGGCCCTGCTCCCCACATGGATGTGAGTGCTCACGGGATCAGGCAGATGCCAGGCCAACCAGGGGATTAGGCTCTGCGCGTTGGAAGCCCGCTCCTGGAGGCTGGGTCCCACCCTGGGACTCGTGCCTCACTGGGCTCCAGTCTCTACGACACTGAGATCCAGTGCAGCATGCATGGCACATAGTCCTGGACTGCTTCACGGAGACTGGGCGCAGCGCGCCGGGGATCCTGAAAGAGCGAGCTGCTGCAAGAAGATGGCAGCTCTGAAACCTGCAAATGCACATTTCAGAGAGGATGGAGATCTGTTTACATGACCAGCTTAAAGACAGAAAAGGAAACGGAGAACTTCTCAGCTTGGGCATGGTGTTGGCTTACAGTCTTTTGGGGAGCAAGAGAAGTTCTAGGAGCGCTCTCAGCACCCACAAAATTGGAACCTTGTTAATAAAAACCTGTTTCCTTCAACACAAATTATTTGGTCATGTATTAGGGTGATGAGTGACTGACCCCCATTCTGCATGGCTACAATTGTAATTTATAAAATGAGGTGCACAATTGCTATTTTCTGGAGCATATTCTCAATCCATTGAGGTTTTGCTCCCCAGCAATTGTCATCAGTTTGGCTGAAATAAACCCATAAAAATTCTTACAGGTTTGGATGTTTTTTATGTTGACAGTTATATTATATTATCCTGCTCCTTGAATCAAAATTTGGCCCAACATTATAAAGAAAACCCAAATTATGTAAAAATTACATTGTACTGGTTATTTTATTATAGCCTAACCCTTTCTTTTTCTTATCTTTTCTTTTCTTTTTTTTTAATTCTCACTACATTTTAGAGAGAGGAGAAGGAAGAGGGAGAGACAGACAGACAGACATTGGTCTGAAAAACGTCAATCAGTTGTCTCCTGTACAAACCCCCACAAGAGACTGACCCTGTAACATAAGAATGTGCCCTGACTGGGAACTAAACCAGCAACCTTGGGGTGTATGAGATGATGCTTCAACCAACTGAGCCACACTGGCCAAGGCCAGCCTAGGTCTTTCTGAATCATTATTGTCTCTTCATATTTTAATAATAACTTTATGAAACCTAGAAATAGGTTTGTAAAGATACATGTAAAAATTATCATTTAAAATAAATTAGTAATTCCAGAACATGTTTTACTATCAAAAGACAATATTTACAATAACCGCTAATCTTCTTTGCTTGCCACAATTAGCCATCTGGCAAATGGGATATAATTAGGTCATCATTTGGCAGTGTGATTTCAATAGACAGAATACTAATAACACAAAGTGCCAAGTTCCATAATCTAATTCATTATCATTTCTCCAGCACTTCATTTTTGTTTTAAATGACTTTATTTGTTAATCATTTAACAACTCTTTGCTGGAGAAAAATAATGCAGCACAATCTCAATTGACAGGGAAACTAAAAAATAAACACAAAATAATTTATCCTTGGTCTGACAATTTCTAAAATTCCCATATTATTAATTCAGCTTCTGATACCTTGTGACACAATTCATTCAACACGTCTTTACTGGATTCCCACTGCGGGTCAGCACTGTATCAGTGACTCTAAATTCAAGCACAAAGACAACATAGGCCCTGACATAAATGAGGTTAGAGAAAAAAGTGAGAGATATAAATTCAAGTTTTAAAGTAGACCGTTCAGAACAATTAAATTTTCTGGAGATTAGTAGTAGCCAGAAAACTATTCACGAAATGGGTCATGAAGATATCTTCAACTTTATCAGTTGCTCAAGTGGCTATGGGAATTTAAAAAAATAATAATAATAGAAGCCTAGATTGATCTATCTTCCTTTCCTTCTTTTCTCTTCTTTTCTCTTCTCTTCATTTTTGTTAAATTGACAATGTAGGTCAGAGGTGTCAAACTCATTTTCACTGGGGTCACATCAGCCTCACAGTTGCCTTCAAAGGGCCAAATGTAATTTTGGGACTGTATAAATGTAACTACTCCTTAACAGTTAAGCAAGAGCTCAATGCTGCCGCCAGGTGGAAACAAGAGGCGGGGCCGGATAAAACAAGGTGGAGGGCCGGATTCAGCCCCACAACGGGCCTTGTGTTTGCCACCTGTGATGCAGGTGGTAGTTTTAATCAGTATGGCCAATTCATGGAAGTAGCATATTGGAGAAAGAAAGTAATGAGTTGAATTTCTACATGACTGAACTTAAAGCATGATTGCATTTCATAAATAAAATTCACAAAATTTTGGCCCTGGCTCAGTTGGTTGGAGTGCTGTCCCATAGACCTGAAAGGGGGTGGGTTTGATTTTCAGTCAGGGCACATACCCAAGTTGTGGGTTCTGTCCCCATCTGGGGCACATACAAGAAGGCAACTGATTGATGTTTCTCGCATTGATGTTTCTCTCTCTTCCTTTCTCTCTCTCTAAAAGCAGTAGAAAAAATGTACTCAAGTGAGGATAAAAAAATTCACAAAATTTCTCTTCATGGTCTGAAGCTAATAAAGACACAATATAGTTGAAATAATGGGAGTAAACAAGATAGTCAGGAAGAATTTATTGAGTAAGAATTGACAATACTTGAGCCCTGGCTGGTGTGGCTCAGTGGATTGAGCGCTGGCCTGCGAGAAACAAAGGGTCACTGGTTTAATTCCCAGTCAGGGCACATGCCAGGGCTGTGGACCAGGTCCCCAGTAGGGGGTGCACGAAAGGCAACCACACATTGATGTTTCACTCCCTCTCTCTCCCTCCCATCCCCTCTGTCTAAAAATAAAATGAATAAAATCTTTAAAAAAGGAACTGACAAGAGCTGAGAATGGAGTTCTGGGACAATGTTTATATTACGTGATGAGGAGAGAAGCCAGCAAAGTATCTTAAGTAGGAATTGTCAAGAGTGTAAGAGAAGCAGAAGGTAGCATTATAGAAACAAACAAACAATAATCAAAAGAAGGGTGAACCAGTCAGTTTTTTTTCTGCACTGATGCTGTACAACAGAACACACAATATTAGTGGTTACAGAAAATGTGGGGATTTTTTGCACATTTATCTATAGGTAAGCAGGTTGGTTTCAAGGGTTTTCCACGTGACCTAAGTAGTACGGTTTGCTGACCACACCTTCACCGAGTGGGTTTGTTCTCAAAGCATGTGGAAAAGCATAATACACCAAGCATACTTAAACCCCTTACTCATCTCATATCCACTAACATTCTATTGGTCAAAGCAAGACACACATCAAAGGATTAGAGAGATATGTATTTAGATATATACTTCACCTACTTCAGTAATAGAGGTTTTGCAAAGTCATCTAGAAAAGGGCATCATGGATTTATTATTAACAAAGTGAAGAACTGAAAACTATAATCCAATCCGATTTACAACTGAAGAATGTGATCAACTGCCAGAGATCAAGCACAGGAATGAGACTGAGAAGAATTTATTGTCATATGCAGCCATGGACTCATTTCCCAGTATAAAGATTTGGAGAAGATAAGAATTCCCTATGGCATTGATTCTTTATTTTGTAGAGAAACAGAAATATCTGGGGATATTATGTTTTTTAGAAATACCTGTACATAAAACCAGACCAATTAAATCAAAGTTTCTGAAGCTGAAATGCAGACTTTTTAAGAAACGCTTTTATAGCTCCTCAGGTGATTCTAATGTACAAGAACAATTTACAGTAAATATTCCCCACTTTGCAGGAGATGTTAAAGGAAAATAAGAACAACTATAATGTCACCTTACAATGGAGTTCCAATTTTAGCCATATGCACCTGTGTATGGGTAGAGTGGGTGCGGTGTGTGTGCACACACCAAAAGGGAGAGAGACGAACACAAACATTGTGGTCATCTCTGGATTTGCAGAGTGTAAATGCTTTTTATTTTACTCTATTTTTATTTAAATCTTCTGCAGAAGAATGTGCTACTTATGAAATCTGTGACAGTAATTAAACATTACAAAATATAATTTCAGACTAACACAGACACTTAAAGAGGAAACTGTAAGATATTAGTAATACATGAAAACAGAATAATCTTCTAGAAATAAGGTAAAAATTATGTGTTTTGGAAACCTGAAGGAAAAGAAGGGACTGAGAGCCAACTGTTTTCTATAAGTGGTCAGCACATTCTAAAAAATCAGGAGATAGGCTGCAATGTAGTAACATATTTTCCTTTGAATCTAAATGATTCAAGATTTCAACCCAGGATTGTGGGGCGTAAGGGTCTGACTGTATTCCAAAACATCAGATGACAATAAGATTGAGAATAAGTTAGTGACAGTTTAGTGTCCAATACACATTTATTTCCACTGCCTTTCATGAAACTTAATATGTTAAAATTGATCTTTTCATACAATGAAATGAGATAATTTTTCATCTCAGTTTCATCTTATTAGGCATCTTACACCTCTCCCCTTGATGACAAAAATAAAACATACCACTTCAACAGAAAAAAATAATGCAGAAAACTGGAATAAAATGGAGATGAGGGAAAAGTAGCAATTGCCAAAAGTTTGGATATATAAATATGCAAATGTAATATATCCTAGGCTTTAACCCAGTTGATTTGTTGAGCCTTCACTAAAGATATGGGCAAATTTATGGCCCATTTTCACACATCTTTCTAAAAAATTATTTCGTTTCTGAGCACTAAAAGGGGAATACTATGTGCATTTTTGTAAATAAATGTTCCTGTGGTTTGTGAGATCTAGGCGCATATGTTTCAAGCATAAATGTTTTCTACTGGGAACTCTATAGAAAACCTATTATCGAGAATTAGATGATTTCATGCCTCATAAGTTTAATACTAACTGGCAGAAGTCAAAAGAAATTAACTTTTTTTGCAACTGTTTTAGAACTCCAAATTTTGTACCATACATCCCAGTTTTTCAAAATTAACTGGATAGAATTGTCTATTTGTAGTTAATACTTAAATTGAATTCCCAACTAATCACTGCTGTTGCTTTTAGCATTGCTGCCATTATTGTTCTCGCTATTAAATGTGAACCAAATGCACGGCCCTTTGACCACAAAGGATAATCCACACCTCCAAAACTACTCATGGCTAAAACCAGTGTTGCAAAATGACTTCTTTAATACTATCTTAAATACTTCTATTATAAATATTAATATTACTAAAGAAAACAGGAAAGCTATTATTATAAAATATAATCATAAAAATGTTTTAAATAATACATATTTTCTTTCATAAGAAACTGAATATTCACAGCCTAATTAAGTATGTCCAGTGGCTGCCCTGAGCATGTCCATGACGGAAATGAAGTCTATAAACCCCCAACCCCACATCTCAAACATTAAACTACACTCTGTGTCTTTCCTTTATCCAGAGGCTGGATGCACAGAGCAAAGCCACATGAACTCCCTCATAATACTACTACTGATCTTTGCTCAGTAGAGAGAACTTTCCCTTAGACAGAAGCCATCAGCCTGAAGACACCAAAAGACTTCCATACCCAAATTGAGCTTTAAGTTCTGCCCTAAGACCCTTTCAATCACTATTGACCTCAAGGGAGAGAGCTGCAGCTCTTGTGCTCAGCAGGCAGTAATCCTACACCAGTCAGGAAGCAGGAGAGAGAACCCTCCTCTCAGCTGAAACCTCAAAGGCAGGCCAAGTTCTGTTACATTAGTCAGAACACCAGTATAGGGTAGCACCATTCACGGAAAAAGCAGTAAGAAAGTTCCCCATCACAGGGACTAGGTCCATTCTGACTTCTAAGAAACAGTAGACTTAAGACTTGTTCGCTTCAGCATAGAGGGATATGGTTACCATTTCCTTAAATTTGTACAAGCTATTGAGCCGGGGTATATTTACTCAGGGAACAAGGTTATAGTTAATTTCACCCGGAAAATGAGTGAACAACAAAGATCTGTAACCAACCCAGAACAAGATAATACCTATGTGCTTTGTTAAGTGTGAAGACAAATTGGGAATCCCAAATATGATTTCAAACAATAAAACTGTTCCTTCCCTCAAGGTGCTCATGGGAACTGCTTTTGCTCATTAACCACATTGCAAAAGATCAACTGTGCCGGGGCCAAGCTAATCTTCTTTGTATCATTCCAATTTCAGTCTATGTGCTTCCCAAGCAAGCACCATATGATCTCACTTGTAAGAGGAATCTAATGATCAAAATAAACTAACAAGCAAAACAGAACCAGACGTGGAAACAGGGAAGAGACTGACAGTTGCCAGAGGAAAGCAGCGACGGGGAATGAAGGAAATAATGCAAAGAGAGTAAAGGAACATGTATAAATGACCCATGGACATGGACGACAGAGTGGGGGTGGGCTGTGGGAGCAGGGGTGTGGGCTGGATGGAGGAGAGCAAAGGGGGAAAATGGGACAACTGTAATAGAATAAACAAGAATAAATAGATAAAGAGAAAAAATCATTTGCAACTTGACAGTTTGATGGAAGAAATAACTGTCCTTTGCACTGAAGCAAGTCTTCTCCTTTTTGAAAAATTCTAAATAGAAAATGCTACAACCACATATGGCATTTAAAATACTGTATTTTATACACTGGTTTTGAGAATAGCTATTTAATCATATTTAATAAATTGGAGTCATTACTATAGATATAATCTTATAAAATAGCATTTCCTTTGGACTTCAGCATAGATGAGAATGTTTGTACAAACATTTTTTTTCTGTAATTGAAATGTTATTTACCTCTTTCTATCCGAGCAAGCAGTCTATATGGAATGGTATTTAAAGGTAATGCTGAATTTTCATTTGCTCTATTCTGGCTGTAAATACTTCCCGACATGTGCCTACCCCCCTTTTTTTCTTAGATGTTATGAAAGGGCAAACTCAAATATCCAGTGTTTTCTTAAAAATGTCATTCATCACATGGCTAAACCCATCCATTTATTGTAAATCAGTATTGAGAGAGGTTTAAGAAGAGGCTTAGGAATAACTTATATATGACATTAAGTCTAAAAGAAATTCAACCTACAATCTGCAGAAAAAGATACTACTTGCGCTATGTATGATTTCAATTCATTACTCATATTTCTCTTTTTCTAAATATGTGCTTAAATTCTTAAATGAGTTAGAACATTTACTTAAAAAATCCAGTCTGTTAAATTTCCATAGTGAGAACTATTGACCATTTTCCATGAAGCAATAGATTACATTTAGAAAGACTAATCTGGTGCTAGCCATTTGACCTCTGAGTGGCATACGTTCCAGAGGGAAGTTTAATTATACATCTGATTCCCACTCACCCATCTGGCAGAGACTCATTTGAGTTTTATTAAACACAAACTTGAAAATCTGAGATATTGCTTTATCTTTCATTCTTTTTTATCCATCAAAAAAGTAGAATTTGGAAGCTGAAGTTCAAACTCTTGTAGATATAACTTCTTGTTCCTTCTTGCTTTGAAACTAACTTCATTCCAAAAGGGAAAACAGATTTTTCTTCTGAATACTTTAGGTCAGGCAACTTGACTAGGAGTTCTCCCTGCCCTACTCCAGACCCCAGGTTACACAGTGAGAAGAGAGTCTCCTTACTAAGAACTTTTGCAATATTCCCCATTAAAAGCACAACTTTAAAACGTTTTTTGGGAAGTGCTAAGCTTAGGTTTAAGGATACATGAGCATGTGAACTATAGTCTATGGGTCCCAACTCTCTCTGACCCTAGAGTTGAATCATTCCTTCAATAATCATTTAAATATTCAAAGTAGTTGAGAATATTCTGTGACTTTCTGCAAGACTTGAAATCTGTTTGATTTGTCACTCTGTGTGTGTTGGACAAAGCACTCAAACACTTTAATCCCAGTTTTCTTATCTTTAAAATGAACATGACAATAGTAATTTCTCCCAAAATTTGTTGTGAGAATCAAATGGAATAATAATGTGTGTAAAATACTTAGCCCAGTGCCAGACACATAGTAAAAGGAGGATAAATACTCACTCTACAATGGCCCAGATACTATATTTCTTTCTAGGAATCTAAAATTGAACAAGTTGGTGCTTCAAAAAGTTCCTAAATTCATAATCTGGTGAGATACAGGCAAGAAAACATAATAAATATAAAAAGTGTAGGGGAACAAGCAGGTTACTGTGGGAGCCCAGACAAGGGGCAAAACTCCAACCCAGAAAAGGGAAAGAAGAGGGTGACAAATGGTGTCTAAACAGAAGCCTGAAATGTGGGGAAGATGTGGTTAGGCTATTTAAAGGGAGAGGGCTATTAGAAGTACAAGGGGAAGAGAATGCATGTGATCCAGTGTGTCCCAGTGACGTATGCCCCTGAGAAGCTAAGGCCTAGGCATTGGCAGTTACCTTGGCATCCTTTTCTCTTTGAGAACAGAGGGAAGACCTTGCCTTCCCTCCTAAACCACACACAAGAATTTCTTGGAATCCATACAGGTTACAGCCTTGTGCTTCTGTCCAAGCCTCACTAAATTTCTTCTTTCACCTTAAGGGGTATCAGGTAGGGAAAATAAATGGGTAATACCTGCATAATACAATAATGATAAAATACAAATTTACTAACAATACTATTAGGTTGAAACTACAAAAAAATATCCTTAAACATCAATAGTGTCCTAAACATAATTCGTCAACATTAAGTCTGTGTGGTGCCCATTGTCCTGTTAAGAGGCTTTATATTTAATCTGCCCTTTAACTTCTTGGTTTTAATAAACCCCACTCATCTGTTAGGTAAATTTGGGGTGGTTTTGGAATATATTAATGTTTAAATGCCCTTTGTCTTTCCCCCTTCCAACAGTGACAATTATCAGTTATTTACTTTCAATTCAAGTTTTATGACAACTTACATAATGGAAGAAATTAATCTCTTGTTTTAGGAAATGTATCCATTTCCTTAACAGTCATTTGGACTAATCTGAATAGTATATTTTCTACTAGAAATCACTACTCAGAGATTAGAAGTTTAGCCTTCAACTATCACTTTTACTTCTGAAAAAGCATATATTTACATAAAATACCCCCTACGTTTCATCCTACACATACATAAACACACATAGTAATAAAACATTAAAGTTAAAATTAATATACTAATTTTAATTAAAATGTAAGTTTGTGTGGTTAAAGTATACTTTATATTTTTACATAGGCTTCATAATCATAGATCATATGCACACAAATCAAAATTGAATTGTACACCAACGTTTTTTAGGACAGTCTTGAAAATGCTGTATGAGAATGGACCTGGAAACTTCCCCCAAATATGTCCTACAGCCATCACACTTCCAGTTATAAAGATGTTAAATGTTTTTTTTTTGTCTTTTACTGACTTACAAAGAAACCTCCCATTTTTTTTCAAATCCCTTCACTCTGAATTCCCCAGGAAATGCAACAATATTTAGTAATGTTAATGCCTTAACAATTGTATGGATTCTATCACCCTGAAGAATCACAAGCTACTAACTAAAACTAAAACAAGTTAATCTCATTATAGAAGGGTTGTAACTAATTTTCTAGTCTATCTTGAACCCAAACAGTTAAGAATAAAGGCAACTTCAAGATTAGTCTTACTTAGACACCATTTTCTGGTGTATATTATCTCCTATTTGTTCATCTGGTTATCAAACATTTGTAGAGGTGTTGGGGATACATCTGTAAGAAAAAAAATGCTCCTGACTGTCTGATCCTTATGTTCTGGTAGAATAAAAGTATCACAATATAGAAAAAATTATAAAATATGTAATGTGTTGCATAGGAAGAGGAATAAGAAGTTCTGAGGAAGTTTTCTCAGTAGAGCTAATATCTGAGTTAAAAACTACAGGATGTAAATGAGGAACCACATGGGTTCCTTGTGGAAGAACTTTCCAGGCAGAGATACAGCAAATACAAAGAAGAATGAAGCAGAGGGAGAGGAATAGGAAATGAAGATTATATAAGTAATGGATGTGCAAAGGCATGTGTAAAGAAATTTACTGTGAGGTGGGAAGCCAACTGGGGTGTTGAGTGAAAAGATAACACAGTCTCACAGTTCAGTAGGACTTCTATGGCTGCCCTGAATATGATGAATAAGGATAAGAACTTATAATACCCTATGATTATCATGCCAACAGGACATATCATCAGCATACCATTGACACCTAGAGCCATGATATCACAGAAGATTCAGCATGGATTAAAAAAAAAAAATCAAGGACCAAGAGGGAGCATTCTAATGTAAAGAGGACAAAGAAATGAAAAGTCAACAGCCAAGGAGACCAAGAAGAAACAACCAACAAAGTGGAAGGAAAACTAGTGTTGTAAGTGATCGTAAAAGCCAACTGAATTCAGTGTTTAATGAGGGAGAGAGTAATCATCTGTCAAATATTGCTGATGAGTTGAGCTGGGTGAGGACTAACAAATAACCACTGGATTTAGCAATGAGGAAGCCAGTGGAGGAACAGAAGAAGGCCTAATTGAAGTGCTGTCAACTGATAATGACTGGAAAGTAAATGAAGACAGTGAGCATGCACAACTCCTATGAACAATTCTCCTATAAAGGGAAAAAGAGAAATGAAGATCTATCTGAAGATTAAAATGGCTTAAAAAGAAGGTTTGGAGAAATAACAGACTATTTACCCATATAAGAAATATCTAATAAAGTTGAAGAGTGTGGGGAGGTGAGGAGATATGAATATTCAGCAGAAAGGGACAAGGATAAAAGGAAATCTGCCATACAGGTGGAAGAGTTTTCCTTTCCTTGGAGCACAGGTACTGCTACCACAGTAATAGAAGGTTGGTATAAATGGATGGTTAGAGGTGGTGATAGGAGTTTGTTCAGTTTCTCTTCATTGATTAAATTTTCCCAATGAAATAGGGTGCAATATCTTAAACTGAGACTGAGTGTAAAGAAATGCTAGTTCACAGTTTGAAAAGAGAGGAAATTACATGAAATAATGATAAAAGAGAGCTGAAAGTGAATGAATTAGAAGATTCTAGTATAACTGCTAGGATTAAGAGTTTGCTTTCAGTTAGTGCTCATGAATATAAAGTGAAACCACTCAGCATGGTTGTATGTTGTTTGAGGGTGACATTGTTAAAATAGGATAGCAATTTGCAATCAAGGAAGGTTATAGTGTTGATAGATAAATATGATGAAGCAAGAAATGGACAAGAGATTTAGGAGTATATATAACAGAATGATTGTAGTAATTATTCAGAGTATTTAACTTGAAACAGAGGGTAGTTAAGACATGAAGGGATTAGAGAGAGAGAAAAGATCATAAAATCAATGAATCTATGTCCTGGTGAAATAAAATTATTTCTGGAGTTGGGGTCCTAGAAATAATTAGTTCAAAGGATAGAGGTAATGTACAGAGAATCAAATGCTAGAAATTGACTTGATGTCTAGGTCCTGCTGATGGAAGTGAATGGCTAATGTAGGTGGAAAATAAGATAAATAGCAAAGGAAAGTTCAAAGAAATGAAAGTCCAAAGTACCTGAAAGACAAACAGCATGGATGATGCTAGCCTCCCAAATTATAATAATGGTGTTAAAGTAACTGTGATTCTGTAGATAATGTCTTCAAGAAAGAGGACTAGATGATGATTACAAGAAGGTGTTTTGTTTTCTGAGGAAATCCCATACTGTTTTCCACAGTGGCTATACCAGTCTGCAATCCCACCAACAGTGCACTAGAGTTCCCTTTTCTCCACAGTCTCGTCAGCACTTGTTGTTTGTTGATTTGTTTATGATAGCCATCCTGACCGATATGAGGTGATATCTCATTGTGGTTTTAATTTGCATCTCTCTGATGGCTATCAATGCTTAGCATATTTTCATATGTCTCTGGACCCTCTGTATGTCCTCCTTGGAGAAGTGTCTGTTCAAGTCCTTTGCCCATTTTTTTTTTAATTGGGTTGTCTGTCTTCCTAGAGTGGAGTCATGTGAGTTCTTTATATATTTTGGAGATCAAACCCTTGTCTGAGGTATCATTGGCAAATATGTTTTCCCATATGGTTGGTTCTCTTTTCATTTTTCTGATATTTTCCTTAGCCATGCAGAAGCTTTTTAATTCAATGAGATCCCATTTGTTTGTTCTTTCCTTTATGTCTCTTGCTCTAGGGGACATATCAGTGAAAATACTGCTGTGTGGAATATCTGAGATTTTCCTGCCTATGTTCTCCTCTAGGACTTTTATGGTGACACAACTTATATTTAAGTCTTTTATCCACCTTGAATTTATTTTTGTATATGGTGTAAGTTGGTGATCAAGTTTCATTTTTTTTCATGTAGCTGTCCAGCTCTCCCAACACCATTTGTTAAAGAGGCCATTTTTACTGTATTTTATGCTGCTCCCCCTTTGTCAAATATGGACTGACCATAGAGAATTGGGTTTGTTTCTGAGCTCTCTGTTCTGTTCCATTGGTCTATGGGTCTGTTCTTAAGCCAGTACCAGGCTGTTTTGATCACAGTGGCTTTGTAATACAGTTTAATATCAGATATTGTGACCTCTTCCGCTTTTTGACCCAGAAATTTTACTGCTGGGATTATATGCTAAGAACTCTGAAATACCAATGCAAAAGAACCTATGTACCCCTATGTTCATAGCAGCACAATTTGCAATAGCCAAGTGCTGGAAGCAACCTAAGTGCCCATCAGTAAATGAGTGGATCAAAAAACTATGATACATTTACACAATGGAATACTATGCAGTAGAAAGAAAGGAGGAGCTCCTACCCTTTGCGACAGCATGGATAGAACTGGAGAGCATTATGCTAAGTGAAATAAGCCAGGTTGTGAGGGACAAATACTATATGATCACACCTTTAAGTGGAACCTAATTAACAAAACAAACAAGCAAGCAAAATATAACCAGAGACATTGAAATTAAGAACAAACAGACAGTAACCAGAGGAGAGGTGGGAGGGGATAATGGTGGGGAGGGTTTTCAGGAACAACTATAAAGGCCACAGGACAAAACCAAGGGGGATAGAATCAGGGGAGGGAGGTGGGGATGGCTGGGGTCAGGGGGGAGTGGTGGGGTGAAAAGGCAGAAAACTGTACTTGAGAAACAATAAAATTTTTTAAAAAGTATAAATGAAAAAAGTCAAAAATATACATGTTGATCTATGTTTTGAAAAAAAAAAAGGAGTTTTGGTAGGCATGGAATGGCATAAGATTCAAAGCTGGAGGTCTGAGGTAAGAGGTATGGCAAATACACTGAAAGCAGCTAGGAGAAAAAGGAGAACAACCTATTCTTTGCTCTCCTCCAGACTGAGCAGTACAAGGAGAGTGGAAAAGAAAACAGCCACCACTTGAAATGGCTTCCAGGAAAGAGTGAGAGGTATATCTCTGATAGACCAAGAGGGTAAAGACCAAAGAGATTTCTCTGATCCATGTGAGTTGCAGAGGACAAATCATGAGGATTTTAGAAGCTGAAGGACAGTGATGTCAGATATGGGAATGTAGAATCTTTTGGAGATTGGGACAGAGAAGAAGATGGAGAATGACAGACTTACCTTTCTTGTACTAACTAAAATAAAAAGGTATCAAAACTGGTTTTATGTCAAATATATTCTTAAAGGGCAGGGATCTAACAGTCCAGGCATCAGACTCTGGTAAAGGGAACCTGGCCTTTGGCCTTGGACTTTTAAGCTCCATAACTGGGGATAAACCAGTGCCTCTTTTGTCGTGATGGGGAAGTGGGATCCAAGCCTTACAGTTACAGCAGCATAAGACAGGGCAGAATCTTGACTTTCCATTCTACCCTGTTATGTGAGTATTAATCCTTGGGTGAATACCAGCCCTTTTGCTAACATTACCAAGGGATTTTAGAGGATTCCACTTCAGCAACAGAAAAACTGTATGCCGTACCAGTGGCTTTCAACTCTACTCAGCCACCTCCAAACCAAGAGATTACTTTACCTCTTGGTTTTGCCAAAGACTATCTTCTTCTATAGGGGGCCAGATTCAGCAGGATTAGTGCTGATGAAATTACCCATAATTGTTAGGCTACACTCCTGTAAAATACCCCAGTCTCTGAGCCACTGATATAATTTTTGTCCATTAAACCTATGATGCGGTTCACTGACCGTGGTTAGAGGACACTTGAATACAGTCAAGCCTATGAATAGGAAAAGGAAAGATGCAAATTGTACCTGTGGCTCTCTACTAAACCAGAAGCCAGGAGAGCCAAGACCAAGACAATAGAAGAAATACCATGTGTTTATTAAGGCACCTGGACAATCATTCTGCCATATCTGGAAGACTGATTCACCTTTTTTAAAAAAATACTTACTGAGCCACCCTGGTCAGGGCTGATCTTCTTTATCACTAATATTAATCTATATATAGCATGATCATATAATGTATTGTCCAAACCATGTCAAATTTAAATCTCAAAGAAGGTACTTATTCAAAATTCCACTCCAATTCAACAAGTGGTAACCATAATGTTCCAAGCAAACAAGAATATATTGTCACTCTACATATATGTCTGTTCAAGAAGCAGACTGTTGCTTGGCTGGTCAGTAAATAATCAAAAAGTAATTTGATTATCTAAAATTATGCTGACCAGGGAGTCAAGACTAATCTGTTACCTCTAAGGCTCAGGTTTCTTTGTTATTTGGCCTTTCATAACTGACAGACCCTCTATTGTCATCGACTTTGTTATCTTTTACTCAAGAATTACCCACAAATAATATTGTGGCATTCTGTTACTCTTATATGCCCTCTGCACCCAGGGATCGGCCATGACTCCTGGAAGGGAGCTGTAGAGAACTGAAAAACTAGGGTAATTGTTTCCAGGAACCAGCCCTTACGAATCCAAGGCTGTCCGGGGGAAAATATCTGTACACATAGGATAAATAGCCTGTGAGAGTCTTGTTATCAAGCAGAAAGAAGCATAAATTGTTGAAAGGGTCAACTGCTCACAGGCTGTTTTTCTCAGAATGTACACAAGCATTGCATGTAGTTGAGCAAGGCTGTTTATGGCTGCAATGAATTAGAGAAATGCTGAGCAAGAGAGGAATATATAAAATCGCGATGAGGGTCAAAGGAGAAATGATCAATTCCAGTGAGGAAAAGGTGCTTTACATAGGACTGAAAGGATGTTGAACATTTAAATATATAAAATAAACAGGTAGAGGAGGGCACTGTAGGCAGAAGGGATAAAATGTATAAAGGTATAAAAAATTGAATTTCAGAAAACAACATAATTTAATAATACTTATATTATTAATATGTCTATATTATGTCATATGTCTATCAATAATAGTGATTACTGTAATTCAAAATGGTCCACACTCTATACCACATCCAATTCTAAGAACTAATAATCTGACTCCACAAGTTTTTAAGAATGCAGCAGATCTTTCCCAAAAGTTTCTTTAAGAGAGAGACATGACAGTTTTACATAGCACCTTGCAGAAGGAATTTTTAATGCACCCTTTTAGATGGTTCTCTCGCTCCACAAAGTTTCCCAATCTAGGAAGCCACTAAAATTCTCCTCACTTTCTCTCTGTTGCTCTCTCACCATATTGTCCCTTCCCCCATTTCCTATCTCCCTGTGTCATTCGACATACAGGCGGTTTGGGATGAAAGTAATCACCTGGACTCCTGCCTTCCCCTGCCTGCTGACCCAGACTCTCTGAAAGCACTGTAGCACCTAATGATTCCACAGTCCCTGTGAAGGACTCTTCTTGCTGAGAAAATGTACTGAGCCCTGGGAAGTAAGGTTTTATCTCTCTGCTCTTTTGCAGGGAATCAGTCCATTAGCCATACTCTTCACAGCGAGAATGAGCTCTGATCACTTTGAGTTAGTTGCAGAGGGCAAAAGACAATATGCAGAAAACATATTCCCTTGAAGGTAGAGTAGAGTAGGGAAGTGGGGAGAGGTCATGATGATTACATCTTAAAATTTTTATTCTATTTTAATAAATTATAATAGTGATAACAATAGATATATCATCAACTAAATGCTATGTGCTAGGCATTCTCCTCAGTGTTTGACCTCTGTTACTGAATGTAATCCTAACAAAAATCCTGTGAGGTAGGCTATCTCCCTGTCTATGAGGAAACTGAGGAGACTGAGGGCAGAGAGCAAGTTGAGTAACTTTCCCGAGATCATATAGCTCATGTGTGACAGAGATACAATAAGACCAAGACTTAGTCCAGATTTCTAGGTCTTAGATATTCTGCTGCTTCACTTAATCCCCACAGGAAACCCAGAAGATTAGTACTATGACCCCATTTTTATTTTACAAATATGGGAACTCAGGCTTGTGGAGATTAATTAACAGGCACCATAGTTAGTTAATGACAGGGAAGGAGTGAAGGTCATATTTCTCCATTTCCAATGCTCATGCATTTATGATCGGTCTGATGGTATACACTGAAATGTCCACAAACCATCCTGAGTTTAGGTTCAATGAGAAGCAGTATTGTGTATAATCAAAGTTTTCCGGGCATGATGGAGAAAGAATGAGAATTATGATATGTAGACTAGGTTAGAGCATGATGAGACAGGTATCTGAAGAAATTAGCAAGCCTCAAATTTTCAATAATCTTACCTATCATTCTAGAAAACTTTGGCTTAATCTAAATGCCATGTGGAGCCATTAAAAGGGTTTAATCTGGGGAATAAAGAAATCAGGTTATATTTTAGAAAAATCCTTCAAGGAGTAGTACGATGTGCTGAAGTTGGTATGTACTGACCCTGCATTCATGAATTAGATACTTGCTGTTGTCTAACTTTGAATGGGCTCAGTGATTTCTGACCATAAATAACTTGTAATTTCACCGATTCAGGATCTGAAATCCAATGCCACATGAGAATGAAAAGAAAGTACCAGGGAGGAAGCCTGGAGTGAATCTGGTCCTGCTCTGCATCCTCACATCAAGAATCTATGCCCCCCACTCTTAGTACCTGCATGAATCCCATTACACCTGTAATATAGCATATATTTGCTGATATTTTTCCTACTTCCAACTATTCTTTGAGCCCCTCCTACATTTTGCAGTCCTATTAGTCTTCCTGTAACTGCATGTTACTTAGACTAGTAAGTCCTTACATTTTCATTACATTTCACAATTTTCAAAAAGTTTCTACTTACAATGTCTACTTTTTCCCACATGGCAATGCTGAGATAGAGATAGTACACAGTTTAGTACAATTCTAGAAAAGTCCAGTGACAAACGGAGGATGAAACAGCAAAACAGTGATGGAGTCCAAGAGTCTTTAGTTTATTTTGTGGACTCCGAGGTGTGAAGGAAATGTTTATATCTTTAGGGGTGTGATAGTTTTGCAGGTGTGTAGATCTGTCAAAGCTCATCAAATTGTTCACTCTACCTAGATGCCCTCCATTGAACATAAATTATATTACAATAAATTTTCGAACACAGATCAATGTTTTTTTAACCTTAGTCTGAAGCTATATGGATTAAAATCTATTCTATGTGGGGTTTTATCAGAAACTAAACAAATGTAAAGCACTTTCAAAGTTATATATTTTCTACAGCATTCAATTTAAACTTAAATGTTTCTCACCTCCAGCTCCATATTAATTTTTCAGTCTAACTTTCCATCCATCTCTGCTCCTTATTTCTACCCTCATTACTCTCTTACACAAAGTTTCTCCTATAGCCAACTATTCCACTAGTTGCTCTCTGAATTAATAGGAGGTCCCTGTGCTTTGGTGAAATGGCTGAGTTTTCTTGGAGGAACCACCTTCCCTCCTGTTCATAGACACTCAGATTGTTTATATGCTGCTTTCTCATTCCTATAGTTCAAGATTTTTCTGTGAGCCTTGCCTTAGTGATTATTCTTAGTGGTTATAATATTCATTGCCTTTTGTTACTTGGGTACTTAGCTCTTTCATTCAGTCACACATTCATTGAGTGTCTCCTGTGTGTCAAGGGTATTGTAAACATGCATGTGCTCCTCCTTTTCCTGGCAACCTAATTAAATTACAAATTCTTCAGTCATATAAACAATGATTTTTCTTGGTGTCCCCAGTACACATTAAATACTGGATGTACACATAAGGGAGTATAATATGGTGCAAAAAGCCTTGGACAGGAAACCATAAAACCTATAGTCTGGGCTCAGATTCCCTAGACATATGAATTATCAGTCAACTTTAAAAACTTGAATTTCCACACTTGTAAATGGGAAAACGATATTAATTATGCTATTCAGTTCCAAGAATCTAATGAAGAAAGGTATGTCTAAGGGCATTATAAATCACTGCGGACTTTATAAGTTAATGATATTTTCAAACGATTCTTGGACATACTGTTGATGCTTTCTTTTTAGATAGTGAATAGTTTATTTCCCATCCAGTTGTGTGTTCATTCCTGCAGTTCATGGTGCAATCTTGTGTCAACACTTTCCTCAACTTTTACTGCCTCTTTAGATGTTTGGCAGATTAATTATAAGTTGATGATGATCCAACACAAATGCACTGATTCATACATAATTTATCCCACACCAAAACTGATATCCTTTCATGCGCAATAATATAATTCATACGATAAATCAATTACTCTTCTTATCCCACACATTCCAGACTAATTGGTAGGAATGGCCTGCCTGAAAAATATTCCAAAGGCTAAAACAAAATTCAAATAATTGAGCACTTCTGTTTTATAGCAACAAAGCTGAAATCTTCACTAAAGAACTTAGAAGTTATCCTGGACTAGCTATTTTTGATTAAGGTTCCACAATACCATTATAAATATATAATTAATGAAAATACTGACAGAGTGAATGGAATACTCTTATGGGTCTTTCCAATCTGTATTTGTTTAATGTATATTGTTGTTCAGTTAGCTATGCAGTTTCTTCACCAAATTATACATTCATTTGGGCCAGTTGACTTAGTCAAACAAGTTATCTTTTATGAAAAGTTTCAGGTGACTGAGGTAAAGTGGAGTTAATTTCACTCTGAGATGTTGGTCAAGTTTAACTATTTACTAGGCATCCCTGTACATTGGCATATAAAACCAAGCAATACATCCATACTTTTTAAAGGAAACATGCTCGCCAAGCAGAGTAGTCAGAAGAATTTCCCTCTGCGGTCACCGATCAGATATAAAACAATTCACTCTGCACAGTAAGTCCATGTGGGCTAGAGAGGTTCTTCCTAGACTGGGAATGTGCTGGAGCTGCAAGGAATTCTAGGAGGGGAATGAATGTGATAAAGAAAAGAGCAAAAAGCACAGTGCTCCACCAGTCACATCTGGACCAGAATTTGAATCCTGATGTGGCTGCTGACCAGCAATGAGAACAGGAGCAAGCCATATTTCTTCATTTTTCTCATCATCTCATGCCTAAGAGTAAAAATATTTGCTCTTCTCACTTGCAGAATGGCTCTGAGCCTCAGAAGCAATTATATACATGAGAGCATGTTGAAAAGTATGAAATACTAAATGGATATAAAAATATAACTTCCTGCTTCTGTCCCCTCCATGAGCCAGTGAATAACATTGAAAACAGAAAATGTGCAAGAATAGCTAGGCAGCTTGTTTTAGATAAAAGATTTTATGACCTGGCTGGTGTGGCTCAGTTGGTTGGGTGTCATCCCACAAACTGAAAAGTTGCTAGTTCAATTCCCAGTTTGGTCAATATTTCTCTCTCACATTGATGTTTCCCTCCCTCTCTTTCTCCCTCTTCTCTTCTCTGTAAAAATAAATAAAAGATTTTTAAAAGATTTTTGAAGAAGAGATTTAAAATTTTAATGACTATTTCAATTTAATAAACATTTATTGAACATCTATATCTATGTACAGAATATTTTGATGGCTCTTACAAGCCACAGAGAATACAAAGGTGATTAGATGAAACTCCTGTGTTCAAGGAAGCTTGAAATCTAAATGAAAGAAACATTGTGGAACTGGAAAGTTGCAAGTACCTTCTCTGAGACATCAGCACAAGCATGGAGGAGGAAAAATTTTGAACAGAATTTGAAGGATGAATAAGAGTTTGAGAAGTGGAGAAAGATCAGAGGAAATAATCATACCGGGTATAATAGCAGCATAAGCACAAGGAAAGAAATGTGGGTTATAATGCACTGGAAAAATGAAGAGAAGAAATGCTGAGACCTTGGATGCAGTGGGGGGAATGCAGTTAGAGATTCAGTACACCAGAGTAAAATTAGAGGCTCCCAAATACTTTGCTGTGTGCACTTGCTACCTGCCCACCAAAATACCAATATTTTGGTCCAGATAGTCAAATTATAAGGACCTGTCTCTCCACATTACATCCTGTTGATCAAACTTTACATCTGAGCAGCTTTGGAAATGCCTGGCCCCTATCTAGTTCCTAGAAAGTGTTCATAGACAGTGTATCCAAATTAGATATTACTTTGAACAAATTGCCATTGATAACATGTCATTTATCATATGAACTAATATTTACATTTTGGGGACATGTTCTCAAGTGTGGTCATTTGTGTACAAGAATTATATTAATTAAAACTTGCTAGAAGGAAAATGATACTTCTGAATAAAATCTTTTGAAATGTTTTCAAAGCTTCAAAGCCAATAATCTAATCACCATTAATGTCACTTCTAGGCTGCAGAACAATTGTCCTCATGATAAGTCTCCAAATGCCAGGTGTTGAAAAAATACTAAGTATATAATCTAAAACTTGAATTTTATTCATAAACTTGGACAATTAAGATATTTAATATAGATTAAAATATTATCAGACCAAAAGGAGCATAGTTATAGAACAAAAAGGAATAGAAGAACAATAGTAAACACAGAATTTTCATAGCGGCAAGCTGAGTTGGGGTCAACTAGAGTGTGGTTGATAGATAGTAAAAGGTAAATTTAATCTTAAATTCCTGGCTGGCCTTCCAAAAACCTCAAAAAATTATTTTTCTAAATTTATTAAATGCCTTCTTTTGTATTAGATCCTCCAGACACAGAAAAACATCAGAGATGGCTACTGCTTCAAGAACTATATCCTCTGAAGTTGGATGAATTGCAGACGTATTAATAAACATGTCCAGAAAGCATCAGAGGGGATGAAGTGGAAGAATGCCCCAGCTTCAGGGGAGCAGAGACAGAGTGGTCATGGAAAGAAAAACAAAGATACTCTTAAAAGATGAAGAGGTGTTTATACCTTGAAAACTCTACGAAAGATAGGATTAACTACTATTTTTCTTGGTATAAAAGTTAATTGTATACATTTGCTTTGTATAATTAAAATAAAACAATAAATATCTCTGTTCTTGGATATTTCACTATCCCACATTTCAAGTTCATTTATTTTGTTGTGTTAAAAAAATATACAAATAAATTTGAACATACTAATTCATCATTTAAAGTAGCCAGAGTATATAGGAAGAAACTATAAAAGCGATATCAAAATTTCAAACTACAAATCATAATATTTAGTGATTGACCCTTTACTCATAACTGGAATATTTCTCTAGACCCTACCTGTGCAGAACCAGGATGAGCCCATTCATTGCACTGGCCAAGCGGACCAGAGGTGGAGTTTAGATCCCGAAGGTATAAAATTGGAGAGTATTTGATCATAAAGGAGATGGCCAAATGGGAAGAGTCATAGTAGGGAGTCTGAAATAAAATACACACAGAGCATGAAGGCCAAGCCAGGGTCAGTCAACATATCCAAAAGACAGGCTAAGGTCAAAAACAATACTAAGACAAAAAGTTGCCAGTTTGAATGAAAAAGAGGAGAGGCTAGAATGAAGACAAAGTGTATTCTTGACTGTCTTGAGTGAAATCGAAGCATCATCAACATTATGCTTGTTATTAGTGTGTATTAAATTGGTTTAGAGTTAAAAAATTTAATTGGACAACTTTCTGTAACAATTATTGAGCTAGTAAGGAGCCTTGTTTCAAGAAAAAAATATCTCTGGTACATGAAAAAGCAAAAACAGAATTAAAAGGATATTAAAGTAGTTAATATTAATGATATAATGTATTTGTATTACAATCAGAGAAAGAGTTGAATAGCTAAGATTAAGTATAAAGAAGCAACAGCCTGGTCCAAACACCATAAGATCAATGATTCACGGATCCTTATTCTAGAGTCCAGAGCACTGTCATTACCTTGACAAAGCTCCATGGGTCAAGTGTCGTCTCCTGGGTCAATAAACTATGGTCAGTAGGCCAGATTCGTGTAATACAGAAGGAGAATTGGTGTGGACTAAATCATCCCACAAGGTGGCTCCTATATTTTTACATAGTCATTGATTAAATACCTATATGAAAGTAATACTTTGTTGAAGAAAGAAGCCATATCCAAGTTCCAAACCCAGCAAATTAAGTAACTGTTACGTAGCACAAGGCCTTGCAGATGAATGAAGCAAACCAGTAGACTTCCCATATCCCTCTGCATTTTTTAGGTCAGTGCTTGCTTTAAAAATTCTGTAAATAAAGCCAGTTTATGGCATAAGTTTAAGCTACTTGTGCAGTAGCATTATGAAGTCAGAAAATGGATTGAGAGAAAAGGTTTTATGAGATTCCAAGTACCTAGAACAGTGTCTACATATACAGATACAATATTGGTTGGATAACTTTTTAAAATATGAAGAAATGCTTTCTCTGGTAACTTAAAACTTTCAGATTTCTAGAATACAGCAACCTTTTGACTGGACAATATAGGCAATGAATACAACTGTCTCAAGAAAACCTTACAAGGTTTCCAAAATCAAATAAAGCTCATTATTATCTATAGGATTCTAAGTGCTCCTAGATGAGAAAAAATATCAGCTTAGAGGGAGTCCGGGTATCTTCCTCGATCCAATAGAACCCCTGAGTCGCAGGCTATGATATTGCTCTGTAGAGCAAGTAATCATTGTAAAGTCAATTGTATGATGGTTTTATCCCTTATTATTACATTCCCCATTGCCTAGGGCTTTTATTCTAGAAGCATTCTTTTTTAAAATTTAATAAAGTTATTAGTTTTATCCACTTCCTTTACATGGCTGCAGTACCTATTCGACTTTGTCCCTATACTTTATCAGCAGCTGGCCCTCAGGCACAAGACATTTCTTAGCATAACACAAGAAATAGTGACCAGAATGAGCCAGGACCTTTAGGGTACAGCCAGTACAAACTTAATAAAAAAATGTTGAATTTTGCTTCTGGACAATCTTTTACAATGCCACAGTTTAACGCTCAACATAGCATAAGAAAAGAACAACTCTCACTGTCTTCACAGTAAGTTTATTAGAGACACAGAGAGGCTAAGGAATTTAACCTTTCCCCTACTATAAGAGAATCATAGCACCCAAATCAAGGGAAACCATTGTCAGAGGTCAAAGCTTGAGCAATTACTAACTTGTCCATAAACCTTGTTTTCATTCAATGTCATTTTTTTTTTTCCATCTGTAGAAGTCCTTCTTGTTAAACTGCTTTCAAAAATTGACTTAAGTAAAATAATGTACCTCTAGGGAGAGACACTTTCATTTTAAACTCCTGGTGCCTACCCATGGGGTAGCTAGTAATCAGTTGGCTAAGTTGCTTCCATTGTCCTTGCCAGTGCTCTTCCAAATGCCGTCAGAGTTAGCTCTCCCAGAGGCAAAGGTGATTCAGTAATTGCAGAGCAGCAGAGTATAGAACGCTTTCCTCATGAGACATTTCATAAGGGGGCTTTATAGTCATCTTCCTTATAACCTGGCAGTTCTAAAAACTTAGAAATTAAATAAGTGCTTTAGCTATTAAAAGTTTTGATAACTCATACACTGAAGCAATTCATTTAACCCCAAATTTTCCAAGGCATTGACCATGATTTTTTTTTTTTTTTTTGAACACACCCAGAGGAGCATGTTATGTGTTTTGGAAAATGCCGTCAGGGAGGATTGTGAATGCCTAATGAAGGGCACGCAGGGAAGGGCACGCAGGTGGTGATCCCTCTGGAAGACACTGAGTGTCTGATATCAGCGAGTTACCTTTCAGAGCTACTGTCTTGAATGTGACTCCCCCTGTCCCCACTTCACCAGGCCTGCTAGCCCATCATGACTCAGAGACCAGCAAAATCTCAGTTGACTAAGTGTGGTTACAAGTGAAGCCAAACGGTTTTACCAGCATGTCTCGGAGCCTATAGAATGTGCATGGATTCCTGCTACCTATTTGAGAACAGCAATATCTGATTTGTTCCTTGGGGAAGTAGAGGAGACCACCAGGATATGTGATCAATTTATGTGTGTACCCCACTAGCATACTGGAAGAGAGTATAATTTAGGAAAATAAAAAAGGAGGGGGGATAAGAAAGGGAATAAGAAGGAGATTAAAAAATGAGCTGAGAAGAAAAGAAAAAGACCATTCAAAAGAAGCCCACTGAGAAACGTCTATCAACTTAACTTAGAAGGGCAGATGTATGGTCAGATCAGGTGGGGAGGATTTTATTGCCCATAAAAGAGAGTACTGGGTCCTTTCACTCTGGGAGAAATGAATCCTGAAGTTCATTAACCCTACTGAAGCTTTTGAAACACTATTGAGGCTGAAGAAAGCACTTCCTCTCTGTATTGATAATGTAGATAACAGAGTAAACCCAGTAAGGAGGTTAACTCACAGGAGAGATAAGACCAACAACTATGGCTTGAAGAAGGCTTTTAGTCAGAGTCACACATTTCTGTACAAGTTCAGTACAGACTTTTGCTCCTGTATGGAGTTACATGTCTCGTATACAACTAAGACCCAACATACAACTATGCAAAATTGTTTAGAACCAAATAGGATCCTGGCTACTCCTCTAGATCATGTTCTCTGAAGTAATCAGAAAAAAATATTTTTGGAGCACAAAATCAGAAAAATCATTTCTACTGTGACTTGCATTGAGCTTCTTTCATTTAAGGCCTTGGGCCCTCACTTTCAGCACTTTGGGCTGATTCCAAGGGAGCTCCCCAGACACAGGGCCAGCAGGAGTTAGAGTCCTGCATTCTCACTCTGACAGCACCTACAAAAATGTCTTTTTTATAATCATGCCCTTTATTATACACATAATTCCTCTCAGTTTCTGACCCAATACATCAGCAATTTCTGTTAGCTTTATCTTTAAACTATATTGTGCAGCCAACTGCCTCCTACCATCTCCACTGCTATATCTCTAGTCCAAGTCACCATCATCTGTCTCCTAGACATCTGCAATAACTTCCACCAATTTCTCCCATTCCCTGTTTTCTCACCACACTTATCCCCACAGTACATGTGCTGGTTCACATACTGGCTCCCAGATGCAGAATGCAAGAAAATAGTGATGAAAAAGGCAGACTACTCCAAACGGGCAGCTGGAAAGCTTAATAAGCAAAGGAACTTACTTACAAAGCTTGTCTGGGGCAGCCAAAGACCAGTAAATCTCATCACTCACCAGAACCTTTAAGGTTATATAGAGGTTTTAACTGGGTTCAGCAACATACACCATCCAGATGGTCTCAACAACTCATTGTTCTCTCAAGGTTGCATCCTTGACCAGGCTCTGGCTGTGGAAGCAGTTGACAGACTATCCATTCCAAGGGCTGGGAAGTAGGTAAGAGCCTCTGATTGTCTGGATCCTGCTCTCTGGTCAACTGACAGTCAAATTGTCTTGATAACCTCCTCTAACACCGCACACCACAAAACAAAACAAATGGAGTTTTTATACCAAGTCCTACCTTTTCACTTTCTTTCAATGACTTCCAATTGCAATTAAACAAAACTCATTTTCATAGCCTATAATATCCTAGCTTCTATATATTTCTTTTCATAAACTCCTCCACTGTCCCCCTTTTTACTATGCTCTAATTACACCGGTCTTCACTTTGCCCCAGAGTACATACACCAAGTGACCAAGCTGATTTCCATTTATGGCATGAATTAGCCCTTGTTGATTAGCCCACCTGGATAGCTTTGGCGTACCAGTCTCCTATGACTCTGGCTTTTTCTCATCTTTCAGCTTCAAGTTCAAAACCCGTTTCCTCAGACAGGCCTTCACCGATCATCACCACACCTATCCCTACCCATCACTCTTATTTATCTTGTTTATATGTTTCTTGTCAAACTGTTCATTGGAATGTAAGCTCTGTAAGTGCAGAAAACTTGTCAGCTTATTCACTGATGTATTTTCAGTGTCTACACCAGTAACTGACACAAAATAGGTGCTTAAAAATGTTTCTTACAGGGATGCATATATTTTTACAGTGTCACTTGGATTCAAGCTCACCTTGGTCAAATCGTACAACTAAGGAACCCTAAACTAGCCATGACTTTTTAATAGAACTGTTCCATTAGTCTTTCTCTTTATTCCCACCTTGTACATGACCGACAGAGGGCTCATTAATATTGAAGACTCCATGGAAGCTTGTGTGACAACAATGTGGTCTTGGGAATCAAGGTAACAGGGCTGTTTCTGGGAACTAGGAGTTGTTCCTGAAGGCAATCACAGAGGGCTCCCAAGGATACTTTAGGTTACTATGGATTTGTAGTCTCCATCATACCTGCTCTAGTGTGCTGGACTCAATTCCACCTTCTACTCTGCAGGCAGCATAATTTATCACAACCCTCCCCCAACTAATCCTGTCTCCCTGTATGTTCATGTGCATTGCACTATTCTATGGTCATTATTTATTTTATTTATTTTATTTTTTAATA